>JAVUPR010000355.1:1200000-1600965 GCA_036785695.1 Gentiana straminea | reverse complement strand
GAGCCAATTTCTTTTCACCCCCAACCGTGCACCATTATCATACCGCCCACAAGTCCCGCGTTACATCAAATCGCCCTGTAAGGTCCTTTTCTACCCAACACACAACAAACTTTTACATTAAAAGCCTATGCATTCTCGATTTGGGAACCCGCAAAGATACAAGAAGCACCACCGGTTATTGTATGTTCCGTGGAGATGCTCTTGTATCATGGAAGACAAAGAAACAGTACCACCATTTCCGTAAGTTCCACAAGCGAATACAAAATCATTAGCATCAAGAACTTGTGAGATACAACGGTTGTGTTACTTAGCACAGATATCGGTTTCCCTATCCCACTCATGTTCCATGCATTGTGATAACATCGTTGCCATCAACCTTTCTAAGAACCCGGTTTTCCATGAGAGAATGAAACACATCGAGATTGATTGCCATGTCATTCGAGAAAAGCTTCAAGATGGACTTTTGAAGCTCATATATGTTCCATCTTTACATCGCCTAGCCAACATTTTCACAAAAGCATTAGATAGTCCTCTTTTCTACTCTTTATTAGCTTGTTTAAATTTGAAGACATTCATTGCTTCCCAACTCCATCTTCGAGGGGGTGTTACATATCCGTGTATTTTGTAATAGACTTTGTGAGTAGATTGGTCTTTGTATAGTTGGGCTTTGCCTACCCAAATATAAATAGGATTTTGGTTGACTAAGTCATAATAAGAAAACAAGATTCACAAAGCAACTTTCTCTTCTTCTTCATTGAGCACAAACGAAAACCCTAGTTTTTGGAAAGTGGATCGATTCCACTTTCTTCGAATATAAAGATGATTATTCATCTACAAGTGCGCATGTTATATATCTTGGTAATAATCTTATCCGTCGAGCTCCGGTAGACAAAAAGTAGTTGTGCGTTCTTGAATAGATGCGTAATATAAAGGGCGCTTGCCGTCACTTCAACATAGATCAATTGTATTGCATATCTTTTCAATGATATTGGCTATACGAGTCTACAAAATCCTATCATTTTCGTGACAATTTCGGGGCAACTAAACTCTATGCAAATCCGGCATTTTATTAACGCATGAAGAATATTTCCATTGACTATCCTTTTATACGGGATCAACTCCAAAAGAGTCGATTCGAGTTGCACATGTTTCTAATACGGATCAACAAGCCAATGCTCTCACCAAACCGCTATCCCACTTCCCTTTCACCGGTTGATGTTCAAGTTCAAGATTGACCTCTTCACCCATCATCCAACTTGTGGACTAGTATAGATGTATATATTAGGAAATAATTAAACAAAAAAATACATTATGGGATATAGTTTTTATATATTGTATATTTCTAGATTTTTTAAAACCAATCTATATCATTATTACAACTCCTTAATTAATTGACAAGGATGGTGTTAGGGTGGACTATTTATTTTCTCCACATTGCAAATCAATCATTTCCATCGTTTCTTTTAAATTATGCTCCATATATATATATATATATATATATATATATATATATATATATATATATATATACACACACACTCTTGATGATCTGTTAGTCGTTATGAAGGTCACATCTCCTACTATACATATAAGACATAAGCCACTGAGGTAGGCCTCGTAGTTAAGCACTTTAAAGCTTCGATTCGATTCGGCGTGTTCGGCTCGAAAAAGTTCGGTTCGGGACTCGGCTCGTATCATCAAACGTAGAATAGGGCCTTGGAAATTGGTATTCGGACAAACGAGCCAAACATGTTCGAACATGTTCGGCTCGTAGAGTTGGTATTTTTAGACATGTTATGTTATATTTTGAATAAAAATTTGAACATTTTAGACATGTTACGTTATATTTTGGGACATGTAATGTATTATTTTGGTTTTGGACATGTATTTTTGAACTACAATTATTTATTGGGTATTTTTGAATTTTCGGACCGAACATGTTCGAACTATTCGAACCGTTCGAGCTATTCGAGCGAGCTATTCGAACCGTTCGAGCTTTCGAATCGTTCGAGCTATTCGAACCGTTCGAGCTATTCGAACCGTTCGAGCTATTCGAACCGCGAGCTATTCGAACTATTCGAACCGTTCGAGCCGAATAGTACCGAATTTTTTCCCATTTTTTAAGTTCGAGCCGAACCGAATCCTGATATTTTAGGCTCGAAAATTTCGAGCCGAATTGAGCCATGTATTCGAACATGTTCGAGCCGAACCGAACTACTCCAGGGTTCGGTAGGGTTCGGCTCGTTTACAGGCCTAGGTACCTATCGCAGCAGCAGACACTCTATTTGTTGCTCCATTATTTTTATCGTAAAATATAGAATTTGTAAAATTTTCTTATATCTAACGCATTCAAATTTTTCTTTATATCTTCCGCATTCTGTAAAATATAAAATCTTATGCATTCAGAGATTTCGTAACCTAGAAAAAATTGTATTTAAAACTCTATTTGTCAGAGTAAAAAAAAAAAAACTGTATTTGTTAAGAGCTAGCATTTCAAGTGCTCTTAGTGGTCCCGAGAATGCAGCCCTAAATGTTAGGGTCTGATTTCTCCTACGAGGTCGAATGCTAGACTTTCTTAGTGGCTTCAACGTGTTAAAGAGCTTCATAATGACTACAAAATTTCCATTATGAGTAACCCATTTTTCTCGAAAATAATGACTACAAATATATATATATATATATATATATATATATATATATATATATATATATATATATATATATATATAAAAAAATCCGTACGGAGTATGAAGGAGCATTAAGCAATTTCGTTTAACGAAATCTCATATGCATATGTTTTTTTATTTTCCCCATTAACTGTTAACCCAGTCAAAGAATCGAACGAGTCCCTATGAATAAATAGTACTACTGCTGCTATGTATAATTAACTACTCCCAAGTATGTAAAAACCTCAGTTTTCCCGAACTTTTTTTTTTTTTTTAAATTTTTTTTATCGTCTAAAGAGAAAAAGAAGAAAATGACTGTTGAAGAACCTATATTATATATGTACCTATGTATATAAGTGCCACTTGTGAAGTTGATGTGAGAGTAATTAAACGAGTAATGTTACAATAAAATAAGCTTACAACAAACGACATAATAAAGTTTTATAACTATCATTACGTCTGCGACGGCTGCAGTGAATTTTACCATACGGCCGTTAATCAAAAACAAGACCGCATATTTTTTTTTTTCTAGGATTAAATTACAACTATAATTAAATTTTCGAATATGATTTAGAGGGTCAATACATAGATGATAATAATGGATAAAATATTCAATTAATATAAATTTTACATAGGTTTTTTTTTTCTTTTTCATTTTTTGAGGGTCAAGTGACCCATTTGGTTGTTATTGGCGCTGCCCCTGTTGATGTCGTATGACTTATTGATCTAGGCAAATATATAGCATAAAACATCCTGATCTTTTTGGTCAATTTTGTGATCTACCGTTCATCTTTAAGTTTTTGCTGGTTATGCTATCTAATTTTTTGTTGTAATTATCGTATTTTCATCAATTTCGCATCAATCCAGACGGAAAATTCGCGCTTGAACAACGCGTTCTTAAGTATTTCACGGAATAAGAAGGGTATTTGTTTGCGACGAATTTTTCAAGAGAAATATGGGGCGGTTTAGGAGCAACCAAGGGTTTAATCTGGAGGGGGAGAAAGGGGAGGGATTAAATGAGATTCTGTAATAAAAAAATTATATCTACCATATTCATTCGAGTATGTAAAATGTAGAATCTAATACATTTCATTTTAGATGAGATCCCTTAAACTCGAAAATATAAATTTTAAAACTCGTAAAATACATTATCCGTGTTAACAGTATCTGAAAAACAGGTTTTTATTTTGCTTACTTAACAATTTTGTTATGTAAATAGCATTTAACCAATCAAATTTTTTCAAAGAAAAATGTGTACTACTTGCAAATCAATCAAGCAATTAAGGTGATTATTTATCAAACATCAAGCATCTATATATTAATCCAATGTAATTATAATGAGAAGAGAAGCTAGTGAGAGAGGAGTAGCTATATAGGGGGTAGGGGGTAGGGGGTAGGGGGTAGGGGGTAGGGGGGAGGGAGTGATAGGGGGATGACCTGGAGCTAGAGTAGTCATAGAGCTTTCCAGTTGCAGAGAAAACCATGACAGCAACCTCAGCATCACAAAGTGTAGAGAGTTCATGTGCCTTCTTAAAAGCCCTCTTCTTCTCTTTGAAAATGTCACTTGTCTTGATGTTAAATTATCTATCTTCTTTATCTGAATCTTTTGTCTCACCATTTTCTTGATTAAATCCCTTTTTATTTACAAATCATCAACAAAAGATATCTATCAGGATTTTTTTCTGCAAAATGACAAAAGAAAAACACATATAATTATAGTCTGAAAATCAAGAGAGTGGTAATAGAAGACGAAAATAAATTTAACATATATATGAAATTGTGAGTGATTTCACAGTTGTCTTGTTTATTATTTTTTTTACTTCACAACAAACAAAAAAGAATCATAAAAAAACAAAAGAAAAACTGCTGTAATTAACTTGGACTCCTTCCTCCATAATTTGATGAAAGCAATTGGCTGGGGAGAATCAAATCAAACCCAAAAAAGAATCTCATAGAAAGATTCTAATTTTCTATTTTTTTTTCCTTCAGAAATGAGATCGAATTATTATTCTTTCAGAAATAATTCAAGAACAACAGACAGTAATGAAACCATAAATTTTCACATTGAAAACAACAAAAAGATAGGACCAGAACCTAAAAATGAGGCAAATCAGGAGAAAGTCCCAAAATAAGCAAAATGAAGAGAGATATATAGGCAAATCCACAAAAACCCTAAAGAAGGAAAGAAAAAAAAAGGGTCCGAAATAGGAAGATTCTGAGTACTATTTGCTTATTTGGGAGCGAGAGGGGGAAAAAAAAAAGAATGGTTAAATGGAATAGGGATTGAAGATATTTTTCGTGAATTCAACCACCCTTGAAGATTATTGGTTGTTGACATTAAGCTCTACCAATTAATGGAGGACAATACATAGAAATTGAAATGGAAAAGGAGAGAGAAAAGAAAGTATAGTTATACCTTATACTTTCTACATTTACCATCTGTGTTTCTGAATCTGAAGTCCAAACAAATATGTGTATGCTTTGCAGTTACTCCATTTTATGTAAGTGGAAAGTCTGCTGTAGTGTGTATATATATATATATATATATATATATATATATATATATATGGAGTACTAATAAGAGCATATATATTATTGTTATAATCACTCGATATAACAATCGACACAATACGTATTTACATCATCGATAATCGACGATGACAAATTAAGTCACCTTAATGATCCGGGCCCAAATATGATCTAGTGATGAACACTCAAGAACCCTAATGCCAAAAAAGGAACGAGGTGGTGGATTTTTATGTTTGCGGCCGAGTCTAAGACCGTATCTTAGATTGCCTACGTATCATGTTATCTTTCCAGAATCAAGCCTTACGTAGTTCCTGGATTGGGGTATTTATAATGACAATACTTGCCTAAACCCTAAGGTTAAGTCGGCTTGTATTATTGTCAAACTTACCCTTAAATGGGCCTTAAACCCTTGCCCAATCTATCGCTGTTAATGGGCTTGGATAGCTGGTGCGGATCCCTGTCCTCGAGTTGATACTTCCGACCTGCGGTGATCGACTCCGGACTCGTTGTCCTACACTGCTAGCTGGTGTGGACTCTGTCCTTATGGACTTGTCGTCTCACACTGATCGGTAGTCGGTAATCGATCGTCGTAGCCTGGCGTATATGAGATGGTTTTGGCCCCTAGCCTGGGCGTCAACATGAATACACTGGTGTTACTTTATAGTGTGATGACCAACCGATAGATGACACGTGGAGGGAGTGAAACCCTGTATCGTCATAAGCCCCCCAGACTTGAGAGAGGTGACTTCCGTCGTCCGAGGTCGAGTCTGTCACTTGAGTCGTCATCGAGTTGGGTTTTCCTTTGGGCGGGAGAAAGCCCGCCTTTTCACAAGCCTAACTGCCTTTTAGCCACGTGGAACGATATCTAGCATACGAAACGCTTCGAATCCCACAAAAGACGCGTCACTGCCTTGATTATCGCGATTTCCAGGGGTTATAACCCCCAATACCCACGTCTCTCCAAATCATTTGTAAATCTTCACTGGCATATATAAGAGAAGATAGAAGCTGCTGCAAAACCTGTTTGCTATTTCCTTCATCTCAATCTCCAAATTTCAAATACCAAGTAAGGCTCTTTTCTTTTTCTCTGTGTTGTTCATCTTCTTCTTTTATTTGAATTTATCCATGTCCTGTAGTAGTAGCGCAACGTAATCCAACAAGGGTAGTGAAACGCCTATTCACGTCATTCTCCGGCCCCTGTCGTTTCTGATTCTCTTCTCCGGCAAGACTCCGGCGAACCCACTGTTTCCTCTCCTCCTGCTCCCCACCAACCTAAGAAATTGGTGACTAGGATGGATGGAAAAGGTGCAAAAGGGTGCCTTAGTACGCTTTCTTCTGAGGAGATCACAAGACTCTGCCAAAAATATAATATCAATCCCCCACTCGAACCTCGACTCCCGTCTGGTCTGCACCGCTTTGCCGACGAGCCCCCAGAGGGATTTTGCGCTATCTACGAGAGTCAACTTGCGAGTGGGTTAAGGTTCCCACTCTGTCCTGCCGTTCTCGCGATCCTCGAGCACTATGAGGTCGCATTTCCCGCATAGCCCCGAATGGCGTCGGACTCGACGGGGTTCTTAATAGCATGTCGAGTGGCTCGTGTCCGCTTCTCAATGCCCTTGTTTCGATATTACTACAAGATTGTCGCTACACCCGACAAGTTATGGTATTCCTTTCGCAGAAGAGCGAACCGATACGAGTTCATAACTAGGGGCCTTCTTCCCACGGGGAGTGGAAGCCTCGATTTTTCTTTCTCCGTCATGGCCTCGGATAACCCCTACATAGGGCAACGGAGGTCGAGAGACGGGAGACAAGACAAGCTTGGGAAGGACCCGGTTCCTCATGAAGCTTGACTCCTGGGTGGACATAGCTTTGAGGTGTGTACTCGAGACCTAAGTCTCCTGTATCACCTGGCTCACTTGGAGGAAGCTGGGCCAATGCCATATGTGGGCCTTTGCGTCCCAGATCACGAGAATCGTAGGATGTTTGCTTGCTTTTTACATACTTGTTATTTGTTGAGTTTGACGATTTGTCATTTGCTGATTAAAACTAACTGTTTCCCTTCGTTTTTTGTAGTGGGCCGGTTCACAAAAGTCACCGATCCCACACGCATTCCTGGGTC
The DNA here is from genome assembly GCA_036785695.1 of Gentiana straminea. Lineage (NCBI taxonomy): Eukaryota > Viridiplantae > Streptophyta > Magnoliopsida > Gentianales > Gentianaceae > Gentiana > Gentiana straminea. Next base: position 1,593,651 of record JAVUPR010000355.1, on the reverse strand, counting down.
GGCAGTCGTGGCTGATCCATCTACCGGGGGTCGGGCTACCCCTGAGTTGGCTGTGCCTGAAGCTAGGGTGCCTTCTTCTTCCCGAGAGAGGGGTGCCATTGAGCCTGAGCCCACTCCTGTTGCCATCGATCAGTACCGACCGGGTCGACTGAGCTACCTCCGCCTGGCGCGGTTTAACCGCCCGTTTCGGTTCTCTGCGAGATGAGGACGAGGAGGTGCTAGTCGAGTCGGATCCGGTTACAGAGGTTCATGTCGAGACGGAGGTACCTCGGTCCAAGAAGAGGCCGACTGCTGCTGAGTTGGTGATGGAGCAGCATCGTCAATCGAAGAGGGCCAAAGCAACTGAGGCTCCCTTGAGCTTGACGTCGACATGAACCGGTCTCTTGAGGATTGTGCACCTCAGAGGATAAAGCTTTGGCTATGGCGGTCCGAAAGTCGAATCGTCTCGTAAGTCGATTGCGCTTTCTTTCTTTGCTTATTAATTTTTCTCGACGCGTATGCCTTGTCCATTTTCTCGATCCTTCATGTCCTTTTACGAGTAACTATCTCGCCGAGAGGCGCCCGACGGCCGGCCAAGTCGAGCGAGTCGGCGGACGACTTGCGAGAGAACGGCAAGTTGGCGCGGGAGCTTATTGTAAAGAACACCGCCATTTCCGCCACGGAGACTCAGTATGAGACACTGAAGAGCGAGTCGGTTGCCGAGTGTCGAAATTGCAAGATAAACCGGTGGCGGCCGAGGCAAATCTTGATAACTGCCGAGAAGGAGCTGACTCGACTGCGGGCCGAGAGACAAGATCAGGGCAAAGAGCTGCTCAGGCTGGCTCAAGATTATGAGAAGGTGCAAGGGTGGCATAAGGCTGCACTACAAGACGCCGCGACGGCTCGGGAGGACAGAGATGCGCTACGAGCTGAACTGGATCAGGCGCGCGCGCGACTCGAGACGGTGGCCACCGATGCGATTGCAGAGTATCGAAAATCAGCTAACCTTGACGCTGATCTAGAGGTCATCATGCGCGCCTCGATGATGGGTGGCTATACTCGGCCGTGGATCGTTGAAGGCCATCATCCCGGGATTCGACGTGTCGACCCTCGAGACGCCCATATTCTACAATCCGGACTCGGAGGAGCTGTACGATCGGTACATGGAGGAGTTCCAGCAGGGAGAGTCCTTGGCCATCAAGTATGGTCCTTCTGCTTCTGCTCCTACAGCTAATCCGACCGCCGTTGATCCATCTTCAGCCGTTCCTGAGCCGACTCCTGATGCCGACCCCTGACCGTTGTCTTGTGCTTCATTTTTCATTTGAACCCTGATTTGTAATAAAATTTATTTTAATTTGGCTGGTCTTTTCGACCTGGCCTTGTTTTGTAACAACTTTGTTCTGAATTTTGATTTGACATTGCTATCCTTTTCTTGTCTATCTTTTTATCTTGCTTGTCTTGATGTTTTGTAGCATAGCTTTCGCTTGTCGAGCCCTTGGCTCTGTTCACTACTCGTATGTCAAGCTGCTATTTATTTTATCGATGTTGCCCCTCAAGTGTATTATGAACCTTTGGTTCTTATTGCACTTGTGAGTTGGACTCCGATCGACCTGCTTGCCTTAGCCCTTTTTAATTTGACTTCTAGCTGAGCGTTATGCGAACTGTCTCTGATCTTGGCCTTTTTCGCCCTTCGGGTTCGTTTGGCTCTCGATTGAGACAGGTGGCCCGACTATGCGAACCGTCCTTTGTCTAGGTCTTTTTTGCCCCTTGGTCTCGTTCGACTTTCGACTTGGACAGGTGGCCCGACTATGCGAACCGTCCTTTGTCCAGGCCTTTTTCGCCTCTCGGGCTTATTCGGCTTTCGACTCGGACATTTGGCCCGACCATGCGAACCGTCTTTATGCCTTTGCATTTGCTACCTATTAGGCTAACTTTGCTTTTGGCTTTGTCGAGATGTCCGACCGCGGATTCTCTACTGGTCGACGAGCGTTTTGCCTTAACATTTTATATCACGTTGGACTTGTATTGTTTTGACTATAAGCCCTAACAAACACAGAAAACGTCTCGAGAAAACATCAATTTATTAGAATACTCATAAAATTGCCCCATGGACTTATTACAAGGTCTAAAATCGAAAAGTAGACAAAAGTTCATTAAAGTAAAGCTTATCTCAAATATAATATCTCCTCAGGTTGTTGGCGTGCCAATGTCGAGGAACCGTGGTTCCATCTGCTCGCCCAAGTTGATATGACCCTTTGGGGTGAACCTTCGGAACTGATATGGGCCTTCCCAATTCGGGGCCAACTTTCCACTTGCTTCCTGCCGACTTGCTTCGTTCTTCCTCAGAACCAAATCTCCGACTTTGAAGTATCTGTGTCTGACTCTTGAGTTGTAATACTGAGAGATCTTCTGCTTATACCTTGCCATTCGGGCTGAGGCTACCTCTCGTCGCTCCTCAACATTATCCCTTTCCTGTCGGAGTTCGGGATCATTTGTCTCCACATTGTAAGCCAGAACTCGAGGAGAGGGGACACCAATCTCAGCTGGTATTACTGCCTCACACCCATACACCAAAGAGAAAGGAGTTTCTCCTGTCGATGAATTAGGAGCCGTCCTATATGACCATAGGATGCTCGGAAGTTGAATTGCCCAATCTCGACCTTCTGCTTCTAATCTCTTCTTTAACCCCAGCTTGATCTGTCGATTAGTTTGTTCGACTTGACCGTTTGCCTGTGGGTGAGCCACTGAGGTGAATCGCTGGTCGATATGGTATTCGCAGCACCATTCTCTAACTTTTCGATCTTCAAACTGAGTACCGTTATCCGAGATCAGAGCCTTTGGAATTCCGTACCGCACGTAATGTCGACCCACGTAATTTCTTGATGGTTGCAAATGGATATCGGGCAATGCCTTAGCATCTACCCACTTCGTAAAGTAGTCGACAAAGAACGACCACGTATTTAAGATTTCCCGGGGCTCGGGGTGAGGTCCGACAATATCGACTCCCCACTGATCAAATGGCCATGCTGACGAAATGACGTTCATGTCTTGCGCTTGTTGATGGGAGACATTATCGTGAATCTGACAAGCGTTGCATTTCTGGACTAGATTATTCGCATCTCGTTGCATCGACGGCTAGAAATACCTAGCTAACTTGCATTTTCGAGCTAACATTCTGGCTCCACAGTGGTTCCCACAGGCTCCTCTATGAATTTCTTCTAAGAGATACTCGCCTTCGCCGTAAACACATCTTAGCCATGGACTCACAAACGATTTCCGATAGAGGATGTCGTCGAAAAACGCATATCGAGTCGATTGAAGTCGAACCTTCCTAGATTGCACTTTATCCGATGGTAATACTCCGTCTTTGAGGTAAAGAGCGATCGGGTCCATCCATGTGGCCTCGCCGAGTAATTGGTCGGGCCTCCATCTCGATGTAACTCCTATCGGTCAATAACTCGACCGTAACCTTCTTACTCGACATGAAGTTCGATGCTAATTTGGAGAGTGCATCTGCTCTTTTGTTCTGACTTCGGGGGACTTGCTCGAATTGAACTCGTTTTGAATTTAGGTACGAGGTTTTGGACTATCGCTAAGTAATTCTTCATGGTTTCTTCCTTAGCCTCATACTCCCCTTTACATGGTTAACCACCAACCGTGAGTCGCTATACACCAACAAGTCTTCGACGCCCGCTTTAGAGCAAGCTTCACCCTTCAGCTTATCATGGCCTCGTACTCGGCCTCGTTATTAGTTGCTTTAAAGCCGAATCGAATGGCGTATGGGAATTCTTCGCCTTTCGGGCTTACCAGAAGGAGCCCTGCTCCTGCCCCCTCCTTACTCGATGCTCCATCGACTTGAAGAGTCCATTTCTCCTCCGGATTCCGCTTTTCTTGATCGAGTTGGACAGAGATCCCTTCAGCCAAAAAGTCCGCCAAGGCCTGTGCTTTTATCGCAGTTCGAGGGACGAACTCGATATCGTACTGGGCCATCTCTATCACCCATTTCGCCAGTCATCCCGAGGTGTCGGGCTTTGCCAAAATCCGCTTTAGCGGTTGGTCCGTGACTACCACAATAGGATGAGCTTGAAAATACGGCCTCAACTTTCTCTAGGCGTGAACCAGGCATAACGCTAACTTCTCAGCTGGTGAGTACCGGATCTTGGGGTCATGCAATGCTTTACTAACAAAGTATATAGTGTACCGGCCATGCACCCCTTCTCGTACTAGAACCGCACTCATCGCTTCCTCGCACACCGCCAAATAAACCAACAACTTTTCCCCTTCTCGCGGAGAAGCGAGGGTAGGTAATTCCGACAAATAAGCTTTCAACTCTTCAAAGGCTGTCTGACATTCATCATCCCAATGAAAAGGACTGGCCTTTCTGAGTATCTTGAAAAATGGTAACGCACGTTGTGCGGATCTCGATAGAAATCTGTTGAGAGCCGCCATTCGCCCGTGAGCCTTTGTACTTCCTTGATATTTCGTGGTGCGGGCATATTCTTCAATGTATCAATTTTATCCGGGTTTGCTCGAATCCCGTCTTTCGAAATCATGTAGCCCAAGAACTTACCCGACCTGACTCCAAAAGTACATTTCTTCGGGTTTAGCCTCATCTGCGTTTCTCTCAACACTTCAAAAACCTCTCGAGCATCGACCAAGTACTGTCTCATAGATCGACTCTTAATGAGCAGGTCGTCTACATAGACCTCCATACATCTACCAATTTGCCTTGCAAATATTTTGTTGACTGCCCTCTGGTATGTTGCCCCAGCATTCTTCAATCCGAATGGCATGGTCACATACCAGAAAGTGCCGAATTCCGTGATAAACGCTGTTTTCTCCGCATCTCGAGGATCCATTAGAATCTGGTGGTATCCTTTATATGCATCTAAAAAACCAAAAATTTCAAAATCGATGGTCGAATCTACTAACCTGTCGATTTTAGGCAACAAATACGAGTCTTTTGGGCAGGCTTTGTTTAAATCTGTGAAGTCCACACACATGCGCCAAGTCCCATCAGGCTTCTTGACTAATACTGGGTTAGCTAGCCATTCTGGATAAAAAACCTCTCTTACTATCTGGGCTGCTAGTAGTTTGCCGACTTCCAACTCAATAGCCTCAAGTCGATCGAGGCGAAATTTCTCTTCTTCTCGTTTGACTAGGCTTTTTAGCCTCGGTCAATTTCGAGTTTGTGGACCGCGATGTCGGTAGATAACCCCGCATGTCGTTGGCCTTCCAGTGCAAAAACATCTCTAAACTCGATTAGCAAGTCGATGAGCAACCGTTTCTTTTTCGAGGGGATCCGCATCCCGACTTGTACACACCGATCATCCTCTCCTTCCCGCAGTCGGACATTTTCAACCGCATCACTAAAACCCAATTCTTTTCTTCTTCCTCCTCCGGAATCGCTCCTCAACTAAGACTTGTTGGACCGCCATTTTTCCGTTCATTACAACGAAGTTACAACTCCGTGCGACTTCAACATCTCCTTTAACCTCGTGGGAACCATTCCTGGTTGGAAAGTTCATGCTGTTGTGAAATGTTGAAATGATTGCCCGCAAGTCGAAGAGCGCAGGTCGCCCTAGAATAACGTTGTAAGCAAAAGGGGCCTTGACCACCACATAACTTAATTCGAGCGTCCTTCCCTTCTCGCCGTCCCCAACTGTCGTGAGTAACTTTATCGAGCCCATGGGATGGACTGCTTGCCCTGTAAATCCAAACAGAGGAGACGCTATGGGGGCTAGATCTTTTTCTTTCAATTTCATCGCCTGAAAAGCCGAGTAGTATAAGATGTTCACTGCACTACCGTTATCGATGCGTACTCGATACATGGGCTCGACTAATCACAGCCTCGATAACTAGCCCTTCGCTGTGACTCCTAGACTTGGGGATATCATCTCGAGGGCCGTATCCGACTTCCGTCGTGAATCTGAGCTGCTTGCGCTCTCTCGAGCTACTCGCTGGCTCTTCACTGGCTTGATCTTTGTCATTTTCCCCGGGCCAAAGATTGTATTGACATAGTTGACAGTCGATTATCTTCGTATCTGTCACGGCCAAAATTATCTCTGTTGTTTCCTTCCCGACCCGGGGATCGATTCCTCGGAGGTGATCGATCCCTTCGTCTTTGGGTATCTCGACCTCGATTTCTATCTTGATCAGGATTTTTCCTCTTAAAGTCTCCACGCCCTCTGGGCCCATCATACCGAGACCTATCAACAACTTCGTCTAGCTTCCCTTCCTGGATGCAAGAGTCGATGTCTCTTTTCAAGTCGATACAATCCTCTGTTGTATGACCTATGTCTTCATGGAAGTCACAGTACTTACTTGCATTCCTCTTTTCTCGAGGTTTCTTCAACGGTGGCGGTTTCTTCGCCAAGTTCTTTGAAAGCATAATCGACAACACCTCGGATCGAGATCGATTGAGCGGGATGAAGTCCTTATCACGCGTGGGTCCCTTCTTGCCCCCACGGTCTGAGGTGGATGTGTCGATACGGTCCCATACTGACGGCTTACTCTCGACATCCTGCCTCTTGGACTGATTCATGTTCGGACCTCGGGTGTCCTTCTTGGATTCCATCCAGTCGGATTGGGTGTGCCTTCGCACTGCCTCTTCGCCTTGCGTAAATCTATGCACCACATTGACACATTCGTCCATGGTACGGGGGACGTCTCTCGCTCAACTTCATGTACAATTTAGTATTACGCAGCCCCCCCACGAACGACGTGATCGAAGTCGATCGTCCGCATCCTTGACTCGCATGGCCTCAAGATTAAACCTCTTCGTATATTCCATAACTGTTTCATCCTTTTGCTGTCTCACGTTCATGAGGTGCGTGGCACTCAGATGAAACTTTTTGTTCACTATGAACGCATCTCGGAATTTACGAGCAAGCATGGCAAAACTGGAGATCGACCCTGGCCGTAGCTTCGTGAACCATTCCCTTGCTCGACCTACGAGTAGCGTCTCGAACGCCCGACATCGCATTGCATCGGGTGCTCCATCCAACCTCATTTGAGATAGATACCTGTGGAGATGGTCCTCCGGGTCGGTGGTGCCATCGTAAGGCTCTATTTTGGGTATCTTAAACCCCTTGGGTTTAGGAAAGCTTTCGATCTCCTTCGTGAAGGGAGACTCGAGCCATAACGAAACCTGGTTCTTCCCCAAAATTGCATTCAACTCCTCCCTGGCGCTATCATCATCCCCTCTCTGGTGTTTTTTGTGGATCTCGCGTCTCTTCCTTTCCACTGAGCTAGACGATGCGCTTACTTCATCTCCAGGAGTCTGTTTAGGCTTGTCCACTACGTCTTTCCGGCCGCCTTCCGCCGTGGCCTCTTTCTGGGCAGTGGCCGCTTGCCTTTGCGCCGTAACTGCCTCGGCTATAATCCTGGACATCACCTCCAAGTCCGCCCTTGCCAACTGATCCACAAGCGCCCGATATTCTGGGGCAAGAGCTTGCTTTTCTGGTTGGTGGGTTTCGGGGATAGGATCCAAAGCTGGATCTTTTTCTCCTTGTTTCTGCTGAGGATCGTGCTGAACGAGATCCAAGGCTGGATCTTTTTCTCCTTGCATATCAGGATCGATCGGCTCGTTCATCTGTGAGCCTTGATCGGTAGCTTTGGATGCAGCTTTTCTGGGAGGCATCGTGTTCCTGCGTATTCAATCAATAGAAGACCCTCCTTCTAGCCGCCAATGACGATGACAAATTAGTCACCTTAATGATCCGGGCCCAAATATGATCTAGTGATGAACACTCAAGAACCCTAATGCCAAAAAAGGAACGAGGTGGTGGATTTTTATGTTTGCGGCCGAGTCTAAGACCGTATCTTAGATTGCCTACGTATCCTCGTTATCTTCCAGAATCAAGCCTTACGTAGTTCCCGGATTGGGGTATTTATAATGACAATACTTGCCTAAACCCTAAGGTTAAGTCGGCTTGTATTATTGTCAAACTTACCCTTAAACGGGCCTTAAACCCTTGCCCAAGCTATCGCCGCAATGGGCTTGGATAGCCGGTGCGGATCCCCGTCCTCGAGTTGATACTTCCGACCGCGGTGATCGACTCCGGACTCGTTGTCCTACACTCGCTAGCCGGTGTGGACTCGTCCTTATGGACTTGTCGTCTCACACCGATCGGTAGTCGGTAATCGATCGTCGTAGCCCGGCGTATACGAGATGGTTTTGGCCCCTAGCCTGGGCGTCAACATGAATACACTGGTGTTACTTTATAGTGTGATGACCAACCGATAGATGACACGTGGAGGGAGTGAAACCCTGTATCGTCAATAATGATGTAGATCTCGTTGATTATGATGTAGACCCGTCATAGTGAGTGTGGTGCAAATTCATATTTACCATTCGTTGTGATTGAATGATTGTACATGTATTATTACTCGAAACTTATACATGTTTTTAATTATGTGTATTTACTCTTTTAGTACATACATGTAAAATCGTTTGGATTGATAGAATATAATAGAATAGTAATAAATCATAGAATTTAATGCAATGGAATGAATGATATCATTCCATTATCGCGTTTGATAAAAGCAATGAATAAAATCGTTTCTTATCGTACGATTTAATTTTTCATTCCATTCCGACCATTCGATCAATTGGATTTTTGATGGATTGAAAATCATTCATTTTCATTCCGTCGGAATTTAAAACATATTTCATTCTTCCGTCGCTAAACACGCTAAATCATTTAAATGAAATGAAAAAACATTGCATTTCATCTCATTACCACAATCTAAACGTTTCATTAGGATATTTAAGTGTTATTTCAGGGTTTCAGCATTCCGGTCAGAGGACAACATAATATTCCTATGTTAAGGGATGTGTCACTACTACTAATAGTAATACCAGGCCCAACTTGTTACGTAGTCATATCATGAAGGGAAATAAATCTATACTCCTTCAATCTCTAAATGTAATTTATAAAAGACTTTTTATTTGGATTAATATAGTTGTTAAACGTCATTAATATTGGACTACATTGCCTAAAACTTCATTTGACTTATATCAATACATTAATTGCAAAATAAAATGAATTAAGTGGACGATGGAAATAAATTAGAGGCAGGATGAGAGAAATTGTTTATAATAAATATACTTTGGTACAAAACAATTAAGGGACAAACGTGCTACGATGACTTACATTTAAAGACGACAAAGTGTACACACAAATATATAAATATATATATATATATATATATATATATATATATATATATATATATATATGTGTGTGTGTGTGTGTGTTTATATACCCTAAAAAAATTATGTGTGTATATATACATACATACTTTATACTTACACACGCGCGCGCGCGCGCGCACACACACACACACACACACACACACACACATATATATATATATATATATATATATATATATATATATATATATATATATATATATAACTGATCAAATTCTTCACTGAATCACTAGCACCACTAATCTCGGCGTCATCATTAACTCACTAGTTACCGAACGCCCATTGATATAACCCTTACATATGAATAACCCTTCACGTACATGCTTTGTATACGAAGAAAGATATTGTCCGTAAGACTTCTCCATTACATCTTATCCTCGAACTACCATTAACGCACTAATTAATGACCGATATCCGTTTGATAAGTGCGAACAATTGATCAATATTTGGATTAAAAAACAAAAGAACTCGTCGTCTTTTCCGAGAAAGTAGTGGACTTCATCTCTCGTGACTTACATTCCCGACTACTAAATCATGAATGGTGCTAAAATTGTCGCAATTAAGGAAAGCACCGCTTAGCTAACTGATATGCCTAAACCGTATTCCAGCCCGCGGATCTATATTCGGGTCCGTCCGGCCACCAAAGTGAAGTAACTCCTCATGGCTTCGATCGGACCTCCCGGGGTGGGGTCGAGCGGCAATAGCACCTCTCACATTCCAACGCTACCTTATCGAGCCAAACAAACCTTTGATGTTAATCTCACTCAAAGAAGGGAACTTGTTTTCCCATGTTGCCCTCGACTTAGAAACGGAGGAGTCGCAGGGGAGGTTTGCTAGGGTTCCTGACAAGCAGTCCATTCCTACCGTAATCCGGCTATTCGATCTGTCTGTGTATCGCGTAGAGCACGTACTATGACTATGAGTCCAACTCCTCTTAGTGTAAGAATAAATCACGGATGAGGCCAACGGCCACTGCAAACCGCGAACCCATAAGCCAATTTAGACCCGCGAGCCCTCGGCTCCGCACTTAAGCCTTTAAGTCCAATACGGCATCGGGAATGGCTAAGGGACCGGCCCGCGAGCCCATAAGGCTATTAGGTTTGCCTCACACCAAAGCCCGCGATACAAGGAAGGACAAACTACAGCCCAAGGGCTGCGAGACAAGGATATAATAAACGGCTAAGTGTTAGGTCAAGACCTCATTGACGCCGCAATACGATGATTAGCTTAACTAGCATCTTATTGTACTTATTTGTATCTAATTTTCATTAGCTAAATCTTAACATGTGGCTTACCTATAAATAGGGCTAACCCATTTTACATAGACACATTAATACAAAACATAGGCTTAATCTGCCAAACTATTTTCTCACTATTCTCTATTTTGCACCACGAATTCCACCACCACGAATTCCACTTCACCGCCGTGCACCACCAGATTTTGCATCACTTTCACAGCCAGATATCCACCTTATTCCACCGCTAATCAACCCGAGATAATTTCGACATTATCACTAACCGTATCGTAAAATCAAATTCCACCCCTTAAAATGCATAAGTCTATAAACACGTCAAGATTAATATTCAATCCATAAATGACCATCTAATGATTCAATTAGTACCTCTCATTACGGTCTTAGTACGAGATCACCATATCGAACTAGTCCAAATTCCCCACGTGAACCATTTCACGTATAAGTGCAACGACTAAGGTGTCCAACACCGACGGCCCGGATCGTGGCCACACTCTAAGTGTTCTGGGGCACTAAAGGATTTTTTGATAAATTAAACAATGTTTTAGGTCTTATATTCCATTCCATCCATTTTTTTTAAATGAAATGAATTATATTGTCTCAAACGGATAAAATTAATTTGTTTGAAAGCACCGCATTAATTTTACTAGTGACACCATTTAAAATTTTAACATGTGCAGCTATCGGAGACTTGACTAAATTTATATTACGTTTTCCTTTAACCACACATGGAATGGAATTATCAAATATCGATCCCTAGTATCAACTTGTCCAAATGAGAATCGACATTTCAAAGTTTCTAAAATCGACATTTCAAATGTCGATCATCACTTGACGGAAATAAATATTGTTGTAAGTTGACGTCACAATATAATCACATTATGTAAATAAAGCGTGTGCCGATGAAAACTTTAAAATTGAATGTAAATCTGTAATAGACATTTTTCCTAATTAAGGACATTGTTGTCCAATCACCTTTCTTATGGGTATATAAGCTCCAAACCCTTTCTCGAGTTAACACAATAAAACACCATCTTCACCCCTCCTCCGAGAGAGGCCGCCCCTTTCCATTTCCAAACATTTCTTCATAAGAAAATCCACATGGAACTCATATTTCTTATATTCCATCTTAGGAGATTTTGTGCAAGCTTCTAATCTTGAAGAAGAAGTAGATCAAGCCCAAATTCCTGCAACAATTGGTAAGAAAATTTCAAGATATTGTTAATTTTCCATGGATTAAAGATTATACATGAGATTCTTCATGTTTCCTCCAAGTCCTTACCATTTTAAGCACATTTCCTCTTCTAGAAACTCATTTACCAGGAGATAGCTCTTTTCCGGATTTCCTGAAAAAATTGCAGCAATTCTAAGCTTTAAAAGGTAAGAAAAGCCGTAATTGAGGGGTTTAGGCATTTTCATGTTACATTTTTAATTAATTTGAGCACTTTATCTACGTTACAGCCCATCAGGAGCCTCAGCTTGCTTCACACCTTTATCTATAAAAGTTATTGGCTTGCATGCGGTGGTGAGAGCTAAATCGGTGGTCATCTTGCTTGGATCTGAGGTGGGATTGTCGGTGTGGCCCGGTTTCGTCTGTGGTTGGTTGCTTATGCTGGATATACAGAAATCCGAAACCGGATCCGATCCATAATTGGATCTTCAGATCTGATTCTCAGCACCGATCGAGACACTCGATCACGCACAAATGGTTACGAATAATTCGCACGCGATTTTACCACGATACGATTCACATAATAATTAATAATCTATAAGAAGGTTAGTAGATTTACCCAACCGGAGAGGTTCGCGATCTTCCGGATCGTATCTCCTAGCCGACGACGGCGCACGTCGATCCTCGCCGTAACCTCCTCGAATACGCCTAAGAAAAACCCTGCGTTTTTCTTCTCTTAACGACTAAGGCAAGAAATTAATTTTTCTTCCTTCATTTGTGAATGTGGCGCAATTTTCATGCGATTTCGTTGTCGATGAACTCTCTTTATATACGAAAATAACTAAGAATGTAGACTTATCATTTTCACACCACAATTACCTATTCCCATAAGGAAAAGATATTTGCCATAAAATAATAGATAATTCCCAAAAAATCAATCTCTTATTTTTTCATTAATTATCCAACAAATATAATTAATTAATTACACATGTGACATAATCTAGGAAAATTTCTTTTCCTAATTTATCACATAGGGCGCCACATTCTATGTCATTATCTTAATAGAAAATGTCTTTTCTATTTTACATATTATTTACCAAATAAATAATATTGCATATTTATTAAATAGACCAACTATTTAATTTATTCACGAGATTCCATAAAACGAAAAACACTCGCGTGTAGAGCCAACCCGACCACGGACCTATAACCAAGAAGCTACAATAAATTGAATAAAATATTCATCGAACGGAACATTTCTACTCAACTCATTAATTCCGGAATTACGCCACCATAAATCCGAAACTGAACTCTATCATCGATTATTGATATAACTTATTCTCAAAACGTCGAGTCGATATGTGTCCATTGATATAATATTTACATGCAGACTAACCCTCCATAGACTATCCGTAATGAAGCGGGATTATTTCCGTAACCCTTCTTCAAAACATCTTATCCTTATTTACCATCAACCCACTAGTGATCAATTAATTCTAACCAATACGAACTCCCGGGATTGATCAGTTTCTAGATTTAACAAATAAGAGAATTGTCTTTCTACTTCCCGCAGGAAGGAATGGATTCTATATCTGCGAGACACACACTTCTCACTCGTTCCAGAATAGTGCCAACATGAAAGTGATTCGGACATCGCTTATTAGCGATCCTTAACGAACACGTCAAACTCTATCCTGAAACAAGTAGGAGTCTGTAATCACTTCAGGATTAAGGTTAATCCATATATGATCATCTTGTGATTTAAAAATATTTCTCAATCACGGAATTATATGAGTAATGCAGATTAAATCGGTCCAGTCCTATATAACTACATCATATATAAATGTCCCACTTAGATAACCAATATCGACGGCTGAGATAAGACGGTCACACCATAAAGTGTTCTGGGCGTATTAATGGTGTTTTAATCAATAGACCCCATACTTTGATTAAGTTCACCACGGTCTAACATTCAAGTGTATCACCATAAACTTAATCCTCGCATGCGACACACACTAAGTTATACGGCTACATATGATACGACCTAGGGTTTTCGTAGTGTATTAAATGTAAGCACAAAGCAAATAATAAGATGAGAATAAATCTATCATTAATTATAAAAACAATTACATAAATTGTCTTTCGGACGCTACTTCCAACAATCTCCCACTTGCCCGTAAGGACAAGCAACAATTGTCTTTCGGGCACACTATACCTAACAATCTCCCACTTGCCCGTAAAGACAAGCAATGATTGTTTTTAGAGTACCACACTCTTATTCTATCTATCCACAACATTCCCCAACTTGCTTTAAAGCAGATGAGACATATCTCCCTAATTCATACCCGTCAAGCGCTTATCAGTGACACTAGATGTCATGCAACTTGGTAAACTGATCAACTAGGTTGTCGGCTCGAGGCGATCTTTTAGGACCGAAATGTCGCCTCTCTGCACGGTCTGTCTGATCAGGTTGTATTTACTTTCAATATGCTTTTGACCTCTTGTGATTGCGAAGATCCTTTGCATAAGCTACCTCTCCACTGTTTTCATAGCAAAGTGATATCGACTTACAAGACCTGGAATCACTTCCCGATCCATCAAAGAACTTCTCAAGCCACACTGCCTCTTTAGCTGCTCGAAAGCTGCTATGTATTCGACTAACAAAGTCAATTTGGCAGTGCTGGATTGCTCCAGACTATAGCTCCATCACAATGAGTAAACACTGAGCCCGAGATCGACAAACAATCATCCTTAATCTGACTGTAAGTCAGAATCAGTGTAGTCAACAATACTCAAGTTTGCACCCGAATACACAAGCATATGATTCCTCGTTCTCTAAAGATACTTGAGGATGCACTATACTGCTATCAATACTCGAATCCAAGATTTGATTACAATTGACTTTTAATAATCTGACATTCTCTATCCAAAATAAAACTTATCCCATTTTCTATATATCCGAAGAATTGAGAGAATTATTCCGTGAGGGGTTGGGTAGGAAACCTCTCGTTGAATGTTGCATACGAAAATGCATTATCATCTTAAACAATAAGATGGATAGGATACGGCCACAACTTATTCTCATGAATTCGACCGAATCAAAATCTAAGAATATAGTCCACTTCTTTGGTTCAGAAAAGTTTTGGCGCGTCAGTGATTGACTTCAGATTACACACTCATGTTGCTTACAACTGTTGCAGTGTCACATTTCATTAACACTAACGTCTACTACTTTACCAATATTGATTCTCTGGTCTACAAAAGACTCATCAATATTCTGGTCAAGCCCACATATTTCAAATATGCGGGTTCGCTTTAATCTACCAATGGATATAAGCATGTAGTCAATCCGCCATTGGATTTAAGCTAAAACCCTTCTGTTCTGAATGAAACTAAGCTCCATTGTACGGAAAGAAAGTTTCAGGGCATCGCCCCGTTTATCTTTCTGCTTTCCATGGAGTCAAGAAAGGCTGAGTGGTGAGAAAGTTTCAGGGCATCACCCCTATTAAACTATCTACTTGTCAGGGAATTACCCCTAGACCACTTAGCTTTGCTTTGAAAGATAAACTTTCTCATTCATTCCTCTATTCTTCACGTAAATCCAATTACTCCCTCTGGGCCTGAGACACTCAGGTGGTTCTACAAGATAATGAACAGAACCGGAGTACCAAAACTCCATTTACAGGTTTATGGCTTTAAACCAACCTCTTTTTATCAAATCCTACTCAGTCCTTCCAAAAGACCATATGTTATCAATCACCCCCTGAAGACTGTAAAGTCTGCATAATCACAACGAGTCAATGGATAAACTATACTCTCACCGCATTTGGGTGGATTGACATTCTGATCCGGTTCAAGCAGTATTTATCAAGATAATCCCCAACAACCAATGTTGGATGTGGTCTAATTAAATCGATAGTATCTCCTTGAGTAATCGTACTTCAAGTCCTAAGGTTGTTATCTAAACATTCTTTTGGAAAGGATGTAACGGTGTAACCGTCACTATCCGATCTTAAGAATCTTATAACCAACCATTACTCATTGCATTAAGATATTTCACGAACAAATACGCTATCCGAACGTGTATGTAAAATCTCCAAATTCTACCTTCAAGCACTAGTGCTAAATGCCTCTATTTACGGAAGTGGAGTAAATTTACTTCACCCCTTATCCACAAATTCCTAAGCATCGTCAAGGTAGACTTCTTGGCATTACATAATAATGTATACCGTTATTTTGTAACCAATATCTTAATCGAGTTAAGCAGTGTATTGTAGCATATCAATAACTATATAAGAGAATACACGGTTTATCCTTTCAGTGAAATCATTTCACTCGGAGGTAGGCCAAGCATCAGTACCAAAACCATGCCAGAGCCTGTATCTGAGCATGGAATACTCTCTTCTTTTGTAATATCAGAGTTTCTTCCTAATATTCAGATAAGTTAATCGGCGTTTCGAGTATTCGTTAGACAAAATGTCTACCACTCAAAAGATCCCACTATCTTGTGTCCTTCATAAGACCCCGAAGGTCAATATGAACAAACTATGATACTTCTTTAGCTCCATTACCCTTTCCCAATTGAAAGGTTACTTAGTCATTTTTTCTTTGAGATAGTGTTCTTAGACTGGGAGATAGGAATCACCCTTAGCCAGTCTTCAGATTTTATCCCTAGGATATATGCTCTAATTAATAGATGCTAAAGAATCGTTTATCTAAATACGGAAACCATTTGTCTTAATAGTTTATGATGTGTTACATATACCTTTTCAAAGATTACTCGCTGTATCTGACTTTATCAGACAAAAATCCGAGTCTCAGAATCGTATAGAAATGTCATAATCACTTTCTTTAAGGCAACTATATTATCGATGTGAAAGTGAATCCATTTGTTCCAACGAATCTGAAAACAGAAATTAAATTTCTTCGATATTCAAGGATTAAAATCCGAAATTTCTTTCCTTATATCACTCCCACTATCTCAGCTGAAATAACTGCCCGTTGTCTACTCTTTTATCATGAATGCCCAGCGACCTTGTTCTTGCAAAAGAGCTTTAGCTTTCGAGTCAATTACACGATCGAGAAAGTCTCTAATAGGTTAGTAATCCTAAATCACTTTCCTTATCCTATACTTTCTTTTATAAATATTTCGGTTTAGCCTTTGACTTATTTAGTTTAGATGACTTACACTTGTAGAAATTTACCTTCCCATTCTTGGCTTTCTTTAAAGGAAATGGCCGTGAACTGTGGGATGCCTAGTGAGATTGATACTAAATCATTCTCGTCATCTTTGAACCAATTTTGTTTTGTCTCTCGCTTATCACGAGTGACAGTAGTGACATACTTCTCAATGTCACTTAAGTTTGTAGACTCAAGAGGAACATCCTCTTCTGAAAAATTAATTTGCATTCTCGATTTATGAGTTCGACGTTCTTGTTACTTTTCCACTTTTACGAAGTCGTTATCAGTCAATATGTTTAGCAGTTTAGATACCTTGAGATGATATGTAGTTGCAGTAATAAATTATGACAGAAATGTAAATCAAATCATACACTACAACATATAATAATTTTAGGAATTATAAACGTGATGTAATGCATGCAGTTTATCCTACCATTCCAAGGATTTAATCTCACACCTACAGTGCCGCCTCAGGGTAAGTCAAAGAGGTGATGATTAAATTGAGATAATCTCTTTCAACAACTAACTGAGAATCAGACATCTCTATGTAATTGTTGATTACCTTCCTTTTTCAGCCAAGATATTTCCTAAAATATCCTTTAGAGTGTTACCTACTGTTTAAGATCTCAAAGTACGCCCCGAGTATGCCACCTCGTGGTCGGTCGCTGACTCGACGAATACCCAAAATCCTATCCTTTCGGAGACCAAGCCTTGAATTTTGATAGCGGTGAAAGCCACCCTCGTAGGCGTAAATCAAAGCGGCATGATGAGTCACCATTCTCTCACGTGCTTGTGTCAATCGTAGAGGCCGCGGGGTCGGTTGTCACCTTCCCCGCTCCTACTCGTTATTTTGAAAATTAGGTAGTCTCATTAGGATTTTAGAATTTTCTAACAATAAAAAACAATAGATCATGAATATTTAATTTAATCCTCCCACTAGTTTATCGATTCCAAATACCGTCTAATTAGTGTCACTATATTCACATTTTCCAATTTTATGGATTTATAAATTCTTTGTGTAGACGCTACATAATTAAAATTCACCAAGAATTTTATAATCCTAATATATTAGGACTTATGAATTTCCCACCAACTCGAAAAACAATAAATCACAAATTTAAAGCTCCCACTAGTTTGTCGGTTCCAAATACCGTCTAACTAGTGACACTATATTCATGATTTTCCAATTTGTCGATTATTTAGAAATCTCTTGTGTAGTCATTACACAACAAAAATTCACCAATGAATTTTAAAGTCCTAATTTTATCAAGATAAAAAATTTAGGATCTCAGAATTTTCCAATAATCGATAAAACAATAAATCATGAAAAGCAATCACCAACTTATCGGTTCCAAATACCGTCTAGTTAATGTCCTATTTTTTCACGATTTTCTAAATTTTCGGTTATTAAAATTCTATTTATGTAGACACTACATAATCGAAATTCTCAAAGAATTTTAG
This sequence comes from Gentiana straminea, assembly GCA_036785695.1. NCBI lineage: Eukaryota > Viridiplantae > Streptophyta > Magnoliopsida > Gentianales > Gentianaceae > Gentiana > Gentiana straminea. Next base: position 1,575,386 of record JAVUPR010000355.1, on the reverse strand, counting down.
ATCCCAAAAACAAACTTACCGAGTAAATTTTTATTTTTATCATGTGAATTTTATTTCCCGATAAAATTCCGTTTCCTTTAATTAATTTAATTTATTATTAATCTAAATTAATTATCGTATTCATACATGTCTAATTAATGGCATAATTAATTTTCTACATGTATGCATATGCTTGAGTGGAATTCATGAATACGATGCATGATACTGGTTATATCACATAAATAATCATCCAAGAAAATAAATGCAAAAAATAAACAATTGAGATGGACCATTGGTACCCCCGTATCTAATTTATAAAATAAACAAATAAACCCTAAAATTATGTGCAGCCGCCGCCGAGTATAAGAATTTTATGCTCCAGATCTTTAATAAAAACCCTTTTAGCTGAATTGGTTGAAGCTCCTTCTTCCTTCATCACCACTTGAGTTCGATTCCCCGCTCCTTTTGTTTTTTTTTTTTTTCGGTTTCTTTTTTTTTTTTAATCGTTTTTTTTTTCGAACGGTAAAAAAAATACGAACAGGAGAAAAAAATACAGAAAAATTCAGAATTTGATACCGCCAAGGGTGTTGTGAAAATTGCCCCAGTTGCTATTTATAAATTTGATTAATTGTCAAAATACTATCACATACGTGTTATATATTTAATTGTCACACTAATGACCATGAAATTGAAAGTTTACATTATATGGAAAAAATGTATGATTTTTATTTTGCAGGAATTAAAATTGCATTAATTAATTATTTACATTAATTAATTATCCTTTTTATTGGTTAATTAATTATCTATAATTAATTTTATAAATAATCGGCCGATGCATTTTTTTAAAGAGTATTGGACTTGGATATTTTCGGTCTATCTATTTACTTAAATAATAAATCTTAGCCCATCAATTTTGTTTTGCCGACCCAATCTTCAATTATTATCCTCAAATCCCCTGATATGCGCCTAAATGCGGTGGCGGTACGAGTGTGTAATGCGCTTTTGAACCTAAGCCGAGGTCGGCGGTTTGATTCCCGTAATGAGATTGATTTCCGATCGAGAACACCTTTCGCTGCGTGTTTCCAAAGACAACCCATATTGGAGCTACTAGGTTACCTGATTAACTTATCCCCACATTCCTGTGGGATCGGGGGTGGAGGCCCTTATGGTTAGGATTTAACCATTTTTTATTCAATTATTATCCTCAAATATTTTTTGGCCCTCTTTCATTTCTCTCCTCATCCGCCGTAGTTGATAGAAATTTCCTAACCTTTTTTTCTCTCGGCCAATTTCCCGATTTCCATGGCTTTTTCGATGTAAACCTCTTCTTCCCCAGAAAATCGGCCCTTTTGTGGCTAATCTGTTCATAATCCATGGTTGTTCTCCTTCGACTCTCTGAGTTTCAGAGATTTACGGCGTCTAGGCTTCTCATCTGATTCAAATGCAAATCGTTTGTGTAAAAATGTGATGGTTTGACCGCGAAACAGAAATCTAGTGAAATCGTTCTGACTTTATCATTTCTGTTTTTTTTGTGTGACTATATATGTGCATTTAACGAATATCTTATGCAGAAAATGATAAGGATAAGAAGCTGCCTGGTCTTGGTCGAAATCGAGCTGTAAAGGACGAGATTCAGGGAATCCTGAATCTTCGGTAATTGAAACGATGGTCATTCGAAGCTTTGACTGATTCAGAGTTGAAAAGGTCTCATCTTTGAACCTGACTTCTCGGATTTGAAGCTGAAAGTTCGAAGCTTGCTTTATCAAAGGCTTATCCATTGCATATCCAGCCTGTTCATTTGCTCAGTCAACTCCCAATCCGAGTCCAATGCCGGATTGGCTCAGGTATGGTGGCTTGACCCGACCATCAGGGTTTGATGCTCGGTTTACATAAACTCTGAGTCAAGAAAATCGTTTTTGTCAATGCTGAACCCTTCTTGATAAATTTTTGGTTCAAAGATTGGTCAAACCGGGACGGATTAATCTAGTCTAGAGACCTCTCTTAAGTGTTAAATAGCTCCCCGTAGTGTCGCAATTCGATTGGTTCAAATTAAATGGTTCAACAAAATTCACAGCCTAAAGAGCCCTATTACCGGCCTTAATTGGCAACCCGGGTGGCACAAAGTGAATTGCGTTAACAAAACACATAAACCGAACCAATTATGACTTATAGCACTTGGGTTAAATAGTGTACTAAATCAGTGTTTTAACACTTGAGTTAATTAGTTAGTACATAATGATTTTTGAGATTCAAGTCAATGAGCCGACTTACGAGAGTCTTGTTGCTTAAGGGTTCTTACATGCCCTCTAGTCTATAAATAGACTAGTATAGTGAATGGGATTGCGACAACAACTCAGAAAGCACTTTCTTGAGCAATCCTACATTCCATTACACTTTTTAAAAAAAAATTATCTTTTCTAGTTCTTTTCAAAAGTTTAGAAGTTGAGGATTCTGACTTGGAGGTCTGCCAAGTTCTGATTTTGTGGAAGGCTATTGAAAAGTGAGGTACTGCTCAATAGCACTCACGTATTCCCGGATTGAGGTCTTTAGTGGTTTCCTTGTCAAGGTAACACTTTTGACTCGCTCATTTATTTTGTGTTTTGGTTTGGTTATTTGCTTATTGATTAGCTTGATAGTAGTCTAGTGATACTAGTCTTGCTTGTGTTGTTTCTTTGTTGGTTCTGAGTTTTGAAGTCCTGATTTTGGACGTTGATCATCTTCGGTCAGATTACGGGTCACATGTTGCTTGGTTTGACGTGCCAAGGCATCCTGCCTAGTGAGGCTTCTGTGGACTATTTTCTAACTGCTCAAGAAGGATCAATATCCTTAAGTCTAGACTTCTGACCTCTGACCTCTGACAGAAGTCTAGTTTAGATTCTGGTCTGTTCGGTCTGTTTTTTGTTTCATACAATATTTAGAAGTCTTTCATTCAAGGCCCTTGTAAGTGTTGACTACATTGTAGGTCTTCACTCACTGTTAGAGGTTTGTCTGAGTTGATTCAAATTATTGTGTGATTCAGTCTTTTGATTTCCCCATAATCTGTTGGTTCCAGTTTTGATCATCAGTAGACTTTATTGTTACTGTTTAACAATCTTGGAATACCCATTTGCTGTGTATTATTTGAGCCTGCAAGTTCTGTTTTGAACAAACCTGCTGAATCCTGAATATTTCCAATTGCTGAACTTGCTATCATATTACCTTGTTGAATCTGTCATCTGTGAACAACCTGTAATAGCTTGGTAGTAGCATTAGGAAACTGATCATTGTAATTAGTTCTGTAAAATTGCAGCTGTGATAATCTAGTTCCTGAACTCGATTATCACTGTTGAAGTTTGACTGATGGATCAATTTTTAAGCTCCTGAATTTCTGTACTAAATTGCTGTATCTGCTGATCATTATATCTGTAGCTTTGGTGCTGAATTTGCTGTAATAATTTATAGTTATTATAGCATCTGCTAAGTATATTTTAATTGCCGAATCTGTAATAGATATTTTTTTTTTTTTGGAACTGTTGTACTCTTACTGGTTCTTGAATTAGCTTTTCAGATCTGCAAATTTGCTTTGTATATATATTAATTGAACCTGCATATTAATATTTGCTTTTTGGTTCTATAAGTTCTGTTCAATATTTTTTTTATATATTTACTCGAACTGAACTTGTACCTATTTTATCAGTGTTTTCTATTTGTGCTCAAGTGTTTCAATCAACTATTGTGATATAAACTTGATCTAGGTAATAATAATTAACACATATAACTTAGATTTAAGTCTTGCTTTCAGTTTATTTCTAAGTGTGTTAATTATTTTATAAACTCTGATTTTATTAATATATTGCCTGCAATATTTGCTCAAGTGCCATAAAAATTTTAAAAGGCAATTTTTACCCACCTCTATTCACCCCCCCTCTGTAGAGTGCGTCTCGCGTATTATCGATCCAACAAAGGGGATTTGAACTCAGGGCTGTATACAATTGAAACTGTGGCTTGGCCACTGTGCTGCGGCTTTTCCTCTTCAAAGTCTTCGTCCGAATTAAATAAACATGTCTCAGCCGAAAATAAAATTAATGCAGAAAATTAAAATTACAAAAATAAATTACATGTTATCTTATACCCGGATAAAATAACAGGTTTGCAATAGATCTAACGCTAAGCAGATACCAACCCTAATCCATCTCGTCAACCAAAACATTCAATCGCATAAATAAATTAAAAGATGCAATTTTATTCTATTTCACTCATTATTAATTAATTATGCAATCAAGATCGTAAAATCGTTTTAACATGGCTCTGCTACCACATGTTGGATATACGTAAACCCGAATCCGGATCCGATCCATAATTGGATCGTCGATCCGATTTCGACCGATCGAGACACTCGATCATGCACAGCAGAAGCTATGAATAAATTCGCATGCAATTTTACCACGACATGATTCACATAATAATTAATAATCTACAGGAAGGTTAGTAGATTTACCCAACCGTAGAGAAGCCGTGATTTTCCGGATTGTATCTTCTAGCGACGACTGGTGGACATCGATCCTCACCGTAGAACCTCCTCGAATATGCACAAGAAAAACCCTAGGTTTTTCTTCTCTTAATGACTAAGACAAGAAACTAATTTTCTTCCTTTATTTGTGAATGTGGCGCAATTTTCATGTGATTTTGTGTTGGGAGGAACTCTTTTTATATAGGAAAATAACTAGTAAAGAGAGAGTTATCATTTTCACACCACAATTACCTATTCCCATAAGGAAATGATATTTGCCATAAGATAAGAGATAATTCCCAAAAAATCAATCTCTTATTTTTCCATTAATTATCCAACAAATAAATAATTAATTAATTACACATGTGACATAATCTAAGAAAATTTCTTTTCCTAATTTATCACATAGGGTGCCACATTCTATGTCATTATCTTAATAGAAAATGTCTTTTCTATTTTATATATTAATTACCAAATAAATAATATTGCATATTCATTAAAAAGACCAACTATTTAATTTAGAGAGATTGAGGGAAAATGACAAAAAAAAAATACAAAATGAATAAATATGACACACTCATTTTTTTAGTTGCAAAAGGACAAAAAATTTCATACGGACAAAAATACCCCTTTATAGAAGGGACGCGCGCATATGCTGATATGCATATCCTTCTTGTCCGCTGCTTCAGGTTTGGGATTTTTTTTTTCAAACACCCGTAACTTTTGATTTATAAATCCGATCATCGAAATTTTTTCACCAAAATTCATATTTTTTTTTGCTCTTTAATTTGAGCCCAAATACGATACCTTTCCGATGTAAATTTTGAAAGCCGAAAAAATATTTCCATTAACCGAAGCGTTTTTTTTATAAACGACCGTAACTTTTGATTTAGAACACCGATCATCAAAATTGTTTCACCAAAGTTTATAATTTTTTTGATACCTCATTTGATACCTTTTCGACGTAGTATTTGAAAGCCGAATTTAATCGCAGCATTTACACTAACACAAAGATCGCATCGCAAACGATATCGCATCGCATCGTGCTCATTTAAGGCTTAATTCAAGTGACTACTTCAAGACACACATATCTGGCTCATATAAGGCTCATTTAAGGCTTAATTCAAGGGACACAATATCATATCTGGCTCATATAAGGCATACAATATCACTAACAGTATCATATAAGGCATACAATATCAGTAACAGTATCAGTATCATTATTAGTAAATAGTATCAGGCTCATTTAAGGCTTAGTTCAAGTGACTACTTCAAGGAACACATATCTAGCTCATATAAGGCTTAATTCGAGGGACACAATATCATATGCAACGAAGAGAAGAAGATAAGAATGCTCATTTTGTAAATGACTTTGTTAACAAACAACATAACACTAATTCAAGTCTCTTATTGACTAAGGGAAAACCAAACAGCAGAGATGTGCATATACAATCAGAATGTCAATTTCCAAATTTTATGTCGGTCCTCATATATAAAAGCTCATTGAGTGCAACGTTAATCATCCAATGCAACATTAGGGGTCTTTATCAACATGACATCATATTGAATTTGAAGAATGAATTCCCTGATTCTGGAAGTTGAAGAATTGAAAAATGGATTCCCTCTAGAAGTTCCAATCAGTGGTGGAGAAATCCACTCTTCACAATCTTTCCCCCATCAAACCAAACACCAAAATTCCAATCAATTTGGCAACCTATTCTAATGGTTTCCCATTCCTGTATGATGTTACTATCAAATCGAAATGAACAGCCTGTAGGGGTAATATGGGTAAGCTTTAGCCTGCTAAGTTCATCAAACATGCTTTCTATTGTATGAAAAATAAACCGCTACCGGTGATCCGTGAATGAACCCAAGTGTTGGTCCCTTGGAAAGGCTAACACAAGTTTAGAGGGGGGGTGAATAAACTTGTCACCAAAAACTAATCCGGAGCTGGAAAAGCCCCATGAACTGAGTTTCTCTGAAACTCAAACTGATCTTTAGTTCGCTTTGTTCCCGTCCCTTAACTTGTGCGGAGTTCGCTTAGCTCAACCGAATATAAGTTAATGCCGACTTATATTTAGTCTTGTCAACCGGCAAATGGATAAAATATTAGCCTTTAACAACTAGTTAATTCGATATGAAAACTATGTAATTAAAACTATAATGAAATAAATGAATTCATAAAGTAAATGGACAAGAATTATAGAGGTTCCGTGGGTGTAATCCCGTCAATCCTCTCTTCCCCGTGATGCGGAGGAAAATTCCACTAGAACTTCTTTGAGATGGCCCGGTTACAAAAAGTTCTAAACCGATAGTCCTTGACTAATCCCTAGCTTCACTATCTAAACACTTGTAGAACGTGTAGGATTGTCGCTCTTCAACCGTTTGAACCACCGGTCCTTGAGGGTGGTATTGCCTCTTCACCACCATCATCAAAACACAGCCTTTCCGATCGCACTCAACCGTCCTTCACACCTTCTTGGTGTTTCACAGCCTAAACCTTTGATAAAATCAAAGTTGAGACTTTGAATCAATAACTATGATTCAACCGTGATTTGAGCTTTTCTTCTCGGATGATTAATTTAAACACGGCTCGTATTTCTTCAAATGTTAGATCTTGAATCTCGCTTGAATATGCTTGAACACTTTGAAGAAATTTCTTGATCTTGCAATTAAGTACTTAGCAGTATTCTTTCGAATTTGGCTTTCCCCTTAATTTGATCTTTCTTGACTAGATAGATTCCTTTTAATTTTCTTGCTTAATTATCATATACCCGCACACACACACACACACACACACTTTTTGATGTTATAGAGGTAGTCTATTTATAGGGGTTCATTCAATGTTCATCCCGCTTGTAACGGCTATATTTTCTCGACCGTTCGTCGTGTCGTTAACTCATCCAATGAAATTGTTTTCTTTACAACGTTCGACCGTACTTTCGCTTGTTGGATGGTCGACTTATAAAACCGCGTTTCCTTATCGCTTTATACCGAGTTTTTCATTTGTCGCTTCCTAACCGAATTGGAGCATTAACCGAGATTTTACTCTTCTTCAAATATCAAGATCTAGCTTTTCATCCGATTATAATTGACTTAATCGTAGTACACCATGACACATTTATCATCTAAGAATTCATTGTCCTTATGATTCTTAGGTCTTCATACAAGATCCATAAAGTCAGCTCAAGTCACCACAATCTTGCCTCGAAGTCCAACTTTACAAGCCTCGACTTGTAATCTTCATAACCGAGTTTGAACCCTCGCTTCTTCATTCTTCAATAACCGAGTTTGAACCCTCGCTCTTCATTCTTCTAGATAAGCCAACCGAGTCTGTTCCCTCGCCGAACTTATCTTCTTCAATCTTCTCGTTGGTGTGCTCTATTGTCGCTTTCTTGTAGAATTTCGCCTAGATTAAATCTCGCTTTCTTCATTTCTCGCCCAAATTTCGAACTATTACGTTGCTTGTCCGATTTAACTTATACAAATATCAGACTCTAATAAATCCTATACATTGATATCTAGACTTCTTTTTGCTTTGCACTATAACAGCTAGTTATGACACTTCATCAATGGGGTTAAGAATAACTAACAAATAAGTGATGAATCATCATCAAAACATAAATTTTATTTCCAACAATTTCCCCCTTTTTGATGATGTCAATACCCTCCTTAAAAGCAATGCAAAAAGATAAAAGACAAAATACAGTAAGCAACACCATGAACTGAGAAACTGAAACTTTAATTGATAACTGAGTTACAAAGTTTGAATAATAAAATACAACATAAGTAAAAACAACTAAATTCAGTTTCCTGGTTGATTATCATAGTTTTCCGCAACAATTCTCATTTCATCATTTGTGGCTGAATGTTCAATTCCATGAATGCTTGCCCAAATGTTCCATGACTGAGATAAATTGTTTTTCTTGAAGAATTTGCTTTTGAATAGAACTGCAAATTTAAAGACTGATGTCCTTAGTCTTTCATTGGTGGCTGTTCTCAGTAGAGTTTGAACAAATTCAGGTTCAACCTTTTCAACTTTCTCTGAAGCTCTATCTAAGGTGCCATCTCGCTTCCCATTTCTTCGCTTATTCCAATAGTACACGAGTATCTTTTGCATGTGTAGAAATGTTTCAAGAGATTCTTCTTTTGATACTCCTTCTCTCTCTCGGTAAGTTCTTGAATAGATTGTAGAGACGAGAATCCGTACCAACTCTTTTGTTAGTTGGTTCCGAGTATTTAACAATCGCTTTCATCTCATCATCGAAAATCTCCTCTTGCTTTCTTCGCCTCACTCAACTTATCATCAACATTTGTGAGTGCTTGTGGCATTTCAAATTGCATGGACTTTTAAGATATCCAAACTTTCCCCCTTATTGACATCATCTTTATTAATCGTGCTTTTGATGTAAGCATTCAATGTTTGTTGAGTTGATGCCAATATGGTTTGAGCCACAACCGAGTCCTTTAAGCCCCGTTCCATTAAAAACATTCTCGTCAACTAGATTACTAAGAATGCCTTCCCATCCGTCTTGAGTTTCATTTTTCTTTGTGACATGTTCAAGGGTTGTTTTCTCGAATCTCGCGAGTGGTTTGACAATTGTCATTCACAGTGTCCATCTTCTTTTCAAGCTTGGATCGTTCATCTTGACTGGCTTCTAAGGATTTTAAAACTTTTCCAAATAAGCTTTTATCATCCTTTTGAATTCTGAGTATCTCATTGTGATAATACCTAATGAGATCAACTTGAGTAGAAACATCTTGTGAATTTCCTCCTTGTTGTTCCTTTGTTTTGCTTGTCTCAGCCTCTGTTAATTCAGCTTGCTTTAGAGGTGAGAGAACAACTTCCTTCAGTTTTTCTCTAAATTCACCGATTGATTGTCTTTTCTCTTCCGATCGTTTCTCGCCTTCCTCCAATCTTGATGAATCAATAACTTTTGTGGGTGACAGATGTAATTCAAGTTCATCATCCGATTCTTCTCCGTGTATGTCCGCCAAAGTTCTTGCTATTTCAAGTGTGGATTTATCGTGGGAGATTGGTAGCCTCCTTCGCTTCTTTGTCCAAATTCGTGTGTTTCGATAAGCTTTCGAGCTTGAGCTTCCACCGCCTCCACCGTAACTACTAGAGTCTTCATCGCATTTCATTCTCGTTGCGCTTTCCTTTTCTTGTATGAGGCAAGAATCCCTTTTTGTATGTCGTGATCTTCCTCAAAATCATCATCAACATTCTTCTTAAACTTCCACCGGCTATGGCTTCCTTCCAATAGTTGTTTCGATCAATGCATATCCTTGATCTAGAATTCTTCGGTATTGATTATCTCCATTAAACTTGTAATGTTGTACGATCGAATACCCATTTCTCAATAATCTCCATTTCGCACGCCGACTTCTTTGATTATCTATAGAACCGAACTTCCAAGTTCTCGTATCTTTGCAATCGCTCATAATCGCCTTTCATAAGTTCTCGTATGATCGATGGGGATTTGAATGGTGTGAGGGTGTCCTCGGATTCTCTTGTGATCTCATGATCTTCTACTTGAGTAGAACTTCAATTTGCATGGGATCATTAGTTTGCATAAGATTTGTTCTCATCGGTTTCTCCTCAAAGAATGTTTGGGACAACCGATGTTTCTTTTTCAATATCGTGAACCGAGATTATTGGCTCGCCTTGCGTAACTTTTTCACTTGCATCTTCTTCAACGGCTTGTTTTTCACTTTGCTCGTGTTCCAATTCAACAACCGGAACTTCTTTCATTGTGTGTTCGTGGGTTCAACTTCATGAACTTGTTCATCCAATTGAATAAACTTGGTTGATTCTCGTTTCTCGCTTCACCTCCTTTTCTTCGCTTGAGGAGCCGAAAATTCTTTAGTAGTTTCCTCTTGTTCCAAACTCGGGTACGATTCTTGAGGAGTAGACTTGGACTTTGAAAGCAACATAAGCATGTTCAATGTTGTTTCATCAATCAGCTTTCATCACAATCGGATTCTTCATTATCGGGCTCGCTCTCGTGTCCGTTCCCCCGAGTTATAACTTCTTTCTCGCAAGTCGGGCCTTTCAACACCGTTCTCTCGTTGACAACTTCGCTTTCTTTCATTATTTCCATTTCCCGTGAATGCATAGCTTCTTCTTGAGTTGGTAAAACCTCGCTACCGAAACCGGAATAGATTCGGTGAGATTAACTTCGCTTGCACTTCGTCGTGCGATCCGTCAACAACTTCGCTCTAGCTTTTGAGTTGATGACATTTCTATTGGTTTCTCGTGAACTAGATCGCTTAACCCTTTTCCCGTTTCTTCCAACTCGTTTTCTTCTTTTCTTTAAGTCTTCAATTTGTGCCAACACTTCATCTCCAGCTTGCAGTGTTCTTTCGATTTCCTCGCTTTTCTTCTTCTTGAGTTCGGCCTCGCTTTCTCAAATTTTCCTTTTTCTTGCTTTTTCTTCCTTAATGGCAATCTTTCCGTCAAGCAATTGGTGTTTCTTTTCTCTTAGCAACTCCAAAGTGATCGAGTATCCTCTCGGACTACTAACGCAAGAGTCTTCTTGTGATAAAATCGTCCTTTCTTCACATCGGTCTTCTTTTTGGGTACATCAATTGATCGTGCTATCAATTGATCAAACAAATACCTTGCCCAATTGAAATCATTTTCAAACCAAATTACATATAACAAATCTAGTTTTGCTCCGTATAGATTGCCGAAGTTTCCAAAGATTCCCAATTATGCAATTTGCCAAAGAACTTTGAGAGAAAATTAAATTCTCGCTTGAGCAGGCTTGTGCTCCCTGTCTGTAAGACGGCAGATTCTCCATTAATTGCTATATCTTTCCATAACTTTTCTTTCTGTTCCTTAGTCAACTTAATGGCTGCTGCTCCTCCGGATTTGTCAAACCCAAAGATTTCGCAATTAAATCTTCGTTGACTTTGATTTCCTTATCACCGACAAGTGGTGATATAGGCTTGTGTGTCTTCTCCTTCTACGCTTGTTCTACCAAATTGATAGAAGTCTCCGATGCTTTCTAAGCACACACTTTTTAGATCGATGTTGAAGACAAACTTTCCAATCCTTTAATTTTCCGGATTTTTGTCGCAATAGAATTGACTAGAGTTTGATCAACATACTTTGCAATATATTGATCAAGAGAAACGATCATTCCAGGTTCAACACGAGTGAAGGTCATTTTTCTGGATTTGATTGAAAATTTGAAAATTTGAAATTCAGAGAGTAGATTTAGAATTCAAGCGTAAAGAATTTATATAAAAGAAAATTCTGGGTATTTATAATTTGGAGTGGGGGTAGTTAAGAATTGAGTGGAACTTAAAACGTCTTGTCATAAATGTGTTGAGATTGCGAAAAAGTGGGTGAGTGGAAATTATGAACGGTTTGGATTGAGAAGGACCACGTCTTTTCTTGATAACCGTAGCTAGATAAAAGTGAATAAAGAAGGTACGGTGTATCAACAAACCGTATACGCTCGCTTTGTCCTTATGTCGAATTCAAAAACTCGCCAGAATACAACTCGCTTTGTGAATTGCATTTCTCGGTTCTCAGCTAGTGGTGTTTCTCCTGCAAAACAAAGTGAGAAACTTTTGGTACCCATATCTTCTTGGGTCCTAACTGATTAGCTTTTGATGGTACAACTTTATTTTTAACTTTATACCTCTCTTGACATTTTGACTGAGTGAAGTCATTTTTCACAAACAGTTTTAAATTTGTTCAGTTTGTGAAACTGATGTGATGGTCTATTCCAATCTTCATCAGTGGGAAATAATCTTCCTTTCCCTCTGAATCTATTATTCCATGAATGATCTTCATTCTTAGATGGATATGACTTGAAGATTTTTCTTACTGATTTCGGATCGCTTTTATCGTTTTCAAATTTTCGAGTCTTTCTCGTAAAATCTGTTGGCTTGGTGAATTTTACCACCGATTTTTCGCCTTTCGTATTGTGCATTTGGTTGTCGAGTATCTATCAGTTCTAATAACTTTATCAGTTTTCTGAGTTTTTGACTGTTGAGCAATCACAAATTTTATTGCAGATGATCTTGGTCTAAACTTAGAATTGTACTGATTATCAAACCCTAAACCAGATCTATCTCCAAATGGTTTTCCTGGTTTGAATTGAACTTTGGAAATTGGATCAACTGATGATTCACTGATGTTTATAACTTTTGTTGGTTCATCAGTTGGTCGAATTACATTGGTTTCATTATTAGTCTTGATTAGATTGATTTCAGCATTCAATCTTGAAATTTCAGTTTTCAATAACTTTTTCTCCTTTTTGACATTCTCATAATTCTTTTGAATAATCTCTAATTGCTTTATGAGTATGTCCAAGGTTTCATTGAAATCTTCATTTCTTTGATTGTTCAGTATAGTGTGAGATTTGAATGTAAATGCACTTACCTCTTGATGTCTGATAGATAAACCTTCTGTTGAGGAATCATCACTGATTAGAACTTGTTTTCCTTTATCAACAGCATTCGCCTGTGTAGCTCCTAGCAGTATGATTTCTTCATCACTTTCACCTCCATGGCTTGTAGGTAGAGTCTCACCAATATCTATGGCTTTTGCACTGGATGGATCTCTGGTTAGCTTTTCTTCTATAGAATCAGCTACTCGTAGTAACTCTCTTTCTGCTTCTTCTGAAAGATCACTTAAGGATGGAAATCCTCTGGATTCATCATCAATATTCGCATTTAACTCAATGCCTTCATCATAACTGAAATGAGGTTCCGGATTTGTGTGAGAGCTTGTAGTACTGAATCTTTCAAATACTTGATCCTGGAAGTCATAGACAACATTTTGCAAATAGTCAGTCGGGGGTTATTTAGCCAATTTCTAATTCTAGATGTATCCATTAAAAATATTTTTAAGACATATACGTAGGGGTTTTCAACAATTTGCTTGTATTGGAAATAAGGATGGACGGTTATTCTTGGATATTGGATCAGTAATGGATCTCTTCAAAACAAAAGTACTGCTCCGATACCAATTGCTGGTCCCTTGGAAAGGCTAACACTAGTTTAGAGGGGGGTGAATAAACTTGTCACCAAAAACTAATCCTGAGCTGGAAAAGCCCCAGGAACTGAGTTTCTCTGAAACTCAAATTGATCTTTAGTTCGCTTTGTTCCCGTCCCTTAACTTGTGCGGAGTTCGCTTAGCTCAACCGAATATAAGTTAATGCCGACTTATATTTAGTCTTGTCAACCGGCAAATGATAAAATATTAGCCTTTAACAACTAGTTGATATATGAAAACTATGTAATTAAAACTATAATGAAATAAATGAATGCATAAAGTAAATGGACAAGAATTATAGAGGTTCCAGGTGGTGTAATCCTGTCAATCCTCTCTTCCCCTATGATGCGGAGGAAAATTCCACTAGAACTTCTTTGAGATGGCCCGGTTACAAAAAGTTCTAAACCGATAGTCCTTGACTAATCCCTAGCTTCACTATCTAAACACTTGTAGAACATGTAGGATTGCTGCTCTTCAACTGTTTGAACCACTGGTCCTTAGAGGGTGGTATTTCCTCTTCACCAGCTCATCACAAACACAGTCTTCCTGACTGCACTCAACTGTCCTTCACACCTTCTTGGTGTTTCACAGTCTAAACCTTTGATAAAATCAAAGTTGATTCTTTGAATCAATAACTATGATTCAACTCGTGATTTGAGCTTTTCTTCTCGGATGATTAATTTAAACACGGCTCGTATTTCTTCAAATGTTAGATCTTGAATCGCTTGAATATGCTTGAACACTTTGAAGAAATTTCTTGATCTTGCAATTAAGTACTTAGCAGGTATTCTTTCGAATTTGGCTTTCCCCCTTAATTTGATCTTTCTTGACTAGATAGATTCCTTTTAATTTTCTTGCTTAATTATCATATACCTGCACATACACACACACACACACACACACACACACCTTTTTGGTGTTATAGAGGTAGTCTATTTATAGGGGTTCATTCAATGTTCATCCTGCTTGTAACGGCTATATTTTCTGACCGTTCTGCTGTGTCAGTAACTCATCCAATGAAATTGTTTTCTTTACAACGTTCGACCGTACTTTCGCCTTGTTGGATGGCCGACTTATAAAACTCGCGTTTCCTTATCGCTTTATACCGAGTTTTTCATTTGTCGCTTCCTAACCGAATTGGAGCATTAACCGAGATTTTACTCTTCTTCAAATATCGCACTCAGCTTTTCATCCGATTATAATTGACTTAATCGTAGTACACCATGATTCATTATCATCTAAGAATTCATTGTCCTTATGATTCTTAGGTCTTCATACAAGATCCATAAAGTCGGCTCAGTCACCACAATCTTGCCCGAAGTCCAACTTTACAAGCCTCGACTTGTAATCTTCATAACCGAGTTTGAACCCTCGCTCTTCATTCTTCAATAACCGAGTTTGAACCCTCGCTTCTTCATTCTTCTAGATAAGCCAACCGAGTCTCCGTTCTCTCAACGAACTTATCTTCTTCAATCTTCTCGATGGTGTGCTCTCGTTGTCGCTTCTTGTAGAATTTCGCCTAGATTAAATCTCGCTTTCTTCATTTCTCGGCCCAAATTTCAGAACTATTACGTTGCTTGTCCGATTTAACTTATACAAATATCGACTCTAATAAATCCTATACATTGATATCTAGACTTCTTTTTGCTTTGCACTATAATAGCTAGTTATGACACTTCATCAATGGGGTTAAGAATAACTAACAAATAAGTGATGAATCATCATCAAAACATAAATTTTAGTTCCAATCAGTGGTGGAGAAATCCACTCTTCACAATCTTTCCCCCATCAAACCAAACACCAAAATTCCAATCAATTTGGCAACCTATTCTAATGGTTTCCCATTCCTGTATGATGTTACTATCAAATCGAAATGAACAGCCTGTAGGGGTAATATGGGTAAGCTTCAGCCTGCTAAGTTCAACAAACATGCTTTCTATTGTATGAAAAATAAACCGCTACCGGTGATCCGTGATTTACTCGATTCCTCATGAATCCGTTTACCCCGTCCCTTCCGAAACATCACGAACTTCATGAACAAAAACACCATTACTCCATAGCACTTAGAAATTGAATGAAACAATCAAAAGCAAGAATAACACGAGGAATTTCTACATAAATGCCAATAAGTTGCATAAAGCACCAGGACTTTAACTAAAATTTGCTCTCGATATACCATAATGGCACCAAAAATAAAGAGGAAAACATGACTTTTAATCTCCAATCATCTTTCTATAAAAAAATTAAAATTTTCTTTAATCATCAAAAGAAAAAAAAAAGCTAGACATCCCAAAACTGAAGCAACCAGTATACTAATACAATTCCCTAAACTATATATGATTTCACACTACAATGAACCCAATGTTAGTAATACCATCCGCAGCGGAAACGATTTATGGATCTAGATCTATAAACTACACGTAATAAAATAACTAGATCTATATCTACAAGGGGGTTGTAGATCATACCTCTTGGATCTCAAAATCCAAGTTGAAGAACCGCAATAGGATGAACGAAGGAAAGCGTGAAGAGCACCACGATCTTCCGTACGTGTGATCCAAGCAACTCCCGGTGGAAGGAAATTCTCGACTCGAACCCTTCCGATATGCTACCCGGAAAAATCTCCAAGATTTTCCCCTTGACTCCCCTTGGCCGAAATTTTTCCTTCTCCTCTCTAAGAGGTGAAGTCGAAATTTATGTGTGTGTTAAGGCTTGGGAGAACTCTCTTTATATAGGAGAGTAACCCTTGTCCTCCAAGGATTAATAATTAATACAAAATCAATTATAGTAATCCTTTTCCTAAAAAGATATATCTAAGATATTCCAAAATAAATAAGGACATATAAAAGATATTCTTTTCCTTAAATTATTTAACACATAAATAATTTAATCACATGTCAAATAATTATCCAAGAAAACTAATTTCTTGATAAATTATTTAATATTACAAACATGCGCACCTTTTTCCTAAAGGTTAAGGTCCACGCATATTTCCATTCTTTTTTGACCAAATGGGTCAAAATTGTCAACACACTAATTTGGGCAAAATTCACGAAAAATGTCTTTTCCGTGTATTTAATTATTTAGCCCAACTAATTTAATAGTCCACTAAACAATTAATTCACATATCGTTTTAATAAAGTCCAACAAGAACTAAATTAATATTATTAGGATTCGACGTCCGAGAATAGCTATGCTATATTAGGAGGCACGTCGGGGACCATGGACTAATAATCGGCGGCTCCGATAAATCAAATAAATAATTATAGAATAATTATATTCGATAAATCAATCACAGAATATGCCACCATAATCCCGTGATCGCACTCCTCCGATTATGAGATTATATTTATCTCCTCACGAGAATAATAATAAGCGTCCATTGATATAATCATTACATATGGATTAATCCTCCATAGATCGTTCATTCTAAATCGGGAAGTTACCGTTAACCCTTTTTAGAACCTCTTATCCTTATTTACCATTAACCCCTAGTGATCAATTAATTCATACAACTCACTTGGTGATCAATCGGTGTGATATGAACTCCATGGATCGATCGGTTTCTAGGATTAACAAATAAGGGAACTGTCTATCTACTTCCATAAATGGAAGGAATGGATTCCGTATCCGTGATAACACGTACTACTCACTCAATCCAAGTACAATGCCAAGATGGGGTAATTCGGACCACGTACTCGGTGTAATCCTTAACCGTCAAGTCAAACCTCATACCGATTCAAGCGGTTGACTCGTGATCACCTCGGGATTAAGATATATCCATAAATATGATCATCCATTGATTCGATAAGACTTCTCGATTACGGAATTATATCGTGAACTCTAATCAAATCGGTCCACCCCTATATGATATATCTATCATATATAAATGCCCCATTAGGTTCTCTTAACCGAAAGTCCGGATAAGACAATCACACCAACCGTGTTCTGGCGCATTAATAGCACGTTAAAGGAGAGACCCGATACTCTCGATTAACTTCACTATGGGCTAATTGTATTTTAAGTACATCTTCACTAACTCAATCCTCCCGTGTATATACCATACACTGAGTTAAGTGATTACATAAACAATATACTTAGGGTTTTCTGTAGTGTAAATACTATTGTCACATCGGTGATTATGAGAATAATAAATATGAATAATAACGTCAATTCATTTATTAAATAAAACAATTACAAAAATTGTCTTTCGGGCATCACACCTAACAATCTCCCACTTGTACGAAAGCATGTGATTAATTGTTTTAGAGCACACCCTATTATTTAAACTACAACAAACTACATCTCCCACTTGCTCTAAAGCAATGGAGACTCATCCCGTATCCTAGTACCCATTAAGCATATCATAACCATTTCAGATTCCAAAGTACACTCCGAGTATGCCGTCGTAGGATAGGTCAGTGACTCGGGGAGCACCTACATCTAAATGTCATGGGTCTTAATGATTAGTCAGGTTGTCGGCTCGAGACGATCCGTAGAATCGAAACGTTACCGGTCCATCAAATCATGTGGTACTGAGTAAACACTGAGCCCGAGATCGATTTAACGATCATCCTCAATCTGACTTAAAGTCAAAATCAGTGTATCACACATATCCAGGTTCACACATGAATATGTCCGCATATTGTTCCTCGTTCTCTTCAAGATACTAAAGGACATACTAAACTTGCTTTGTTAACCGCCGAATCTAAGATTCGATCAAAGTTGACGTTCAATAACCTGACCATCTCTTACTAGAAAGAGAATCTATCCCATTTCTCTTGATCCGAAGATTTAGAGAGTCATTCCCGAGGCATAGGGTAGAACTTCCTCGTTGAATGTTGCATACACGTATGCATCATCTTAACCAATAAGATGGATGGGAAACCAAAGGATCGATTCTAATGAATTCGACCGAGTCAAACTCTAAAGAATGTTGTCCAAAACTCGTTGCAGAATTGTGGTATTGTCGATTTCGACTTCGTATAACACACCCATGTTGATTCCAACTGGTGCCGTGTTAGCCTTCACAAACACTAATTTATATATCCACTACTGTACTAAAATTGATATCCAGTTCTACAAAAGACTTATCAATATTCTGGTCAAATCCACATATTGTAGAAATATATGACTTCCAATGACCGAGAGGTTTGCTTTTTATCCACAAAAGGACATAAGCCTTGACAGTCATCCTGTCAGAAGTTCATAAGTCAATACCCTTCTGTTTCGAATGAATCCAGACTCCGTTTGTGTGGCAAGAAAGTCTCAGGGAATCACCCCTATTTTCTGCTTTTGAACGAAATCATGCAATACCGAACTCATTCTACTCTTTTCCATGTAGATCCAATTACTCCCACTGGGCCTGAGACACTCAGGTGGTTCTACAAGAGTATGAACAGCTCTGGAGTACCAAACTCCATTCACAGGGTTATGGCTTGTAAACCAACCTCTATTATCAGAATCCTATACTGCTCACAAAAGAGCCATAGGTCATCGATCGATCCTTAGACTACAAAGTCCGTAACCCGTAACGGGTAATGGATAAACCATACTCCCACTACATTCGGGTGGATCGAAATTCCGATCTAGTTTAGTAGTATTTAGTGTTATCACCAACAACCGATGTTGGATGTGGTCCGATTTTAATCGCTTAGTAACTACCTTGAGTAAACGTACTTCAAGGTTTAAGGTTTTACCGTTCATAGACTCTATCGAAAGGACGCAACAAAGATAACCGTCCCTTCCCGATTTCAAGAATCTTATAACAAACCTTTTTCTCAATGCTACAAGATATGAACGATTGGTCACTGACCGAACGTGGTCGCGAAATTTCTAGACCTACCTTCAAGCACCGTGTGCTAAATGCTTATATTTATGGAAGTGGGGTGAACCGAATCCACACCTTATCCGTAAATTCCAAAGCATATTCTAGGTAGACTTCTCGGTCTTATATTTCAATGTAAACCGATATTTCGCTTCTAATATCTTTATTGAGTTAAGCAGTGTATTGTAGCACATTTAAAAAAAACTATATAAGGCAATTTAACGGTTTCTCACTTAGTGAAAACATTTCACTATGAGGCAGGCCGAGCATCAGTCCCTAGGACTATGTGATGGCCCATTTCTGAGTATAGAATACTCTATCTCTGTTGAAAACAGAGAAACCTCAAAATATTTTGGATAAACTTACCGGAGTGTTTGAATAGTTATCAGACAAGAAGTCACTACTCGGAAGCTCCTACTAGCTCGTATCTTTCATCAGACCCCGAAGGTCTTCATGAACAAGCTATGTTACTTCTTTATAACCATTATCCTTTCCCGATTGAAAGGAAACTTAGTCATTGAACCTTTGAGACAATATAACCGGTACCGGGAGAAAGGAATCACCCCGAGCCGGTCTTCGGTCTTGTCTTTTAGGGACTATGCACTAACTATGGAATATGAAGAAGCGTTTATCTAAATATAGAAACCAATTGCTCTTAATAGTTCTTAAGATGTGTTTTATATACATATTTCAGCGGTTCTAAGTGGTTTTGACTTTATCAAACAAAAGTCGAGTCTTGGATTCGTACTACAAATGGTATATTCACTTTCTATACGACAAACAAATTATCGAATAGAAGGTAAATCCATTCGTTCCAACGAATCTTAAACGAAAAATAAATCTTCTCGCGATATCCAAGGATTGAATCCGAGATTCATTTCCTCATATCACTCCCACTATTCTAGCTAAAATTAACTCGCCCGTTGTTTACTCTTTTAATCGTTAAATGCACCGTCGCCTTGTTCTTCCAAAGAACTTAGCTCAAGAAAATCGCCAAGGATTCATAGGTTGGTGATCCGAAATCACTATCCTTATCCTATGATTTTCGCTTTATTAATTTTCGGTTTAGCCTTAAAATCAACTCGCTTTTAGATGACTAACACTCTTAGACATACTCTCCCATTCTTGACTTTCCGTAAATGGAAACAGCTTTGAACTAGCGCTCGTGTGAGTAGACTACTCTTGAACCGTGGGATGTCTATTTCGAGTGTTACTCGTCGAGACTTCTCGGATTTTCTAATATACCGTAAAAACAACAAATCATAACATTAAAGCTCCCACTAGTTTATCGGTTCCAAATACCGTCTAACGAGCAATGCTTTATTTTTATGAATTTCCGATTTTTTCGATTAGAAAATCTTTCGTACATAGTTCTATTGCTTCCGTAAAAACAACAAATCATAGAAACTCCCACTAGTTCATCGATTCCAAATATCGTCTAACTAGCAACATTTCATGACTTTCCGGTTTTTCAATTAGAACGGTTATGTGTGTAGTCGATTACACTTTTCTAATGTTCTAGAAAAAACAACAAATCATAAAGCTCCCACTAGTTCATCGATTCCAAATATCGTCCAACTAGTAACACTTCATGATTTTCCAATTAGAAAATTACTCAAAATTCACTAAGAATTTCAAAGTCCGAGATCACCTTTGGTCAAACTAAGTTTGTCTTCCGTTTGACACGAATGACACTAGTGACATACCTATATGTCACTCTGGTTTTTAAAAGGCTTAAGAGAAAATATCTCTTTCGAAAAATAATTGCATTATCGATTAACTAGTTCAACGTCCTAGTTACTTTCCACTTTTTAACGAAGTCAATACTAGTCAATTATAAATTTTAAGCAATTTAGTAAGGGATAATGCTGTAAATAAAATGACATATATTAATTCAAGTTTAACACTACTATATTTATTTTAGGAATTGTAAACTAAAATTAAGTCTACTCTACCATTCCAAGGTTTTAACCTCGCATCTCAGTGCCGCCTTAGGGTAGGTCAAAGAGATGACGGTTAAATCGAGACAATCTCATCAATGAATAACTTGTGAGAATCGAACATCCCACGAGAATCGAACATCCCTTTATTCATTGACTACCTTCCTTTTTCACCTAGATATTTCCAAAAATACCCATGATGAGTGTGACCTACTATATCGGATCTCTTAGGTACGCCCCGAGTATGCCGTCTTAGGATAGGTCGGTGACCCGACGAGTACCCGTAAATCCTATCCTTTCGGAGACCAAGCCATGAATGTTGATAGGGGCGAACACCATCCTTAGGGGACGAAATCAAAGCGCCTCGAGGCGTCACCCTTCTCTCACTTACTTGTATCTATAGTAGAGGCCGTGGGGTTGGCTGTCGCCTCCCCCGCTCCCACTCAATATTTTGGAAGTGGTGGTAGGTTAACTAACCACGTCTTTTTGATGTTAACATAAAAGCACATCAAATCAAGGATTCCGAATGGTGTCGGTAACGTAGGCAAGCCTACCCGTCCTATTCGTTGGAACATATGTGACAAGCCGGACGAAATCGGGTCAAGAGAGCCCTATTGAGATTAGAAGGAATCACCCTCCGCTCTCGGTTTGGCTTAGTCTTGCCGGACCCCCGTGCATACATCACACTAGAAGGGTTAAGTCGTTTGAGCGAAGCTCGCTTGACCACCCAACCTAAAGGCGAACCGTTTTTATCCAAGATTTATTGTTCTTTTACCATCATTCAATCTCGTAGACACTACGAATTGAAAACGTGATCTCGTTTCAAACTTTAAGGCGGTTCACCGAGAACACACACCGAAAGGCTAACGATTTCATAACCCGTCCTCGGATCTTTAATTAGTTACTAAATTAATTAATTACCACGTATTAATTAAATTTCAACTAATTACACGAGTTTGTATACATGCCTATTTTAATTACCAAAATTAAAATTCTACATGTATGCATGGAGTGGATTTATGATATGATGCATGTCATGGCAATTCCGATTTTATATCTATTTTATGATCAAACACATAAAAAATAAATGCGGAAAATTTAAACACCGAGATGGATCGTTGGCACCCCCGTATCTAATCTATTAGAAAATAAAAACCAAAACCCTAACTAGGGTTTACTACTTTCTAACTAAATCTGCAGCTGTTCGAACTCTTCGACGATCGGCATACCAAACGAACTCGGATCAGGACGAAACTTTCCAGATCTTATCTTCACTCCTTGAACTTCAATATGGACGGTTGGATCGGTGCTTTGACTTACCAATTTTCTCCAGTAAACCGCCAAACTAGCTGCTGAATCTGACTTTGACTGCACTGCATCAAGGACTTCCTGAGGCAGATCGGGAATCGAGATGAATTCCGATCGACCTGAAATTTTTATGGTACGTCCAAAACTCCAAGTTGATCAATCTGAACGGTCGGATTTGCTTTTCAACGGTCCAAACTCTCCCAGAAAATCGAGGAAGTCACAGATAGTGTTTCTGTGAATCCTGCGTTTTTCTGTTACAGCAGCCTCTTCGCAGCATCAAACGGATATCGAAACGGACTCTGATCGACGCCAAAATTTGTGGAGTTGATCATCATCTTCTAATATTGATTCTGACCGGAGGGATCTTCGTTTCAACGGTTCGATCAACGGGAAACACGAAATAACTAAACAGCTACTAAACAGATCTATTTTCTGGAAATTAAAATTGCAATAAAAAAAATTACATAATTTCCTATACTCATATGGACGAATTTTCATCGTTTATATGAGTTTACAATAGATCTAACGGGTAAACAAGCCTGCAACCCCAATCCATCTCTTCAACCACGACATTCATAAGCATAAAAAATAATCATGCATGCGCCCCATTTAAAAATTGGGTCAAAAATCTACATGTTTTACCACTCCTAGATCTAATATTTTATACGTATAAATATAGATCACCATGGCGACGATACCACCGTTAGTAATACCATCCGCAATGGAAACGATTTATGGATCTAGATCTATAAACTACACGTAATAAAATAACTAGATCTATATCTACAAGGGGGTTGTAGATCATACCTCTTGGATCTCAAAATCCAAGTTGAAGAACCGCAATAGGATGAACGAAGGAAAGCGTGAAGAGCACCACGATCTTCCGTACGTGTGATCCAAGCAACTCCCGGTGGAAGGAAATTCTCGACTCGAACCCTTCCGATATGCTACCCGGAAAAATCTCCAAGATTTTCCCCTTGACTCCCCTTGGCCGAAATTTTTCCTTCTCCTCTCTAAGAGGTGAAGTCGAAATTTATGTGTGTGTTAAGGGTTGGGAGAACTCTCTTTATATGGAGAGAGAACCCTTGTCCTCCAAGGATTAATAATTAATACAAAATCAATTATAGTAATCCTTTTCCTAAAAAGATATATCTAAGATATTCCAAAATAAATAAGGACATATAAAAGATATTCTTTTCCTTAAATTATTTAACACATAAATAATTTAATCACACGTCAAATAATTATCCAAGAAAAACTAATTTCTTGATAAATTATTTAATATTACAAACATGCGCACCTTTTTCCTAAAGGTTAAGGTCCACGCATATTTCCATTCTTTTTTGACCAAATGGGTCAAAATTGTCAACACACTAATTTGCAAAATTCACGAAAAATGTCTTTTCCGTGTATTTAATTATTTAAATTTCAACTAATTTAATAAATTCACTAAACAATTAATTCACATATCGTTTTAATAAAGTCCAACAAGAACTAAATTAATATTATTAGGATTCGACGTCCGAGAATAGCTATGCTTATATTAGGAGCGCGTCGGGACCACTAATAATAATCGGCGGATAAATCAAATAAATAATTATAGAATAATTATATTCGATAAATCAATCACAGGAATATGCCACCATAATCCCGTGATCGCACTCCTCCGATTATGAGATTATATTTATCTCCTCACGAGAATAATAATAAGCGTCCATTGATATAATCATTACATATGGATTAATCCTCCATAGATCGTTCATTCTAAATCGGGAAGTTACCGTTAACCCTTTTTAGAACCTCTTATCCTTATTTACCATTAACCCCTAGTGATCAATTAATTCATACAACTCACCGGTGATCAATCGGTGTGATATGAACTCCATGGATCGATCGGTTTAGGATTAACAAATAAGTGAATCGTCTATCTACTTCCATAAATGGAAGGAATGGATTCCGTATCCGTGATAACACGGACTACTCACTCAATCCAAGACAATGCCAAGATGGGGTAATTCGGACCACGGACTCGGTGTAATCCTTAACCGTCAAGTCAAACCTCATACCGATTCAAGCAGTTGATCGTGATCACCTCGGGATTAAGATATATCCATAAATATGATCATCCATTGATTCGATAAGACTTCTCGATTACGGAATTATATCGTGAACTCTAATCAAATCGGTCCACCATTTCTATATGATATATCTATCATATATAAATGCCCCATTAGGTTCTCTTAACCGAAAGTCCGGATAAGACAATCACACCAACCGTGTTCGGGCGCATTAATAGCACGTTAAAGGAGAGACCCGATACTCTCGATTAACTTCACTATGGGCTAATTGTATTTTAAGTACATCTTCACTAACTCAATCCTCCCGTGTATATACCATACACTGAGTTAAGTGATTACATAAACAATATACTTAGGGTTTTCTGTAGTGTAAATACTATTGTCACATCGGTGATTATGAGAATAATAAATATGAATAATAACGTCAATTCATTTATTAAATAAAACAATTACAAAAATTGTCTTTCGGGCATCACACCTAACACCCAAGTGCAGCATCAAAAACGAAAAAATAAAAAAACAAACAGAAACATTCAATTGCATAAATGACGACCTAAAAACACTTCAACCAAAAAAAATGCAAAGCAAAAAGTTCATGAATAGCCGAAAGCTCACCTCCGTTGTTATCTCAATCAAAAAGCTCTACAGCTCACCCCGATTCTATTTAGCAAAAAATGTCATCCAATTCCGAATTGGTAGAAAAACTTGTGCTGCCACAACAGAGAACTCCATTGCCGGAATTGCACCATGATCCGACGCCGTCCATGGTCGACTTTTATCTCAAGGCCAGAAAATAGGAGGAAGGTCCACCGTCAATTAAACGAAAACATTTATCCGATCAAACAGAGAAACATAAATAAAATTGAAAATAAGGGTAAAATGGTCCATGACAAAAAAATTGTCCTTATTGCAACTAAAAAAAGATTTGTGGATTAATGCTTAATTAAGAGGGGAAAAGTGGATTTATACCTAATTTTTCCTTTAATTTATTCTCGAGGTTCCATAAAACGAGAAAACACTCGCGTGTTAGGAGCCAACCCGGGGACCATGGACCTATAACCAGTAGCTACAATAAATTGAATAAAATATTCATCGAACGGAACATTTCTACTCAACTCATTAATTCCGGAATTACGCCACCATAAATTCGAAACTGAACTCTATCGATTATAGATATAACTTATTCTCAAAACGTCGAGTCGATAAGTGTCCATTGATATAATCATTACATACAGACTAACCCTCCATAGACTATACGTAATGAAGCGGGATTATTTCCGTAAACCTTCTTCAAAACATCTTATCCTTATTTACCATCAACCCACTAGTGATCAATTAGTTCTAACCAATACGAACTCCCGGGATCGATCAGTTTCTAGGATTAACAAATAAGGGGATTGTCTTTCTACTTCCCTCAGGAAGGAATGGATTCCATATCTGTGAGACACACACTTCTCACTCGTTCCAGAATAGTGCCAACGTGAAAGTGATTCGGATCTCGCCTCTTAGCGATCCTTAACGAACACATCAAACCCTATCCTGAAACAAGTAGGAGTCTGTAATCACTTCAGGATTAAGGTTAATCCATATATGATCATCTTGTGATTTAATAAGATTTCTCAATCACGGAATTATATGAGAAATGTAGATTAAATCGGTCCAGTCCTATATGACTACATCATATATAAATGCCCCACTTAGATAACAAATATCGACGGTCCGGATAAGACGGTCACACCATAAAGGGTTTTGGGTGCATTAATGCTGGTTTAATCAATAGACCCTATACTTTGATTAAGTTCACCACGGACTAACATTTCAAGTGTATCACCATAAACTTAATCCTCGCGTGCTACACACACTAAGTTATATGGCTACATATGATACGACTTAGGGTTTTCAGTAGTGTATTAAATATAAGCACAAAGCAAATAATAAGATGAGAATAATCTGTCATTTATTAATTATAAAAACAATTACATAAATTGTCTTTCGGGCGCTACTTCCAACAGCTTACTTGTTATGTGGCCCGTTCTGGGTTCCATTTGATGCATTTTCTATTTGGAGGGTAAGCTTTTCTTTCGAGCTCTTTCTAATATGTTGGTGGCCAGCGGAGGCGTTTGGTGGTGAGCAGCCTTCCGATGGCAGAGAAGGAGAAAAAATTTGTTTATTCTTTCAGTTTTTCGTTGGTGATGTACTCCTTGGAATGTCTGCCCTACATCACCCTTTTTTTCAAAGCATACTCTTCGGAGTGTTACGTTGTTGGAAAGTTGTTTCTGTATTAGTCATGTTGTTTAGATTTGTATTGGTTTTGTTCTGGTTTTAGTCCAACCTGATGTTGGTTGCAGTCCGTTGGGTGATGGATTTTAGTCTGTACGGGGGCTAGTCATTTCGGTTGGTTTTGTTGTTTTTCCGTTGTAAGTTTGGCTTTTAATAAAAGCTTTCGTCCTTGTGGAAAAACAGTTATAACCATGTTAAATATAAGCACGAAAGGATGTTAGATCCTAAGATAAAATGTACCTTCAAACTTGGAAGTATGTTTAGTGAGAATGCTAAGCACAATTCTAAGTAGTATATTTTGGTCATAATTCTATAGGTTTAGGTTGTTACTGAAAGTATCATTTACACGTTGTTTTAAGCTGATTATGACATTATTATAACTCGTGTATGATTGCGTCACGTAACAGTACATTATTATAACTCGTGTATGATTGCGTCACGTAACAGTACACATTACTGGAAATCATGTATGTCTACGTCACATAACGATACACATTACTGGAATCTGTGTACGACAACAATACATAATGATACACAATGTGCTATGTTTAAAATCGTTATGTTACGGCATGTATCACCAAATAATAAGAATGGTGGTGATCTATGTATGAAGGCAATACATAATGGTCATTTCAGTTTTCTTCGATCACTACATTGTTACTATACTTTCACACATCACTAATGATGAATGACTTTTATATTGAAGATATGTTTAGTACTAATGATGATAATAATAATAATAATAATAATAATAATAATAATAATAATAATAGTAATTTAGAAAGTGGCCAAATAAGTAAGTAATGATGAATAGCACTAACTGGTAGATGACTGATAACTATGCATGATTGTCCGAATTGTAATATGTATTCTTGAATATTCTCATGGTTCCCGCCGATTATATATTTTCTTACTGAGTTGTGAGTCCATTCCTTGTTTAACTTTTGAAAAGGAGGGGACATTGGTAACGATGATTTCGAAGGACCCCGTCTGTGACTTCTATTATACTAATTAGATCTATGTTTTCCTTTTGTGGTTCTGAGGTCGGTGCCCTACATGTTGACTCATTATGTATTTTGTTTCCTTTTGTTGAGGCCATCTTCTGTAGTATTGCGTAGAGTGAGACGTTTATGTATTGATTATGGTGTATGGATCTTCTTATAGATTGTGACTGGAATATAGTATAATCGAGGTTGCTAGTTATAGTACTATCCTTGTTGGGTTGCAGATTGTATCACTAATAAGTTGTCATTGTTGATACAATTGTCACATTACCAGCGCGGTAACACCGGTCGGGCTATGACTTTGTTGATCGATGACTCTTCATTGTTCATATTCCTTATCCGGAGATGTCTTATTGTTACCTTTTCGTTCTTTTACCTTTGAATATTTCCGCAATAAAATCTATTAAGATGTCACTATGATATAAGACTAACGTGTGTAAATAACAAACTATACACTACAGAGCCACCTTTATCTATTTTTTTTTTCCATAAACGAAGACCAACGGACTCATAATATTCATCAATAAGTAATCACACTCACCGGTACAGCGCCTATTGGCCCCACACACTTTAGTCATAGTTACATAATTAACCTTTTATCCACATGCATCACAAGCGCAAACCCCCATCTCCTTTGAGTTCTTTCTAAACAATTCGTGTCCTTTTCCGTCATTTTGTGAAGTCTGTTTAGCTTTAAAGCAGACACATCTCTTTTAAAGAAAAAAAAGTAAAAGTAATAGAAGCAAAGAAAAAAAATAAAAGAAAATAAAAAATGGAGCTGCCATTTTTCACTACCACCGCGGGCAGCAGCAGCACCACCAGCCAGGGGGAGGCTTTGCGGTGGTTAGCCATCGCCGAGAAGCTCTTACATGGTCGTGACCTTGTAGGCAGTAAATCCTTCGCAGCCCGTGCACGGGAAGCCGACCCGACGCTTTTGTACGCCGACCAAATAATTGCAGTTGCCGACACACTCGTAGCCGGTGACAAGCGAATCAACAACCAACCGGACTGGTACTCGATCCTCCAAATCGGTGGTAGCCAGACTCGTGACGCGGAACTCATCAATAGTCAGTATCGTAAGCTCACCTTCCTTTTGAATCCGCAAAAGAACCGGTTACCTTACGCCGATCAAGCTTTTAACCTAGTGCTGAATGCGTGGTCAGTTCTTTCAAATTCATCTTCGAAGACGCTTTATGATAATGAGCTCATGGCTGCTCATTCATCGGTAATCCCTCCAAGTTCGGGTTTTAATAACCCTATTTTTAGTGGTGTGACCCGAGAACAGATGAATTACCAGCCTTTTGAAATCAATTTTCAAGTAATGCCGCAGCAGCAGCAGCAGCAAAGTGTTGTTAGGGAACAGGTCAGTCAGATGTTGCCATTGCATTCGATGAACAGAGAACGATTGAGTCAACAATTTCCTCCACAGAATGTTAACCTAGAGCAGGTGGGTCACCCTTTCCCCCAGCTACATTTGAGTAGAGACCAAGTTCAGCAGCCGCAACCACAGCTGCAACCACAGCAACAGTCTCAGCCCCAACTACGTCCTGAGCCTCAGCTTCAGCAACCGAGGAGGGAGAATTGGATGGGTGGTAATGCTACAGATGCTTTTTCTGGTGGTTCTGGTGCTCATAACCAGAATGTAAACGCTTCTGATCAGGGTGGGAATCTTAATAATGCATTTGAGAATGCTGAGGGGAGTGAGGTTATAGATGATAATAGAAATAAGGGTTCATCAGATGACCCTAATTTGAATTTCTGGACAGCATGTCCTTATTGTTATTACATGTACGAGTATCCTAAAGTGTACGCTGAGTGCATCTTGCAGTGTCAGAATAAGAAGTGTAGGAAAGCATTTCATGGTGTGGTTATTCCGAAGCCGCCTTCCACAGTTGAGGGTAAAGATGCTTACTTTTGTTGTTGGGGGATAATGCCAATGGGTATCTCAATGACAACTTTGGATAGACATAGGGGATTTGGTGGAAACTGGACCCCATTTTCTCCCATGTTTAGCCTCAAAGGGTCAGGAAATATTACGAACGCCGGTAATGCGAATCTTTTTGGGAGTAGGAATGCAAATGACGACGCGCAGGGGTCGAAGGGTGGGAATACGGGTGGTAGGAACGCCTCAGGTCCAAGAGTGTATGTTGATGATGATGATGTATTTCTGGAGTACTCAGACTCAGGTGGGGAATCTGACACTGAATGGCAGAGAAATGGGGGGAAGAGGTCAAAAGGCGGAAGAAGGAGGGTAGCAGCAGCAACGCCAACCCAAAATGTGCAAAAGGCACACATTGACAAAGCTAACATTGTCAATACGCATGACAATGACAATGTTTCTGATGGATTTGTGCCTCAGGAAAGTGCCAGAATCTCTGCTGCATCTGTCACTGAACCTGTGAAGAAAGGAACCGCTGATTCAAGGAAAAAGGGGGTTTCTGAATCAATTAAGAAGGGAGCTGTCGCAAATTCCAGGAGGCAATCTGCTAGAGGTTCAAAGAACTTTGGCAGTTTGGACTTGAATGTAGAATTCAGCAACGAGACCGAGGAGCCGCTCCGAAGGGTGAGCCACTATAGCGGGCCAGGACGTGGGGAGGAGGATATCATTGAGGGAGGTGGTTTCTTTGAGGGCCTTGATGAATTTTTAAGCAGTCTCCCCATATCAATGTCGGAGGGATGATAAGGTTAAGACGGCTTAGTAACTAGACTTTGTTGTTGTTTGCTTAGCTCTGTTTTTGAATTCCTGTAGTAGGACTGATAATGTAGAGCAACTTGGGCACTTTCCTAACAGTTTTGCTCTATTTTGTTGTAACATACTTTGAGGCAGTATGTGCTTCCTTGACTGGACCTCTTCTATCAGCAGCATTTACATGCTTGCATGTTATTTAATCTTCCTTGTCTGGTTAGTGTAATCTTTTTTTGATAATTATCATTGTACCTTTGACTCAATCAGCCTTTGTCTGCACCATGTTGTAATTGATCTGTATTTACTCTGTAAGGTTCGAGGACTACCCCGTTCTGCAAGGTCCTCCTTTCTTGTTGTGTAAAGGCGGTCTGAAGTTTGGACACTTAAATAATCTTGTGGAAAATTGGCAGCTAATTGTCATAGAAGTGTTTGTTTTAAGCTTCACACGATTTGATGTATCAGCGCTAAAAACGTTACTGGGAATCTGGAAACTAATCAACCTTGCAGTTGATTGGAAGCTGTCCTTGTAGAGGGGCTTCTGTTAAGCTTCAGATATGAGGTGTATCAGTGTTGAAACATAATTCCTTTGTCTTTACTTTCCTGATTTACCTTGCCAGTGAATTCAACTGATACACATTTTTTTTCCTGGACAGTTACTTATTCCTCTGTCTACTCATTTTCTTGAATACGAAAGATTATGCGCAATGATATTGACCCTGTTGTTTTTTGAATTAAATGTTTGTTGACCTAGACAGAGTTTTCCTTCACGAACTTGTCTTGTTGGCAATGGCTGCTCTAGACACTGGTCTACCTTAGCTACTGGAAACTGCCGGTGTAGAAGACTGAATTAATCTCTATCAATCTGGCGGTGAGAACATGAAAGATCATAGTAACGGCTGGACTCGTGCACCGTCGTGTTTCACTTTTGAGAATGAAGAGGCAACCAGATCTAGTGGACCACTCTCTGAGAATGTCTCTCTATTCTAATTCCCTGCTTCTCTCTTTTAACAGCACCGTTGTTGAGTTGGAGGCGATGAGATTCAGAGGAATGATGGCTTGGAATGGAAACGGTCAAGTAGGGAAGGCTCACTATAGGGCTTTGTATATCTAATCTCCAGGGACGAGGACTCGAGGAGAGAGTCTTCTTTAGTGTATGTGTATCTGTCCTTTCTCTACTAAAAGGTCAAATAGACAATGTGTGTTAATTGTGCTTACTGGTAGGAAGGGCTCATGTCACTTGATTGTGCTTAGCCTCCTACCTCATCACCACCACCCATTAGAGGCTTTACCCGTCACCTCTTATGAAATCTCGTCTGTTTCATTCAACTGTGTGTCTAATGTAACAGCTGAATGTCTCCAATGTATCCCCTTCTCCGACATTACATTCCCATTACAAAGATCGGAATGAGCCATAAGTGGCTGCAATTACTTTGCTCTTCGGTGGTTCATCTTCATTTGCAGTAGCCTTAGCTTCTTTTGATCTGTGGCAATTGTTATAGTTTTGAATTCATTCCATCTCGTATAAAGTAATTGTAAATTTGCACCCTTCTCTGATCATTACTCGTTCATGATCAATAATGAGCGAGTCCTACCTAATGATCAATGATACAAATGTGCGTAGTAGTATCACTCGTTGTGACACAACCGTTAGCATTTCTTATTACCAAAATTGCAAAAGAAAGAAGGAGAAATCCCTGTAAAAGAAGTAAAACACCACAATTGAAGTCCATGGCCTACAAGTACACAGAAAAGAAACAACTAACTGATGCAATTCAAACTGAAGGGTTCAACTGTTGTGGATCCAAGAAGAAAGGTGAAAAAAAATACAAGGAAATAAACTGAGTAAAACCTCAAATGCATTAACAACTTATAGAAGCAAAGCCAGTAGTTTATCCTGTCTCCATAATAAAAAACAAAAAAGAAAACTTGTTCAAGAAATGGAATTTCTCCATCTCCTTGGTCCCTTTTTGGGCTGATGTTCTGTATTGCCTCCAATATGTGATCCAACTTCATTCGATTCCGGGATCGTCTTCGTCAGCTTCCCAAGTTTTTTCCATCCAGATGTCCATCCAGAAGAAGTGGGCTTTGTTGGCTTATTGATCTTATCAAACTGCCTCTGCAAAGTTTCCATATCATTCTGCAGCTCAATGTACTTAGTCTTCACTGTTTCAAGTTCAAACTTGAGTGTATTGATATCCTTTTTAGCTGCTGCCCAACCCTCTTGAAATGACTGTGGTGTCCCTTCTAGCAATGTTTTACGGTTCGACACAACTGCTTGGTAATGTGATTCTCCAGTATCTTTGAGTGAGCTGTTTGCTATTGCATTGCTTATTTTCACCTGTTCAGAGAACAGAACTTGAACTACAACTCTTAACGGAAGCCGTTCGTTTTGTGCTGCATGCATACATGCATCTATTGACAACTTCTGACAATCCATCACACGGCATAGCCTCTTCCTTTCATGTTCTGACAGTGTTGGATGAGCCTGCAAAATTTCGAATACGAATTTACATACATAACAGAGAAAGAAGTTTTATGGAAAATTCAAAAGAAAACAATGTACCTTGAGATAAGAGTCAATAGCTCTGTATAAACCATCATCACAGGTTCTTGCTGATTCAGGCAATGCTTCAGCCAAGACTTGAAATTTTGTCAAGGACAGATTTCGGTCTCTAGAAACCTCGGTGAGATAGCTGTCAACAAGCCTTGCTACTTTCATCTTGGGGTTTGAATGTAATCCCCTTTGAGCAGCTTCAGAAAAAGACTCTCTACTTGGGCTAGAATTCTCTGTCTGTTCTTGAATCAAGAAATGCTCCAAAAGCCTTTGGACAAGGTCAACATCATACATGGTATCACTTTTGTTGTTGTTGTAACAAGGGATTAGAAGATCTGCTAATGTTGCCTGTTCAAATTGCATTCCAACCCTTTTTTCCAATTCAGTCACCAAAGCTGGTGCAACTTTTAGCATGTTAGCCATTCGAAGCAATCGAAGAAGGAAGCTACAAGAAACACTGTCCCTTTGTGGAGGGATTATACTGATCAGGCTTTCAATGATCATTCTTTGATCTTTTGCAAGAACATTCGGGACCTCGTCTTTGTTTCCTGACACGATCATATGTAGTCCTCCTTGCCAACTGTTGATGCTGCCACTAATGCTTCCATCATCAGACACAGTTGTAGTACCTCCTTCTTTTATCAAGCCAGAAAGCCACTTAGCCGCGTAATGCATAATGACGGTTCCGATTAACTCATACCGCATTCCTTTTACCTTAATCGCAGTCATTACCCTTACAAAATGATCAATCCTCAGAAGGGAAACATCCTCAAACCACCAATCAGGTGGTACCTGCTGGTTTCTGCTAGGACTAGCTTCATTCGATTCAGTCCATTTCGTACTCGGGCTATTAGATGTCTTTGGTGGTTTCCCTGTATATTGCCATCTTATCCCTTTTGGATTGGTGCAAGCTTTCCATGCAATGGACTCACTGCATCTCCTCACAATCTGAAGATTCTCTGCCCAAGGTGACAGCTTTTCGCAGCTCTTGAGCACCACTATTGAGTCTCTCCATGAAGATAAAACCACATAGCTAAGAAAAGCTTCTGTCTTGAATATCAGATTCCCTTCTTCTAGATCCTCTGTCATTTCTAAGTACTCTGCAGCACATCTAAGGCCAGATATATTGGTTGCTGACAGATCAACCGAAATCCCGTAGCAGAATTTCGCTGCTAGCTCAAAAGCCTCTGGCCCACCTGGTAGGTCATCTAATACTATCTTGTTTAGCTCTTCCCTTGATTCATATATCATTCTGTTCATCTTTCCACTTCTTGAAAGCAATGGATACTTGAACACATAATACATGACAAAAACAGGTCATTAACTACATTTTAATCCAAGAAACAAGACAAATTTACAACTCAGAAGAGGTTTGTTTGGTTAAATATACCTTATGTAAATGGAAATTAACATCTCCAATTTGAATAAAAATATCACTTGGGATATCAGTAGCAACATACCTGATTTACAAAACAAGAAGCAACAAAAAAAAAAAAAACAAACAAACAAACAAAATCATCACTAAAACAATTAAAGACAGAATATTTGATCATGAAAATAAAAGGGTCATCATAATTACTCACCAAGAATGGCCTCTTTGCTCAAAACCTTCAATCTTCAAGCTATTTTTGCTTGTTGTGAGGACTCCATTGCCAAAATCTCTTCCTCCAATTGACTCACTTTCTGATTCCCACATGTTTTGCTGCAGAAGATCAGAGAACTTCAGCTTGGACACTAAGATCTTTTCTTACAACACAAAGCAGAAGCAGAAGCAGAAGCAACTAAAGATTCAAGAAGTGAAGAAGCTGTAGAAATGAACTTAAAACAAAGTATCCCACATGGGGTTTTCGTAGTCTGATTGTCGGTTTGCTAAGGGATTAATTTTCTACAACTCTTAACAGGCTGTGAAGTAATGGGCAGGAAGACTACTAAGGTAATAGTACAGATTTGTTCAATCAGATTGCAAATGAAGACAAATGATGATTCATAATATTTCTAATAGCAATAAGGGTTTAGAGATGTTATTGTTATTGTGTTTAGACCACATATTAAAAACAATATAGTGACAATTCAACCAACATTCTTCTGAAATCAGTGTTTCTTAAGCAAGAATTAGCAAAAAGAGTTCTCATTCTTCATTTAATGCAAAATGAGGGACCATCTTCTGATTTTTTAGCTGTATTTTGTGGACAAATAATCTCTTAGAAAATTAATTTTCACTGACACAAAAAATGCAACTAACCATCAGCAAAAAAATGTTGATCTTTTTTTTCTTAGGTAATTAACTCAGTGGCTTGTTGTCTTTTGGGTTATGGAGATAATTTTGGTTTTGCTGAATTCTTCCGACAAGCCATGCATGCATTATTCAGCAATATATGATGGTGGAGCCCACAACAGCTATGGGATTTTTATTTTTGATTTATGATATTATGAAAATAAGTCAAAATTGATGTGCAATTGACCTTATATGATATAATGATAAGGTTTTTATGGGACCTATATCAAGTTAATATGATGGGCCCTATTTCCTTTAATGTCTTAATTTTGTTCTCCCTCAATCCGGTCAGGGCCGTCTCTCGGTCAGGACGTGATAGAAGCAAAGGAGATTCAAAATTACATATTTTACAATAATGTAAGTTAGTCTAATACTTAACTTATGAAATAGACTTTGTGATCGGTATTGTGTTTAGAAAATACTTAACCTATGACATAAATTAAGTTAGAATAGTCAATCACGTTTTGATTTATATTGGGTCAGTCACATTCTGATTTATATTGGGTCAGAATATCGTGCGGCGTGTGAAAAAATCAGAACTCATTGATAACTAGAATAATGATCATCGACGTGGCGAACCTCTTTACCGTCCTTATTAAGAATGAAATTTATATGGAATAATTCTACGGGCACAACCGTTAATTCACTTATCATGATCAACGGTACATATGACCGTTGATTTGCCTGTTATGACATAACAGTTTTATGCCCGTATCATTATTCCTCGTTTATACGGGATCCACAACACAAAACGGCCAGGTTCGATAATGATAAAAATAATTGAGTGGCTATGATATGTGTTTATGATGGCATATTATTGGCAACATTAATTAGTAGAAACCTGCTGAGGAGGCCTAGCTCAACTGGCTAGACCTGAAGGCCTCATGGTCTCAAGTTCAAATCTGCAATAATTTGATAGTCCTTCAGAGTACCTTTTCTCTTTAGGAAATTTGTATCCACATTATGTGGTGTGTTTGTCCACTATTGTGGTTGTAAATAGTTGTAGTGTTCTTCCTTTCATCTGTAATAAAAAAATAAAAATTAGTAGAAACCCGACCCGTGACAAGGAGGAGCCAGAAGCAAATCAAGATCCAAATCAAAGCTAAATTAATCTTTAATCTTATCTTTGCATTATTTGGTTTTTTGTGTGCTTCAGATTGCTTTTTTTAAACATTTGTTAGGTGGAAAGCACACTAATTTTATATAAACCTTCACGGGTTGGTATATTATATATTCCAAGGTCACATGGAAAGGAAATCAATGTAATGTGGTTAGTTGAAGAACACACACCCAATTTAAAAAAAATAATTAAAAAAAAAGGGTATTTGTTTATAAGGACTAGTTTGAGTACTTAATTAGGCACTTACGACACACCTAAATCTTAATTGATTATAAGGACGCATTTCAATTATTTTTCCTAATTTACCCCTCCCTAAGAATCCCGTTCTTTCGATCTCTTTCAAATCGTTGAATCCTATCACCGTCGGTGCCGATCTCCTCCATTATTCCCTTCAATTATTCTTGCGAGGTTTTGGAACGGAGCTTTTCCAGAATCAAACCGAGATCACATCGAATCAGGCACTGTGTCGCCGGTGATTGACTGTGTCAACTCTGAGGATTCGACCCTTCAAGAAAATGCCCTCAGTTTGCTTCTCAATATGAGCTTAGACGATGATAACAAAGTGGGCTTGGTCGCCGAAGGTGTTGTTGGGAAAGTCGTCTCCGCTGTTTGCTTCGGCTCCGGAGAATCCCGAGCTGTGGCGGCGACGGAGCTTACTAGTCTTGCCTGCTGGATATACAGAAACCCGAATCCGGATCCGATCCATAATTGGATCGTCAGATCTGATTCACAACACCGATCGAGATGCTCGATCATGCACAGCGGAAGCTACGAATAAATTCGCATGCGATTTTACCACGATATGTTTCACACAAATAATTAATATAACAATGATAAGGTTGAAGATTTACCTAATTGAAGAGGAATAGTAAATCGACAGAGAGGGAGAAGCCGCAGTCTTTCGGATTGTATCTCCTAGCGACGAATGGTGGACGTCGATCCTCGCCGTAGAACCTCCTCAAATATGCCCAAGAAAAACCATAGGTTTTTTTTTTTCTCTTAATGACTAGAACAAGAAACTAATTTTTCTCTTCTATTTTGGTAATAAGTGGCGCAATTTTGTGTATGTATTGTGTTGGAAAGAACTCTCTTTATATAAGAAAATAACTAGTCAAGATAGAGTTGTCATTTTCAAACCACAATTACCTATTCCCATAAGGAAAAGATATTTGCCATAAAATAAGAGATAATTCCCAAAAAATCAATCTCTTATCTCTTTTCCATAATTATCTAACAAATAAATAATTAACTAATTACACATTGACATAATCTAGGAGAATTTCTTTTCCTAATTTTCTCACATTGGGGCGCCACCTTTAAGTCATTATTTTAATAGAAATTTTCTTTTCTATTTTACATATTATTTACCAAATAAATAATATTGCATATTCATTGAATAGACCAACTATTTAATTTATTCTCGAGGTTCCATAAAATGAGAAAACACTCGCGTGTTAGGAGCCAACTCGGGGACCATGGGCCTATAACCAGTAGCTACAATAAATTGAATAAAATATTCATCGTACACAATATTTCTACCCAACTCATTAATTCCGGAATTACGCCACCATAAATCCGAAACTGAACTCTATCGATTATAGATATTGTTAGGTGTAGTGCCCGAAAGACAATTTGTGTAATTGTTTTTAATAATGAATGACAGAATTTATCTCACCTTAGTTACTTGCTTTGTGCTTGTAAAGTAATACACTAACGCGCAAACCCTAAGTATATCGTATGTAACCACTTAACTCGGTGTATGGATTACACGTGAGGATTGAGTTAGTGGAGATATGCTTGAACTCGTTAGTCCGTGGTGAACTTAATCGAGTTTAGGGTCTCTTGATTAAAACACCAATAATGCGCCCGAACACCTTAGGGTGTGATAGTCTTATCCGGACTGTCGGTAGAGGGTACCTACGTGGGGCATTTATATATGATGGCATTCATATAGGGATCGGACCGATTTAATCCGAATTTCTCGATATAATTCCGTAATCGAGGAATCTTATTAAATCATTAGATGATCATATATGGATCAACCTTAATCCCGAGGTGATCACGGGGTGCTTTAACTTGTCCCGGGGTAGTGTTTGATGTGTTAGTTACGGTTCACTTAAATATTTGTTCCAAGCCACTTCTCATTGGCACTATCTCCGGATGAGTGAGTAGTTCGATTTTCACGGACATGGAATCCATTCCTTCCTGCGGGAAGTAGAGAGACGATCCCTTATTTGTTAGCCCTAAGAAAGTGATCGATCCCGGGAGTTCACATTTGACTAATTAGCTACTAGTCGGATATGTGTACTAATTGATCATCGGGGGTTAATGGTAAATAAGGATAAGATATTCTGAGTCGGGTTCACGGAGACTTCCCACTCAGAATGGACAGTCTATGGAGGGTTAATCCGTATGTAGTGATTATATCAATGGACGCTTATTCACTCTATGGGTTGAGTATAAGTATACATCTATAATCGGTAGAGTTCAGTTTCGGGTTTATGGTGGCGTAATCCCGGAATTAATAATTAATGTACTTATTTTGTTCGATGAATAATTAATTATTGGAGCTACTGGTTATAGGTCCATGGTCCCCGATGTGGCTTCTGTAATTCGGACTAATAATCTTGTTATTTGGGCCCCAGTGATAATTAATTGGCTGGGCTAATTAATTGATATGCATATTATTTAGTTGGGCTAAATAATATAATACACATAAAAGACATTTTATGTAGGCTTTTAACCCTAAAAGTGGCGCCTCTTATCATTTAATTATCACAAGAATTAATTTTTGTGATGTGGAAAATAAAAGATATTCTTGTTACATGATTGGTTGGATGACTTGTTATTTGATTTCCTATTGGTCAATACATGTCACAATTAGTCATTAAGGAAAATATCTTTTTATTTTGTTTAATTAATTATTTATTTAATTAAATAATACTTGGAGGCCAAGGATTTACTCTCCTATAAAAGGAGAGTTATTCCAAGGGAAATTACATGGCATAATTTCGACCACCACTTGTAAAAGGAGAGAAAAAAAATAGTTTTCTTGCCTAGGGTTTAAGAAGAAGAAAAACTACAAGTTTTTCTTGGTGTTGCATATCAAGGAGGTTCGTGTATCAAGAAGGGTGTCCACCAACCGCTGTTTGGAGAACACATCGGAAGATCAAGGCTTCTCTTCCCGTTATTGGTAACATGATCTTAAACCCCCTTGTAGTAGTTTAAGTCCTTTAATTATGTGTTTTTATATATAAATCGTGATCCATCCGCTCGCGTAGATCTAACTCGTTTAGATCTAAGAACCTGCATCCTTCAGATATAACTTATTCTCAAAACGTCGAGTCGATAAGTGTCAATTGATATAATCATTACATACAAACTAACCCTCCATAGACTATTGATAGGAACCAACTTTACAGTACATTTCTGTACAGTTCAGCCCACGATTATCACATTTCTGGCATGTGAGTTTAGACCCTATTTTGAGTATTAAATGAGGTTTTATTGCACGGCGAGTGACTGTCGGTTTTCCGTAAACTCGACCTTATTTTAGCATTTTATACTCGTTTTTCCCGAGCACCCGTAGTTTGCGGGGTTATGCGTTTGCTTGTTGTTTTCATATGGATGCAGGACTAGGGTGTCTCGAGAACCCGGAAGGCGAAGATTTATGATGATAAGTGTGATCAAGGTGCAAGAATGAGCCAAGGAAGAAGAAAGAATAAGAAAAGGAAGAGAAATAGTTGTTGCTCTCACCATATGTTCACTTCATCAGCATTTTGACCGATTATGGAGGCATTTTCTGGTCATGGTGTCTTCATGAAAGTTGTAGATAATTCAAAGATCTTTATAATGGTTTTTGAATCACCCCAATCAGAGGTCGGATGAAGAAATTATGAAGTGTTTACTACAGAGCTGTCAGAAATGGAGCAATCTGGAGGCAAAAACCAGAGAGTTGTCCGTACGGATGACACATTTTGTCCGTACGGACGACTGGAAAATGATGAACTATCCGTACGGATAGCCTTTTATCCGTACGGACAAGTACACTGGACTATATAAACACCTCAAACATCGCAGCAGCAGAAGGGAGTGGGTTTTAGGCGACTTTGGGCCTCTTTTGGGCGATTTTCTTCGTTTCTTAGAGTTAGAATTAGTGCTATATATCATTAGAATCATCTTTCGATCCTCTCTTTGATTATCTAACTTAGAAATTCGATTTGTTACATTTCGATTGTCAAAATTCGATCTTTTGGAGCACGAATTTGGTACTCTTAATTTCTTAATCAAGTAAGTTTATTCTCTTGTTCTTTTATGGTTATTGCTATGTTTTTCTACCTTGTTTGTATTGTTTAGATTCGATTATGAGTAGCTAGATTTGTCGTATGGTCGAACCACGTGAATGCGGGTGAAACACCATTAGAGAGGTGAACCGGGAGGTAGTGTAGCGCGTAATTTAACGTTCTAATCGATAATCTACATCACGAAACTTGTTTTGATTGTTTTAATAGCTTTGAATGAGATTGACAACCTTGTTCATTGTTGCACACACGTAGCTTATAAATGTATGTTGCGGCGACGTGTGGGAACGGGGTTTCGGGACCGTAGAAGTTTTGGGCTTGAAAGGTAGTCGACACTACCCGTGTACTAGATTGACGCCCTAGTCATCGAGTCCGGTTCCAATACGGGGTTTGTCCTATGAGTTATCGTTAGACGGCAAGGTAGAGTAAGGCACACTCCCGGGGCAATCTTTCTGAGGGTAAAGTAATCCGCTGAAACGTAGTTCGGCCATACCTCTTTTAATTGTTTAGAATTCCGAGTAGTGTAATCTTTCTTTTACGCAATACTATAACTTTACACCTATCTGTTTGACCCGAAGGCGAGTGCTAAGTCAACTGTGGTACTCAAAAACCAATCTCTGTGGGTTCGACCTCGGACTCCTCAAGCACTATCCTACAATCGACCCGGTCCACTGCCGGTTAGAAAGTAGATTTTGCTAAGGTTTCGAGTTTTTACTTGATCGACCGGACCGTAGAAAATCCTCTTATCAAGTTGGCGCCGTTGCCGGGGATTGGCAATGCTTTGATATCACAAAAGTTGACCGAAAGCTTGGTCTTAGGTCGTTTTTATTGTTTTCTTGTTGCTTTGTTTTGACTTGCAGCTGAAGTG
This sequence comes from Gentiana straminea, assembly GCA_036785695.1. Taxonomy (NCBI): domain Eukaryota; kingdom Viridiplantae; phylum Streptophyta; class Magnoliopsida; order Gentianales; family Gentianaceae; genus Gentiana; species Gentiana straminea. Next base: position 1,533,661 of record JAVUPR010000355.1, on the reverse strand, counting down.
CCACACCACCTATTGATGAGGTGGTGGTGACGAGGCACTTGTGATTGTTTTCGTGTTGTTTTCTCGTGATTTTGCGGATTGAGCATAAATGGGTGGATACTCTCAACAATACAACTTTTATGAAGAAAAATCCACCTACCAACCTTGGGCACACGAGCTTGGTCAAAATCAGTATTATCAACCTTATGACCAAGAGCAGGGTGCGTCCATGGGATGTGGAATGGACGACGATTATCGATATGATGAGGGGAACTATAATAGACGAAATTTTGGGGGAAATTGGAACCGAATCGACCGGGAAGCTGGGGAGGCAATCAAAGCCGGCATGACTACAATTGGAGCCCAAATCAAAGACAAGGGAATAATCGAATTATGACTCGAACAACCCTTGGAATTGGAGCTCTCAAAATCGGCACTTACGGCGATTGACCTTGCCTATGCCGAAGAGGAACGAGAAGTAGGTATTATTCGAGAGCGATGGAAAGGGTTTCTATGGCTATGGATGAGGAAGTGTCGCACATCAATTGATCGATTGGTTGAACCGGATGCTCGTGTTATATAAAGAGGCCGAGGATGCTTTGAAACGGGCCGGGGAGATGCAAGACAAGTTTTCCGGCGGGGAGTATAGGACTGCCTAGCCAATGAAGATTGGCCCCATATGAGATACGAGGCTATGTTGGATGTCTCGGGATATCGTGTCTCTCGCGACGGCCCGGATGCCGGATCAAAATGAAAAGTCTTGCACACAAACGGTCCGGGTAGACGGTGATATTGACGAGTCAAGTTGCTATAATGAGGTGCTCGTCCCGGAGGATTCAGTGATTGAGTTGGCTTTATCACCGCCACCCCCCATTGTAGTATTTGATTATATGAGTTTCCAAGTCCTCCCGAGTGAACTCCCGAATAGTGAGCTGAAAAATGATGATGTTTTGGTAAAGTCCGTGATGCAAACTGAGTTGGAAGCTAGGAAAAGGGAGTTAGCTGCTGTTAAGAGAGAACTCGCGATGGAAATAGGGCCAGAGAAAGTCGTCAGTGAAGAGGTTTAGGTGGAGAGTGAGGTTGATAAATCGGCTTTCTATGAGGAGATTTCTGAGCCAGAGATTGAGATGCAAGAGATTGATATGGGATCGCCCATCACTCCATTAGTTGATGATGTACCATTCGAGTCGGTGGAGAATTTTTATGAGGATGCCAAGCCACTTGTAGTGGAGCCTACCTCAGTTTTGGGTGAGCCGGAAGCTTTTGGTATTGCCATGCTCTGGGACATGGAGGATACCCATGATTGAAAAGTAAGGGAGGTGGAACTGTTGTCTATCATACCACATCCCGACGATGACCATCATGACACCTTGACGAGAGGTGCGATAGATTTATTTGAGGTCGTCGATCCGGTGGGATTAGAAACGGAGAAGAAGATGGGACGGCTCATTACGCCGCCTAGCTCGCTAGTGGTTCGAGGTCATGTGGATGAGCCCATTATATTGACACTCCCAGATAGATTGGTCATCTTTGATATACCGGTCCCGGATTATTACTCCCTTCCATTCTGTGCGGATGAGTTCTACGAGGTTAAGTTCGAAGGGTCCCGGGTGGAAGACACACGTAGAGGTGATAGAGAGGAAAGACCACGGTGGTGGGGTGATTCCAAGAAGAAGATGATGAGAGGTTTTGACAGAAGAGGATTCCCGAGTTGGGAGGAGGTTGCATCGAGGGCTATAAGAGGTAAGTTTCTAACGAACTCGGTTTTCATGATGCTTGCTATTTGTATTCTTCTTGAGTTGTTGATCTTTTTGAGTTCGGATTTTGGTTGATGGTTTTGATGATACTTGTTTGAAATGAAATAATTGAATTGTTGTTTTGAGTCTTTTATGGTTTGAGTCCATTTTGGTGTCACTATGTCGAGCCAACGACATAAAACAAAGGCGCTCGGTGGGAGGCAACCCATCATTTCTGTGTTTTTTTCTTTGGTTTTGAATTCGTTTTGCTGTGTTTTGGTGTTGAGGATTGAATCCGGATGATCCCGAGGGGCCTTCATGCTTAAAATTCACTTTTCCTCTGTTTTTATCCTTGTCCGGACGGACACACACACCCATCCGTCCGGATGGATCTCTGGTTTTTACAATGATCTTGGCATTCACTTGTCCGGACGGACAAACATACCCATCCGTCCGGATATATCACTGGTTTTGACTTGGGTTAAGATTTTATTTTGAGCACGTTTAAACGTGTTGGTTGTTTATTGTATGTTTGATTCATATTTTGACTATCTCTATGCCATATGTTCAAGTCTTCTGACGTGACGAGGTCGTTTATTTTTATCACCCCCGGATTCTCCCCATATTATATGCTTTGGCACGCGGACCATGTCCCGTGCATGTATTTCTTGGATGTTTTTCAATGACTAGGGATTCGGGATGGACTACTTTCACGACCGTTACGGGACTTGATCGTGCCGTTTTGCCGGGCTCATAAGCTAAGTCTTTCTTTTTCCTTCTCGTTCACACACCGAGGACGGTGCTTCACTTAAGTGGGGGGGGGGGGGACGACTTAGCTTATTCGCTTGTTCTTAAAAGTATTATGCCGTGATGTGATAAACTTGGTTTTTACTCGTTTCCAAGTCGATTTTTAGGCCGTTTTTCAAAATTTTCCAAGATTTTAACACCACGTTATATGCATGCTGTTCACAATTGAGTGGTGAAGGGTCTTTAGTTTTGTGAATGTCTCACAGTGAGTCTATATTGTCATGATACGGAACACTTTTTAGTACACGTTTGACGACGGTTATGTTTATCACGATTACTTTACACACACTGTACCCCTAGTTTCGAGGCGAAATAGAAGGATTGGCCTTGGTAGGAACACGGGATGACGAGTTTTGGCGTTCTTTTTTACCCTACTTTAGCCAAATAAGCTTTGAGCCGAATGTTTGACCTTCGTAGCCCCTCTCGGCCTTGATAGAATGGTCCGACCACCATTCGCTTTATAGCCGTTTCGTTACTTAGTCGAAACCTACCCTTGAGCCTTATTTTGGTCACATTCCCTTCATTTGACCTTACGAGTGGACTTAGTCTCTTGTTAAACCACACTTGCCAAGGCAAGTGTGGGGTGGGGGGAGATGTTGTTTTTGAGTCGGGTTGTTGTTTCCTCAGTTTTAGAGCTACAAGGAGAGGAGGAGCTCAGTGGGGCTGGATGCTCGGGTTTCATTTCAAAAAAAAAAAAAAAATTCAAATCAAATAATTGTGTTGTATATAGAAATAAAGGGTTGAAAAAGGCAATGAGCTTAAAGCAATGATGATGTTAGGGTTGGGATAGTCAGATAGGTACTAAGTATTCGAGCTCACCTCACGACACTAGAAACATAGTCGAGTTTGGCAATGAGTTCGGGTATTTTAGTGTCCTAAAGTTCCCAAAGTGTTGAAAATGATCAAAAATGAGTTTGGTGGGTTTGTTTGGTAAAGAAGACGTGGTACGTGTTTGGATTATGTTCACTCGTACTTCTTTTCTCCAGTTTCCCAAATTACCCTTTTCGATTAACCGAATTTACCCTAGCCTAACATTATAACCATTCAAGTCCTGCTGGACCGTGTTTAACCTTGGTTAGTCCCGATTAGTGGAGATTCTAGGAAGGGCGAGGATTGTGTAAAGTCATTTGTCCGGTATTCCAAGCCCGAAATCGTATTAAGCATAAGTCGTCGTCATTCAACACACACTCACTCCGTGTCATGATCCGGTAGAGTCAAAGTAATGCATTCACTTAACTAAGTTCTTTTCACCTCGATATTTTGAAATGCATGCATGTACCGTAAAGTTGATTCCTTGGTATTGTTTGAACGCCTAATTTACTCGAGGACGAGTAAAGGCTAAGTGTGGGGTGGTGATAGGAACCAACTTTACAGTACATTTCTGTACAGTTCAGCCCACGATTATCACATTTCTGGCATGTGAGTTTAGACCCTATTTTGAGTATTAAATGAGGTTTTATTGCACGGCGAGTGACTGTCGGTTTTCCGTAAACTCGACCTTATTTTAGCATTTTATACTCGTTTTTCCCGAGCACCCGTAGTTTGCGGGGTTATGCGTTTGCTTGTTGAATTCATATGAATGCAGGACTAGGGTGTCTCGAGAACCCGGAAGGCGAAGATTTATGATGATAAGTGTGATCAAGGTGCAAGAATGAGCCAAGGAAGAAGAAAGAATAAGAAAAGGAAGAGAAATAGTTGTTGCTCTCACCATATGTTCACTTCATCAGCATTTTGACCGATTATGGAGGCATTTTCTGGTCATGGTGTCTTCATGAAAGTTGTAGATAATTCAAAGATCTTTCTAATGGTTTTTTAATCACCCCAATCAGAGGTCGGATGAAGAAATTATGAAGTGTTTACTACAGAGCTATCAGAAATGGAGCAATCTGGAGGCAAAAACCAGAGAGTTGTCCGTACGGATGACACATTTTGTCCGTACGGACGACTGGAAAATGATGAACTATCCGTACGGATAGCCTTTTATCCGTACGGACAAGTACCCTGGACTATATAAACACCTCAAACATCGCAGCAGCAGAAGGGAGTGGGTTTTAGGCGACTTTGGGCCTCTTTTGGGCGATTTTCTTCGTTTCTTAGAGTTAGAATTAGTGCTATATATCATTAGAATCGTCTTTCGATCCTCTCTTTGATTATCTAACTTAGAACTTCGATTTGTTACATTTTGATTGTCAAAATTCGATCTTTTGGAGCACGAATTTGGTACTCTTAATTTCTTAATCAAGTAAGTTTATTCTCTTGTTCTTTTATGGTTATTGCTATGTTTTTCTACCTTGTTTGTATTGTTTAGATTTGATTATGAGTAGCTAGATTTGTCGTATGGTCGAACCACGTGAATGCGGGTGAAACACCATTAGAGAGGTGAACCGGGAGGTAGTGTAGCGCGTAATTTAACGTTCTAATCGATAATCTACATCACGAAACTTGTTTTGATTGTTTTAATAGCTTTGAATGAGATTGACAACCTTGTTCATTGTTGCACACACGTAGCTTATAAATGTATGTTGCGGCGACGTGTGGGAACGGGGTTTCGGGACCGTAGAAGTTTTGGGCTTGAAAGGTAGTCTGACACCTACCCGTGTACTAGATTGACGCCCTAGTCATCGAGTCCAGTTCCAATACGGGGTTTGTCCTATGAGTTATCGTTAGACGGCAAGGTAGAGTAAGGCACACTCCCGGGGCAATCTTTCTGAGGGTAAAGTAATCCGCTGAAACGTAGTTCGGCCATACCTCTTTTAATTGTTTAGAATTCCGAGTAGTGTAATCTTTCTTTTACGCAATACTATAACTTTACACCTATCTGTTTGACCTGAACTGAGTGCTAAGTCAACTGTGGTACTCAAAAACCAATCTCTGTGGGTTCGACCTCGGACTCCTCAAGCACTATCCTACAATCGACCCGGTCCACTGCCGGTTAGAAAGTAGATTTTGCTAAGGTTTCGAGTTTTTACTTGATCGACCGGACCGTAGAAAATCCGCTTATCAACTATCTGTAATGAAGCGGGATTATTTCCGTAAACCTTCTTCAATACATCTTATCCTTATTTACCATTAACCCACTAGTGATCAATTAGTTCATAACTAATACGAACTCCGCGGATCGATCAATTTCTAGGATTAACAAATAAGGGGATTGTCTTTCTACCTCCCGTAAGAAGGAATTGGTTCCATATCTGTGAGACACACACTTCTCACTCATTCCAGAATAGTGCCAACGTGAAAGTGATTCGGGCTGCGCCTGCGATCCTTAACGAACACATCAAACCCTATCTTGAAACAAGTAGGAGTATGCAAACACTTCAGGATTAAGGTTAATCCATTTATGATCATCTTATGATTTAATAAGATTTCTCAATTACGTAATTATATGAGAAATATAGATTAAATCAGTCTAGTCCTATATGACTACATCATATATAAATGCCCCACTTAGATAACCAATATCGACGGTCCGGATAAGACGGTCACACCATAGAGTGTTCTGGGCGCATTAATGGTGGTTTAATCAATAGACCCCATACTTTGATTAAGTTCACCACAGAATAATAGTTCAAGTGTATCACCATAAACTTAATCCTCACGTGTGACACACACTAAGTTATATGGCTATATATGATACGACTTGGGGTTTTCAGCAGTGTATTACGTACAAGCACAAAGCAAGTAATAAGATGAGAATAAATCTGTCATTTATTAATTATAAAAATAATTACATAAATTGTCTTTCGGGCGTGACTTCCAACAATCTCCCACTTGCCCGTCAGGACAAACAACAATTGTCTTTCGGGCACTACATCCAACAATCTCCCACTTGCCCGTAAAGACAAACAACAATTTTAGAGCACACCACACCCTTATTCTATCTATCCACAACATTCTCCCACTTGCTCTAAAGATGAGACATATCTCCCAATTTCATACCCACCAAGCGCTTATCAATGACATTAGATGCCACATGACTTGGTAAACCGATTCAGCTAGGTTGTCAGCTCGAGGTGATCTTTTAGGACCGAAACGTCACCTCTCTGCACGGTCTGTCTGATCAGGTGGTACTCTCTCTCAATAGGCTTTTGTCCTCTTGTGATTGCGAAGATCCTTTGCATAAGCTACCTCTACACTGTTTTAATAGTAAAAGGGTATCGGCTTATCGAGACCTAGAATTACTTCCAGATCAGCAAGGAACTTTTAAGCTATGTCGCCTCTCTAGCCGCTCTAAAAGCTGCTATGTATTTGACTAAAAGAGTCAAATTGGCAGTGCTAGATTGCTCCAGACTATAGCTTTATCACTATGAGTAAACACTGAGCCTAAGATCGATTAACGATCATCCTTAATCCGACAAAAATCAGAATCAGTGTAGTCAACAACACTCAGGTTTGCACCCGAATACACAAGCATATGATTCCTCATTCTCTAAAGATACTTGAGGATGCACTATACTGCTATCAATACTTGAATCCAAGATTCGATTACAATTGACTTTCAATAATTAGACATTCTCTATCCACTAGAGAATTTATCCCATTTTCCCTTTATCCAAAGACTGAGAGAATTATTCCGTGAGGGGTTGGGTAGGAAACCTCTCGTTTAATATTGCATATGTAAATGCATTATAAGATGGATAGGATACGGCCACAACTTGTTCTCATGAATTCGACCAAATCGAATTCTAAGAATATAGTCCACTTCTCTGATTCAGAGAAGCTTTGGCTCGTCAGTACTTGACATCAGATAACACACTCATGTTGCTTACAAGTGTTGCAGTGTCACCTTTCATTTACACTAACATTTACTACCTTACCAATATTGATTTTTTGGTCTACAAAAGACTTACAATATTCTTGTCAATCCTACATATGGCTTTTAATGACCTAGAGGTTTGCATTAATCCACCGATGTATATAAGCATCTGTCATTGGCTTTAAGCTAAAACCCTTCCGTTCCGAATGAATCAAGCTCCTTTGTTCGGCAAGAAAGTTTATGGGCATCACCCCTGGTAATCTTCCCGCTTTCCATGGAGTCAAGCAAGGCTGAATGGTGAGAGAGCTCAGGGCATCACCCCTATTGAACTATCTACTTCTCAGGGAATTATCCCTAGACCACTTGGCTTTGCCTAGAAAGATAAACTTTCTAATTCATTCGACTCTTTTCCATGTAGATCCAGTTACTCCCATTGGGCCTGAGACACTCAAGTGGTTCTACAAGATTGTGAACAGAACTGGAGCACCAAAACTCCATTTACAAGTTTTATGGCTTTAAACCAACCTTTTTTATCTGAATCCAATACAGTCCTTGTAAAAGACCATAGGTTATCAATTACCCCCAGCAGACTGTAAAGTCTCCATGATCACAGTGGGTCAATAGTTAAACCATACTCCCACTGCATTTGGGTAGATCGATATTCTGATCTGGTGCAGTAGTATTTATCAGCGTAATACCCAACAACCAATGTTGGATGTGGTCTGATTAAATCAAATGGTAACTCCTTGAGTAACTGTACTTCAAGGTCTAAGGTTGTTTTTTAAACATTCTTTAGAAAGGACGCAGCAGTGTAACCGTCACTATCCGATCTTAAGAGTCTTATAACCAACCTTTACTCATTGCATTAAGATATTTCACGAACAGTCACCATCTGAACGTGTATGTAAAATCTCCAGTCCTACCTTCAAGCACTAGTGTTAAATGCCTCTATTTGCGGAAGTGGAGTAAATGTACTTCACTCTTTTTCCACAAATTCATAAGCACCTTCTAGGTAGACTTCTCGGTATTACGTAATAATGTAAACCGTTATTTTGCAGCTAACATCTTAATTGAGTTAAGCAATGTAATGTAGCATGTCAATAACTATACAGGACAATACATGGTTTATCCTTTCAGTGAAATCGTTTCACTTGGAGGTAGGCCGAGCATCAGTTCCAAATACTATGCTATAACATATATCTGAGCATGGAATACTCTATTCTCTGGTAATATCAGAGATTCCTCAAGATATTCAGATAAACTAATCGGTGTTTCGAGCAGCTATCAGACAAATTGTCCACTACTCAAAAACTCCCACTAGCTCGTATCATCATAAGACCCCGAAGGTCAATATGAACAAGCTATGATACTTCTTTAGCTCTATTACCCTTTCCTAATTGAAAGGTTATTTAGTCATTAGCTCTGGTAATATCAGAGATTCCTCAAGATATTCAGATAAACTAATCGGTGTTTCGAGCAGCTATCAGACAAATTGTCCACTACTCAAAAACTCCCACTAGCTCGTATCTTCATAAGACCCCGAAGGTCAATATGAACAAGCTATGATACTTATTTAGCTCTATTACCCTTTCCTAATTGAAAGGTTATTTAGTCATTTTTCCTTTGAGATAGTGTTCTTAGACTGGGAGATAGGAATCACCCTTAGCCGGTCTTCAGATCTTATCTTTAGGATATATGCACTAATTAATAGATGCTGAAGAATCGTTTATCTAAATACGGAAACTATTTGTCTTAATAGTTTATGATGTGTTACAGGGGCGGACCCAGCCTTATAGGGGTGGGGTGCATGGACCCCACTCAAATTTCCGGACGAAGTTATTAATATACCCCTCTAGTAATATTAAAGATGTGTATGTATATTATTTCAGACAATATCTAATCTAATTATCTATTTAGCCCAATTGGTTAAAAGCTTTGTTATTTATCCTTAGGTCATAGGTTCGAATCTTGGCTGTTGAGTTTTTTTTCCACCTTTTTTTAATTTGGCCCTCAATGAAAATATTTTCTGGGTCCGCCACTTATGTGTTACATATACCTTTTCAGCATTACTTTAGTGGTTCTGACTTTATCAGACAAAAGTCCAAGTCCCAGATTCGTACTACAAATGTCATATTCACTCTCTTTAAGGCAACTATGTTATCGATTTGAAAGCGAATCCATTTGTTCCAACGAATCTGAAAACATAAATTAAATTTCTGCGATATTCAAGTATTAAAATCCGAAATTTCTTTCCTTATATCACTCCCACTATCTTAGCTGAAATAACTGCCCATTGTCTAATCATTAATGCCTAGCTCTCTTGTTCTTACAAAAGAACTTAGCTTCCGGGTCATAATCCCGGTTAAGAAAGTCTTTAAGGATTCATAGGTTAGTGATCCGAAATCACTTTCCTTATCCTTTATTTTCTTTTATTAATATTTCGGTTTAGCCTTTAACTTATTTAGTTTAGATTATGTATACTTGTAGACGTTTACCTTCCCATTGTTGGCTTTCTTTAAAGGAAATGGCCAAGAACTAGCAGTTCATTTGAGTAGACACTACTCCTGAACTATGGGATGTCTAGTGAGATTGATACCAAATCATTCTCGTCATCTTTGAACTAATTTTAATTTGTCTCCCGTTTAACACGAGTGACATCAGTGACAAACTTATTTATGTCACTTAAGTTTGCAGGCTCAAGAGGAACATCCTCTTCCGAAAAAATTAATTTTCATTCTCGATTATTGAGTTCAACGTTCTTTTTAATTTTCCACTTTTACGAAGTCATCATCAATCAATTTTAATTACTTAAGCAGTTTAGTCCCCTTGAGATGATATGTAGTTGTAAACTAAATTATGACAGAAATATAAATCAAATCATACACCACATCATATAATAATTTTAGGAATAATAAACGTGATGTCATGCATGCAGTTTATCCTACCATTCCAAGGATTTAACCTCACATCATGCTGCCGCCGCAGGGTCAGTATCAGCATAATGACGATTAAATTGAGACAATCCCTCTCAACAATTAATCATTAAGAATCAGACATCTTTTATTTAACTATTGATTACCTTCCTTTTTCAGCCAAGATATTTCCATAAAATATCCTTTTGAGTGTGACCTACTATTTCAGATCTCAAAGTACGCCCCGAGTATGCCGCCGTAGGGTCGGTCAGTGACTCGATGTTAGGTGTAGTGCCCGAAACAACAATTTGTGTAATTGTTTTTAATAATGAATGACAGAATTTATCTCACCTTAGTTACTTGCTTTGTGCTTGTAAAGTAATACACTACTGCAAACCCTAAGTATATCTGTATGTAACCACTTAACTCAGTGTATGGATTACACGTGAGGATTGAGTTAGTGGAGATATGCTTGAACTGTTAGTCCGTGGTGAACTTAATCAGAGTTTAGGGTCTCTTGATTAAAACACCAATAATGCGCCCAGAACACCTTAGGGTGTGATAGTCTTATCCGGACTGTCGGTAGAGGGTACCTACGTGGGGCATTTATATATGATGGCATTCATATAGGACTGGACCGATTTAATCTGAATTTCTCGATATAATTCCGTAATCGAGGAATCTTATTAAATCATTAGATGATCATATATGGATCAACCTTAATCCTGAGGTGATCACAGGGTGCTGCTTGTCCCGGGGTAGTGTTTGATGTGTTAGTTACGGTTCACTTAAATATGTGTTCCAAGCCACTTCTCATTGGCACTATCTCCAGATGAGTGAGTAGTTCTGATTTTCACAGACATGGAATCCATTCCTTCCCGGGAAGTAGAGAGACGATCCCTTATTTGTTAGCCCTAAGAAAGTGATCGATCCCGGGAGTTCACATTTGACTAATTAGCTACTAGTCAGATATGTGTACTAATTGATCATCAGGGGGTTAATGGTAAATAAGGATAAGATATTCTGAGTCGGGTTCACGGAGACTTCCCACTCAGAATGGACAGTCTATGGAGGGTTAATCCGTATGTAGTGATTATATCAATGGACGCTTATTCACTCATGGGTTGAGTATAAGTATACATCTATAATCGGTAGAGTTCAGTTTCGGGTTTATGGTGGCGTAATCCCGGAATTAATAATTAATGTACTTATTCTGTTCGATGAAAAATTAATTATTGGAGCTACTGGTTATAGGTCCATGGTCCCCGATGTGGCTTCTGTAATTCGGACTAATAATCTTGTTATTTGGGCCCCAGTGATAATTAATTGGCTGGGCTAATTAATTGATATGCATATTATTAGTTGGGCTAAATAATATAATACACATAAAAGACATTTTATGTGGGCTTTTAACCCTAAAAGTGGCGCCTCTTATCATTTAATTATCACAAGAATTAATTTTTGTGATGTGGAAAATAAAAGATATTCTTGTTACATGATTGGTTGGATGACTTGTTATTTGATTTCCTATTGGTCAATACATGTCACAATTAGTCATTAAGGAAAATATCTTTTTATTTTGTTTAATTAATACTTGGAGGCCAAGGATTTACTCTCCTATAAAAGGAGAGTTATTCCAAGGGAAATTACATGGCATAATTTCGACCACCACTTGTAAAAGGAGAGAAAAAAAATAGTTTTCTTGCCTAGGGTTTAAGAAGAAGAAAAACTACAAGTTTTTCTTGGTGTTGCATATCAAGGAGGTTCGTGTATCAAGAAGGGTGTCCACCAACCGCCGTTTGGAGAACACATCGGAAGATCAAGGCTTCTCTTCCCGTTATTGGTAACATGATCTTAAACCCCCTTGTAGTAGTTTAAGTCCTTTAATTATGTGTTTTGATATATAAATCGTGATCCATCCGCTGCGCGTAGATCTAACTCGTTTAGATCTAAGAACCTGCATCCTTCATGTGGTATCAGAGCAAGGTTCCACGATTTATATAGTCATAATCATAATTAAACGATTTAAAGGAGTGGAATTGCATGTAGGTAAATTTTATTTATTGTTTTATGTTTTGATAATGATTAATTGCTATGGTTGAAAAGATGGATTGGGGGTTGGCACTGTTTACCCGTTTAGATCTATTGTAAACTCATATAAACGATGAAAATTCGTTCATATGAGTATAGGAAATTATGTAATTTATTTGTTATTGCAATTTTAATTTCCAGAAAATAGATCTGTTTAGTAGCTGTTTAGTTTTTCCGTTTTTCCTGTTGATCGAGCCGTTGAAACGACGATCCCTCCGGTCAGAATCAATATTGGAAGATGTAGAAAAGGTGCACAAAATTTGGCATCGATCGGAGTCCTTTTTGATATCCGTTCATTGCTGCAAAGAAGATGCTGTAACAGAAAAACGCAGGATTCACAGAAACCCTGTCTGTGACTTCCTCGAATTTCTGGGAGAGTTTGGACCGTTGAAACGAAAATCCAACCGGTCAGATCGAAAACTATGGAGTTTTGGACGTGGGATAAAATTGCCAGGTCGATCGGGATTCATCTAGATTCCCAATCGGCCTCGGGAAGTCAATGATGCGCTGCTGTAAAAGTCAGATTCAGCAGCAAGTTGGGCGGCTCACTGGAGAAAATTGACAAGTCAAAGCTCCGATCCAACCGTCCATAATGAAGCCCAAGGAGTGAGGAACAGATCTGGAAAGTTTCGTCGCGATCCGAGTTCGTTTGGTTTGCCGATCGTCGAAGATTTTGAAACAGCTGCAGATTATGTTAGAAAGATGTAAACCCTAGTTAGGGTTTTGGTTATTTATTTTTAATAGATTAGATACGGGGGTGCCAACGGTCCATCTCGGTGTTTATTTTCCGCACTAGTATACATGTTTAGATTGTATGTGTAGAACCGGAAAATTGCCATGACATGCATCATATCATGAATTCCACTCCATATGCATACATGTAGAAATTAATTCGAGAAATTAGTTAGGCATGTATAAAACACACGATTAGTTTTAATTAATTGTTTGATATTAATTAGAAACTAATTAGGGTAAAAGCCGAGGAACACGGGTTTTTTCAATCGTCGAGGTTGGGTGATGGATTCTCGGTGAATCCCACTCTGCGAAAGCATAAGGAGTAAAATCCCGAAACCTCGTGGTTAAGGTGTTGGATTCTCGGTGAATTCCACCTTACCTAGACGAGATTACGTTTTTGTTCCGTAGTGTCTACGTGAAAGTTTGATGTTTAAGGATTGGATAATCACGGGCAAACAGGTTCGAAAGTGGTTTAACCACGGTTGGGTGGTCAACAGTAGCTACGGCTCAATCGACTTCACCCTCCACGTGTGGCGTTTGCACGGGGTCCGGCAATGCCGAGCCATCCGAAGAGCCACTACGGCTCAACGGAGCTCCCCTAGTCTTGACCCGTCCGACGGCCACATATGTTCCAACGAATAGGTCGGGTGGGCTACCCCACGTAACCGACAACATTCGGGCCTATGATTTATTGTTCCTTAATGTAACATCAAGTCCAAAAACGCGATCAGTAAACCCACCACTTTTTTCAAAATATTGAGTGGGAGCGGGAGAGGCGACAGCCGACCCCACGGCCTCTACTGTTGACACAAGCAACGTGAGAGAATGGTGACGCCTCGTGCCGGCTTTGATTTCGGCCCCCTAAGGAAGGCCTTCACCGCTATCAAAATTCAAGGCTTGGTCTCCGAAAGGATAGGATTTTGGGTACTCGCCGGGTCACTGACCGACCCTAAGGCGGCACACTCGGGGTCTACCTAAAAATGCGAGACGAAGTAGGTCACACTCATAAAGGGTATTTTTGGTAGTACCTTGGGCGAAAAAGGAAAGGTGATTGACGATCACAAATGAGATGTTCGATTCTCAATCGATCTTCAATATTAATCGAAACCTCTTTGACTTACCCTAAGGCGGCACGAGGCATTAGATTAAATCCTTGGAACGGTAGGATAGACTATAAGTACTTAGTTTATGTTCCTAAAATTTATTAGTAGTGTATGATTTGGATTTATTTTCTCGTCAATTTTATTTACAACTATTTATATATCTCTCTAGGGTGCTAGACTTGCTAGTGTAAAATTGACTAGTAATGACTTCGTTAAAAAGTGGAAAGTAACTAGAACGTTGTACTTATTGATCTTACATGCGATTAATTTTTCGGAAGAGATATTTCTCTTGAGCCTTCAAGACTTAAGTGACGTAAATAAGTATGTCAAAACATTCGCTTTGTCACTCGTGTTGAACGAGAGACAACTATAGTTAGTTTGAAAGATGATTGGGACGATAAAATTCTTCTAGTGAATTTTAATTGTGTAGTGTCTACACGAAAAATTTTCTAATAGAAAAATTGGAGAATCATCAATTAAAGTGTCGCTAGTTAGATGGTATTTGGAACCGATAAACTAGTGGGAGCTTTTATCTTATGTTTTTCTAATTTATTAGAAAATTAGTCCCACTGGGTAACGCTTTCATTAGACATCCCACAGTTCACGAGTAGTGTCTATTCAAACGAACTGCTAGTTCAAGACTATTTCCTTTTAAGGAAAGTTAAGAATGGGAAAGAATGTCTATAAGTGTTAATCATCTTAATCGAAGTTTTGAGGCTAAACCGAAACATTAATTAAAGAAAGTATAGGATAAGGAAAGTGATTTCGGATCACTAACCAATGAATCCTTAGCGACTTTCTTAACCGAGTAACTTGACTCGGTAGCTTAGTTCTTTGGAAGAACAAGGAAGCTGTGCATTAACGATTAATATAGTAACAACTGGAAGTAATTCCAGCTACAATAGTGGGAGTGATATAAGGAAATGAATTTCGGATTCTATCCTTGAATATCACAGAAAAATTTATTTTTCTGTTTACAGATTCGTTGAAACAAATTCGAAATATTGTTACCTCATAGAAAGTGAAAATGACATTTGTAGTACGAATCCGAGACTCGGAATTTTGTTTGATAAAGACAGAACCACTAAAAGCTGAATAGGTATGTGTAACACATCTAAAACTATTAAAGGTAAAAGGTTTCCGTATTAAGATAAACGACCCTTCAATATCTATTAATTAGTGCATATATCCTAGAGATAAGACCTGACGACTGGCTAAGGGTGATTCCTATCTCCCAGTCTAGGAACACTATCTCAAAGGAACAATGACTAAGTTTCCTTTCAATCGGGAGAGGGTAATAGATCTAAAGGGGTAACATAGCTTGTTCATCATGACCTTCGGGGTCTAGTGAGAGACACAAGCTAGTGGAAGTTTTTGAGTGGTGACATTTTGTCTCATAACTACTCGAAACGCGATTTAGTTTATCAAAAGAATACGAGGAGGAGTCTCTGATTTTAGCAGAGAATAGAGTATTACATGCTCATAAATAGGCTATAGCATAGTCTTGGGACTGATGCTCAGCCTGCCTCCAAGTGGAATGTTTCTCACTGAAAAAGAAACCATAGACTTGCCCTATATAGTTATTGATGTACTACAATACACTGCTAAACTCGATTAAGATAATTGGTTGCAAAATAACGGTTAACATTATTATGTAAACCGAGAAGTCTACCTAGAAGATGCTAATGAATTTATGGATAAGGAGTGAATTCGGTTCACACCACTTCCGTAAATGTAGGCATTTAGCATTTAATGCTTGAAGGTAGGATCGGAGATTTTGCGCATACGTTCGCATTTTGACTGTTCGTGAAATGCCTTAATGAGACGAGTGAAGGTTGGTTGTAAGATTCTTGAGATCGAAAAGTGACGGTTGGAATGTCACAATTCTTCTGATAGAATCTATAAGTAACAGCCTTAGACCTTGGAGTACGGTTACCCAAAGGAAGTTACTATCTGATTTAATCAGACCACGTCCAACGTCGGTTGTTGGTGATTACACTGATAAATACTATGTTAGGAAATCACTAGTTTAACGCAGCGGAATTTAAAATTTGATTTCCTTTTCTAGATCGTTCTTCGTTTAATGCAATAAACACGTTAAGTAGTTTGACGGTTATACCTTGGATGATCTACAAGATAGTCGCTTTGACCGCCAACGGAGAGTAGTTCAATGCGCAAGCCGTCCACGCGTCCGGCCTCTATCGCTAATCCACACGAACCCCTCGCCGGAATCCTCCTTTGGATTGCTATCAAAAAAACTCCGGCTGCTAGACCGGACCTTTTCTTCCCTCACAAACTCACTATGGAGAGCTCTCTATTTTACACAAGAATTATGAACTCTTGCAATTGTGTTGTACAAAAGAGCTTGACACCCACTTCCTTTTTATAGAGGAGGTGGCGCCCCAAGTTGAGTAGAAGAGAAGAAAACTTTTTTCTAATAAAATAAGGAAAATCAACTAGATTGATTTATCTCTTTAATTATAATTTATTTTGTCAATATCATATATTGATTATAATTATCTTATTACCATAAATCTAATTTTCAAAATCAATTAATATCATATATTAATATTATGGCAATCTTTATTAATTAAAGTGCACAATCCAAGTGTGTCTTATACACACAAAAGTGGCGCCCCATTAGTCAACAAATTGACTTCCGGAATATTCTTTAATTAATCTAATTTGTATATAATTAATATCTTGTATTTTATTTATTCATAATAAATAAATACCACCATATTAATTTACCACTATAACCTTTATAGTCTAGAGATAAACTTTCCTTATTTGGTTATCAACTATAACCGCATTTTAATCCGACTCGATGTTCATATGTGTGTGACCCGATAGGCTTCCGAATATGTTGGCCGTAGACACAAAGTGCAATTTACTAAAATGCCCTTCATGCCTAACGATCACGGGATAGCGTCTAGCAACACACCGTGACCCCCAATTATCGGAAGAGTCAAAAGCAATGACTACTACCTTTCATGTGAAGCAGTTACCGTGTAACTTACAATCCTATCGCTATAATAATATCCATACGATCGTATCTCGAGTGTCAATACATTGACGATCGTATCTTATAATCTGGACATCACGCTCTCTCGGAATAACACATTTACTCCCACTTTGCAAAGATTCTCGAGAGCTAGACATTCCTTATAAGAAGGCCATTTCGGATATTCAATCCCAATCATAGGATACGCGATTCCCGGACGACCAATCATGTATACTCCGCATGCTTCAATATCATACCCAATCACTACCGCATGATCGCCCCGTGGTTAGGAGAAATCTCAATAGTGTCAAAGCATGACAATCCACACCGTGATGCCATGAAGACTCCGGTCAAAAAGGATAATTACACAACCGCCACATAGTGTGACACTTAATGTAAGTGGGTCAGTCTAACGTACGCATTCTCTAATACACGTCCACGTACGGTCAAGTGTCTCTACACTTCGATAGACGAGATCTATCCCTATCTTCTAAAAGATAGAAGACATCCAATACGTGCTAGTCCGATTATACTATCAATGTCCCATTTGATAATACGTAAGACTAGAGACATTAAAGTACCAACCTTGTTATAGTGATTAGAGATCTCATCAACCATAATCACTATCATGGTTTCTCTATCACAGATTGATACTAGGGACGTTACTATATATATACAACAAATAATATGAAGACAAACAATATATAATAACATAAGTGCTTTTATTAATCATAATAAAGTTATTACATGAACTAAATAGACTGTAAATGACCCGACCCGGTCGGATCCGGTCCAACCCGATTGGGTTTAGGACACCTTTCCAACATACTACTAGATCAGAATGTCAATCCACCCAGAACGCAGTGGGAGTATGGTTTAACCATTGACCTATTATGGTTGTGTGGACGTTATAGTCTGCTGGGGTGATTGATAACCTGTGGCTCTTTGTGGG
This sequence comes from Gentiana straminea, assembly GCA_036785695.1. Classification (NCBI taxonomy): domain Eukaryota; kingdom Viridiplantae; phylum Streptophyta; class Magnoliopsida; order Gentianales; family Gentianaceae; genus Gentiana; species Gentiana straminea. Next base: position 1,515,586 of record JAVUPR010000355.1, on the reverse strand, counting down.
CTTTATAGGATTCTGATCAGAGAGGTTGGTTCGAAAACCTTATCCCTGTGAATGGAGTTTTGGTACTCCAGTTCTGTTCAGCCTCTTGTAGAACCACCTGAGTGTCTCAGGCCCAGTGGGAGTAATTGGTCCTACACCGAAAAGAGTCGAATGAATAGGAAAGTTTAACTTTCAGCACAAAGCTGAGTGGTCTAGGGGTGATTCCCTAAAAAGTAGAGAGTTAACTAGACCTTGAACTCTCTCACCACTCAGTCTTGATTTCGTTAGAAAGCAGAAAATAGGGGTGATTCCCTGAGACTTTCTTGCCGAACAACGGAATCTGAATTCATTCAGAACAGAAGGGTTTTAGCTAAGAATGAATAACGGATTCGTTACAAAGCAGAAGATAGGGGTGATTCCCTAATACCTTTTATGCGAGACTAACGATATCTTAATTTATTCAGAAAGAACCATTGGTAGGAAGCCTGCCATGGCTTATATCCTTTGTGGATTTAAGAGAACCACTCGGTCATTTAAAAGTCACATGTTTTAAAATATGTGGACTTGACCAAAATATTAATAAGTCTTTTGGAGACTGGATATCAATATTGGTAAAGAAGTAGTATTAGTGTTCATGAATGATAACACTGAAACGGTTGGAAACAACATGGTTGTGCTATCTGAAGTCGTAAACTGACACGCCAAGATTCTCTGGATGAGAGAATTGGACTATATTCTAAGATTTTGATTCGGTCAAATTCACGAGAATGAGTCATTGGCTATCCCACCTATCTTATTGAATAAGACGATCATGCATATACGTATGCAACATTCATCGAGAGTAGTCCTACCCTACCTCTCAGGAATGATTCTCTAAATCTTCGGATAAAGAGAAAATGGGATAGTGTCTCTCTTGGATAATGGCAAGTCAGGTTATCACAAGTCAATAGTAGTCAAATCTCGGATTCGAGCATTGAATAGCGGTTTAATACGTCCTCAAGTATCTTTAGAGAACGAGGAATCATATGCTTGTATATTCAGGTACAAACTTGAATATGGTTGACTACACTGATTCTGACTTGTAGTCAGATTAAGAATGATCATTAAGTTGATCTCGGGCTCAGTGTTTATTCATAGTGCTTAGAATATCCTTTTTGGTCTGGGAGTAATTCCAGGTCAGATAAGCCGATATCACTTCATCGTGAAAACAGTGAAGAGATAGCTTAGAAGGATCTTCTCAGTCATAAGAAGTCAAAAGCATATTGAGAGAGAGTACCGCCTGATTCGAAGGACCGGCTACGTTTCAATCCTAAAGATCATCTCGAGTCGACAACCTAGCTAATCAGTGTACCAAGTTGAGTGCTTGGAGGGTACGGCATTGATGGATATGTCTCATCAGCTTTTAGAGCAAGTGGGAGAGTGTTGTGAATAAGATGAGAAATGGTGTGCTCTAAAAACAATAGTTGCTTGTCATTTCGTGCAAGTGGGAGATTGTTAGGTGTAGTGCCCGAAAGACAATTTGTGTAATTGTTTTTAATAATGAATGACAGAATTTATCTCACCTTAGTTACTTGCTTTGTGCTTGTAAAGTAATACACTACGCAAACCCTAAGTATATACGTATGTAACCACTTAACTCGGTGTATGGATTACACGTGAGGATTGAGTTAGTGGAGATATGCTTGAATGTTAGTCCGTGGTGAACTTAATCGAGTTTAGAGTCTCTTGATTAAAACACCAATAATGCGCCCGAACACCTTAGGGTGTGATAGTCTTATCCGGACCGTCGGTAGAGGTACTACGTGGGGCATTTATATATGATGGCATTCATATAGGATTTGGACCGATTTAATCGAATTTCTCGATATAATTCCGTAATCGAGGAATCTTATTAAATCATTAGATGATCATATATGGATCAACCTTAATCCCGAGGTGATCACGGGGTCTTTGCTTGTCCCGGGGTAGTGTTTGATGTGTTAGTTACGGTTCACTTAAATATGTGTTCCAAGCCACTTCTCATTGGCACTATCTCCGGATGAGTGAGTAGTTCGATTTTCACGGACATGGAATCCATTCCTTCTTGCGGGAAGTAGAGAGACGAGTCCCTTATTTGTTAGCCCTAAGAAAGTGATCGATCCCGGGAGTTCACATTTGACTAATTAGCTACTAGTCGGATATGTGTACTAATTGATCATCGGGGGGTTAATGGTAAATAAGGATAAGATATTCGAGTCGGGTTCACGGAGACTTCCCACTCGGAATGGACGGTCTATGGAGGGTTAATCCGTATGTAGTGATTATATCAATGGACGCTTATTCACTCTATGGGTTGAGTATAAGTATACATCTATAATCGGTAGAGTTCGGTTTCGGGTTTATGGTGGCGTAATCCCGGAATTAATAATTAATGTACTTATTACGTTCGATGAATAATTAATTATTGGAGCTACTGGTTATAGGTCCATGGTCCCCGATGTGGCTTCTGTAATTCGGACTAATAATCTTGTTATTTGGGCCTTAGTGATAATTAATTGGCTGGGCTAATTAATTGATATGCATATTATTTAGTTGGGCTAAATAATATAATACACATAAAAGACATTTTGTGTGGGCTTTTAACCCTAAAAGTGGCGCCTCTTATCATTTAATTATCACAAGAATTAATTTTTGTGATGTGGAAAATAAAAGATATTCTTGTTACATGATTGGTTGGATGACTTGTTATTTGATTTTCTATTGGTCAATACATGTCACAATTAGTCATTAAGGAAAATATCTTTTTATTTTGTTTAATTAATTAATTATTTAATTAATTAATACTTGGAGGCCAAGGATTTACTCTCCTATAAAAGGAGAGTTATTCCAAGGGAAATTACATGGCATAATTTCGACCACCACTTGTAAAAGGAGAGAAAAAAATTAGTTTTCTTGCCTAGGGTTTAAGAAGAAGAAAAACTACAAGTTTTTCTTGGTGTTGCATATCAAGGAGGTTCGTGTATCAAGAAGGGTGTCCACCAACCTCCGTTTGGAGAACACATCAGAAGATCAAGGCTTCTCTTCCCGTTAATGGTTACATGATCTTAAACCCCCTTGTAGTAGTTTAAGTCCTTTAATTATGTGTTTTGATATATAAATCGTGATCCATCCGCTGCGCGTAGATCTAACTCGTTTAGATCTAAGAACCTGCATCCTTCACTCGACAAGTACCCAACATTCTGTCCTTTCAGAGACCAAGCCTTGAATTTTGATAGGGGTGAAGGCCATCCGCAAGGGGCCGTAATCAAAGCGGCGCGAGGCGTCACCCTTCTCTCACGTGCTTGCGTCAATAGTAGAGGCCGAGGGGTCGGTTGTCACCTTCCCCGCTCCCACTCGTTATTTTGAAATTAGGTAATCTCTTAGGATTTTAGAATTTGCAAGTAATTCAAAAACAATAGATCATGAATATTTAATATAATCCTCCCACTAGTTCATCGGTTTCAAATACCGTCTAACTAGTGTCACTATATCCACGATCCTCCAGTTTTTATGGATTAAAATTCTTTTGTGTAGACACTACACAAATAAAATTCACAAAGAATTTTATGATCCTAATATATTAGGACTTATGAATTTCCCACCAAGTCGAATAACAATAAATCACAAATTTAAAGCTCCCACTAGTTTATCGGTTCCAAATACCGTCTAATTAGTGACACTATATTCATGATTTTCCAATTTGTCGATTATTTAGAAATCTCTTGTGTAGTCACTACACAACAAAAATTCACCAATGAATTTTAAAGTCCTAATTTTATCATGATAAAAATTTAGGATCTCAGAATTTTCTAATAATCGAAAACAATAAATCATGAAAAAACAATCACTAACTTATCGGTTCCAAATACCGTCTAGTTGGTGTCCAATTTTTCATATTTTCCATCTTTTTTTTTATTATCAAAATTCTAATTTATGTAGTCACTACTTAAATAAATCCCCGAAGGATTAATAATCCCAAATTAAGTTTATCATGTGAATTTTATATCCCGATAAAATTCCGTTTCCTTTAATTTAATTAATATATTTTTAATCTAAATTAATTATCATGTCTATACATGTCTAATTAATATCAATATTAATTTTCTACATGTATGCATATGCTAGGAGTGGAATTCATGAATATGATGAATGACATGGTTATATCACATAAATAATCACAAAAGAAATAAACGCGAAAAATAAACCACTGAGATGGATCGTTGGTACCCCGTATCTAATCTATAAACCTAAAATAATTAAATAGATAAACCCTATTTTTAAAGGATTTTCTAATTTTTAATGCACAGCAACCGCCACATGGTATAATAATTGTCTGCTCCATTTTCTAAACAAAAGTGCTCCAGTCGAGATGGTCAGGGCACTGTTCTTTCTACCTGCAGGTCATGGGTTCGATTCCCTTGAACTGTAACCCTTCTCTTTGAAAATTGATTTTTCTGGATGTACTAATAAAACAAATGTGTCGGCTGTCATGGGTTCGATTCCCTTCAACTGCAATCCTTTTCTTTGAAAATTGATTTTTCTGGATATAATAATAAAACAAATGCGCCGGCTGGAGGGAGGGAGACTCGAACTCACGTCTACACTTTGGTGATTCAGTACTTTAACCACCATGATATTGCTTCAGGTTGTTGATCTTCTTCTAAAAATAAATTAAATACAACTCGGCCGCTGCTTCCATAATTTTTTCTAACTATTAGGAAATTAAATTACAACAAAATGAATTACATAATTCCTATACACAGAAAAATTTGGGTTTACAATAGATCTAACGGTAAACTGGTACCAACCCCAATCCATCTCGTCAACCAAATCATTCAACCATGCATTTATATAAAAAACATATAAAAGATGCAAGATTTATTCAATTCCACTCCTTATTAATTAATTATGCAATCAAGATCGCAAAATCGCTTTAACCTTGCTACGATACCACATGCTTTGGATATACGAAACCGAATCCGGATCCGATCTATAATTGGATCGTCATCACAGCACCGATCGAGACGCTCGATCATGCACAACGGAAGCTACGAATAAATTCGCATGTGATTTTACCACGATATAATTCACACAAATAATTAATATAACTATGAGAAGGTTGAAGATTTACCTGATTGATTTTTCTGGATGTACTAATAAAACAAATGTGTCGGCTGTCATGGGTTCGATTCCCTTCAACTGCAATCCTTTTCTTTGAAAATTGATTTTTCTGGATATAATAATAAAACAAATGCGCCGGCTGGAGGGAGGGAGACTCGAACTCACGTCTACACTTTGGTGATTCAGTACCTTAACCACCATGATATTGCTTCAGGTTGTTGATCTTCTTCTAAAAATAAATTAAATACATGTGGAAATATTACTCAGCAGACTCAGCCTGCTGAGGCTTCAGCGGGGTGCTCGGCGGATTCCTGAGCCTTAGGAATCCGTGCATAATATTTTTTGTACACTTTATTTAATTATAAAAGACATATTAATTGTGATACATATAAACAATTAATATGTCAAACTCTAGTTTACTTTATGTCATAGACATAGCTTTTACTTTTACTTTTACTTTTGCATGCTTGCCGCCCACATCTACATACTCGAGTGGCCGCCCAAGCTAGTGCTAGTCTCTCTCAATTGTATCTATTTATACACCTCTCATATCAATGAATAAACTAAGTTGAAGTTTACTCTTGTGTTTATCACATTCTCAAACTCTCTTCATGGTATCAGAGACTTACCGAGTTCTAAAATCCGCCGCAAAACTCGGTTCTTTTTCGAAAAAATGTCAACATTATCGATGTTTCATCTTCTTCGATGGCTCACACCGTGCCTCGACAGACCGGGATAACCGAACACTCTTCTTTTACAAATCATAAACTTGATGGTAACAATTACTTGCTATGGTCAAGGTCTATGAAAATGTATATCTCCGGCCGGGGCAAGATGGGATATCCGTCCGGTTCCAAACTGCCGCCCTCGCTGAAACCGACCCCAAGTTTGAAGCATGGGACACGAGAAAATAACCAAGTCATGACCATCCTCACGAGGTCTATGACAAAAGAGATCGATGAGAACTTCATGATGTATGACAACGCTAAGGAAATGCGGGACAATGCCGAGACCTTTACTCAAAAAAGGACAATACATCTCGAAGTCTATGAACTCGAAGCTCGGATTCAAAATTGCGGACAAGGGGATATGTACGTAACTCAATACTTTAATCAACTATCTAAGGCATGGCAACACCTAGATATGTTGGAAACTCACCCCTGGAATGATGTTAAAGATGCTGCACTCGTTAAAGACATCATCGAGAAGAAGAGAGTATTCAAATTCCTTACTGGACTGAATCCTACTCTTGATGATGTCAGAGGTAGAATTCTTGCTACTAAACCTCTTCCAAATCTCAAATCCATGTTTGCTGAGGTCAAACATGAGGAAAGCAGGAGGAAAGTGATGCTTCTTGAACCCCCGCCGACAACCCTGCGAAAGTGCCACCTGCCGACCGTCGGGAACCTGCCGAGGCTGCGAGGCTTACGGAAGCCCGGCGATAAAGCGGGAAGGCGTTTCGTGACCACTTTGCAAACGCACTAATCACACCAAGGACACTTGCTTTGGAAGCTACATGGCAAGCCTAACTCCTCCAAGACCTCCGGACACCGCCAAGGAAAGTCGGGCGGACACATAAGTGAGGAAGAAGATGACAACAGGTTGAATGCTCAGCTTGTTGCATTCAAAGCCTTTCTAACTCAACAAAAGGGAGGTAGTCACTCTACTGACATAGCCTCTCATGCCAGTACAGGTAAATTCTACTCATCTATTAGTAATGAAACCTGGATTGTTGACTCGGGCCTCTTCCCATATATTTGGTAATAAAAATCTCATTACTCAACTTAAGCCATGTCCCCAAATTCACAATATTAAGGCTGGCGATGGATCTATCTCTAGTGCAAAAGGTTTTGGTCGGGTGCGGCTTACTAATAAGATATGCCTGCGAATGTCCTATTTGTTCCAAAATTAGATTGCAATCTCATATACGTCGGTAAACTTACTAAAGATTTGAACTGGAATTTTGTTTTTAATGAAAATCGGTGCACATTCCGGGATCATTCCTCAAAGGCGGTGATTGGGACCGCTAAACCTTGCTCGGTCGTTTTGTGGTCAACCTGCTTTGAAGACGAAGAAGGCGAAGACCGAATCCGCCTCGGCGGCCTCGCACTCAAAACCTTGACAATATCATGTTATGGCATTATAGACTAGGACATCCCGAGTTTTAGTTATTTAAAGTCTATAGATCTGAATTGTTTAAAGGTTGTAATTTGAATGATCTTCAATGTGATATTTGTCGGTTGCTAAACTCACCAAATCTGTGTATGCAAAATTACCTTACTTACCATCCACACCATTCACCTTAATTCACGGTGACGTATGGGGACCCTCGAAGAGTAAAAAGCATAACGGGAAAGAGGTGGTTTGTTACCTTCATAGATGACCACACCGGAACCACTTGGTTATTTTTAATGAAGGATAAGTCGAAGTTGGACCCATCTTTCAAGAATTTTACAACATGGTCTCCACTCGGTTTGACACTAAGATCAAAATCTTGAAGATCGACAATGCTCTTGAATATTATGAGTCTCATCTCGGTAATTTCTTGATGGATAAAGGGATTGTCCATATCGGTAGTTGTGTTGAAACCCCCTCGGCAAAATGGGGTTGCTTGAGAGAAAGAACAGTATCATACGCTTGAAATGGCTAGGTCTATTATGTTTACCACAAATGTTCCAAAATATATGTGGGGTGAAGCCATATTGACTTCCACATACTTAATCAACGTACTTCCCGGCGGGTACTAGACTTCAAAACTCCTATCAAAACCCTACCGGACACACACTCCCCGCCCCCATCTTATTTCCCGATTACCTCCAAAAATCTTTGGTTGTACTTGTGTTTGTCTATATCCATGCCCAACACGAAGCAAACTTGATCCCAAAGCTCACAAGTGCATATTCCTAGGATATGCAAAGGACGAGAAAGGTTACAAGTGCTACTCTCCTTCCGAAAAAAAGATTTTACAATTCTATGGATGTAAATTTTTTGAAAGGACTCCCTACTACAAAGCAAGTCCACCGAGGCGATCACCGATGGAAACCCGATAGAAATTGACCTAAACCCCTTCCTTCGGACTCTTAACCCTCGGCAACTTGCCGATCCTCGGCGGATCGAACCCCGGTACCCTGCCGACTCACGGCGGCCTGCGATCCCCAAAGAACCAACCGACTCGAGCCTGCCGACCCCGAGCCCGCCGACACTCGGCAATGCAGATCCTCGGCGGCCTGCGACATTGATGACGGACCTATTGCTCTAAGGAAAGGAAAAAGATCATGCACCGATCATTCTATTCATACTTATTTATCTTATGATCGCTTGTCTCCTGTCTTTGCCATGTTTACACGGGACACCGGATTCTCACTCTATCCCTAGAAATATTCGGGAGGCCCTTCAAAATGAAAAGTGGAAGGCTGCGTTAAAAAAGCGAGATGATCGCTCTCCCGGATAATCATACTTGGGACCTCACAACTCTTCCCAAAGGCAAGAAGACAGGTTAGGCTGAGATGGTTATTCACTATTAAATACAATGCGATGGTACAATTGACAAGTACAAAGCTAGATTGGTAGCAAGGGGATTCACTCAAACTTATGGTATTGACTATAAGGAAACTTTTGCACCAAAGTGGCAAAACTCAACACTTGTCGGGGTTCTCGCTCTCTCTGTTGTCCAACCGGATCGGCCTCTACACCAATTGGATATCAAAAATGCTTTTCTCAATGGTGATCTCACTGAGGAAGTCTATATGAATGTACCTCCTGGTTTTGTCAATCCCCACACTCAGGGCAAGGTATGCAAACTCAGGAAATCTCTATATGGTCTGAAGCAATCCCCAAGAGCCTGGTTTGGAAAACTCACTACTGTGGTTAAAGCTGCTGGATATCATCAATGCAACTCTGATCACACCATGTTTGTCAAGACAACCAACCAGAGGAGGTCCATTCTAATTGTATATGTGGATGATATCATCCTTACTTGGGGAAGACTCTACTCGAAATCCGAACTTGAAGACCCTACCGGCAAAGGTGTTCCAAGTTAAAGATCCGGGCTACCTCAAGTACTTTCTTGGTATGGAAGTAGCTAGGAACACCAATGGCATTTCGGTCTCCCAAAGGAAGTATGTCCCGGACCTCTGCGAAGGAAACGGCATGCTTTGGGATGCAAACCTCGTCGTATCTCCAAAGAGACCCCGGTCATACCTCTTGCATGGTGACATTGCTTTGTCGGGAAAGAACAATATCAAAGGCTTGTAGGCAAACTCATATACCTTTCTCACACAAGACCCGATATTGCATATGGGGTCGGTCCGGTCGGTCAATTCATGCATTGCCCTACCGAGCAACATTGGGATGCGATGAATAGGATGCGAGGTATTTAAAATCCACTCCCGGCCAAGGCACACTTCACCAAGTCTCCGATAGATCAATCAAGGTCTACACCGATGCTTGATTGGGGTGGATGTCACATTGACGAAGGTCTACCACAGGGCTATTGCTCATATATATGGGGGAACCTGGTTACTTGGAGGAGCAAGAAACAACCTACTGTGTCAAGAAGCAGTGCTGAAGCTGAACTAAGGGCACTTGTACTTGGCATTTGTGAAGCCCTATGGCTAAAAAGGGTACTGACTGAACTTCAGCAACCGTATCAGCAACCTATCACACTCTGTTGTGATAATAATTCAGCCTTATGCATGGCAGAAGATCCAGTCCATCATGATAAAACCAAGCATGTGGACATTGACAGACACTTTCTGAAGGAGAAGATTGATGCCAAGATTATTCAACTCCGGTATGTTCCCTCGGCGGATCGAATGCGATATTCTTACCAAGGCTATTCCACCTCTTATGTTCGAGCGGACTAAGTAGCAAACTTGGCCGCATCAACATATACAAATTCTGGCCCGGTTGAGGGGGGGTGTGGAAATATTACTCGGCGGACTCGGCTGCCGAGGCTTCGACAGGTGCTCAGCAGATTCCTGAGCCTTAGGAATCCGTGCATAATATTTTTTGTACACTTTATTTAATTATAAAAGACATATTAATTGTGATACATATAAACAATTAATATGTCAAACTCTAGTTTACTTTATGTCATAGACATAGCTTTTACTTTTACTTTTACTTTTGCATGCTTGCCGCCCACATCTACATACTCAAGTGGCCGCCCAAGCTAGTGCTAGTCTCTCTCAATTGTATCTATTTATACACCTCTCATATCAATGAATAAACTAAGTTGAAGTTTACTCTTGTGTTTATCACATTCTCAAACTCTCTTCAATACAACTCGGCCGCTGCTTCCATAATTTTTTCTAACTATTAGGAAATTAAATTACAACAAAATGAATTACATAATTCCTATACACAGAAAAATTTGGGTTTACAATAGATCTAACGGTAAACTGGTACCAACCCCAATCCATCTCGTCAACCAAATCATTCAACCATGCATTTATATAAAAAACATATAAAAGATGCAAGATTTATTCAATTCCACTCCTTATTAATTAATTATGCAATCAAGATCGCAAAATCGCTTTAACCTTGCTCTGATACCACATGCTGGATATACAGAAACCGAATCCGGATCCGATCTATAATTGGATCGTCATCACAGCACCGATCGAGACGCTCGATCATGCACAACGGAAGCTACGAATAAATTCGCATGTGATTTTACCACGATATAATTCACACAAATAATTAATATAACTATGAGAAGGTTGAAGATTTACCTGATTGAAGAGGAATAGTAAATCGACAGAGAGGGAGAAGCCGCAGTCTTCCGGATTGTATCTCCTAGCGACGACTGGTGGACGTCGATCCTCGCCGTAGAACCTCCTCGAATATGCCCAAGAAAAACTCTAGTTTTTTCTTCTCTTAATGACTAGAACAAGAAACTAATTTTTCTCTCCTATTTTTGTAATAAGTGGTGCAATTTTGTGTATGTATTGTGTTGGGATGAACTCTCTTTATATAGGAAAATAACTAGTCAAGTGAGAGTTATCATTTTCACACCACAATTACCTATTCCCATAAGGAAAAGATATTTGCTATAAAATAAGAGATAATTCCCAAAAAAATCAATCTCTTATATCGTTTTCATTAATTATCTAACAAATAAATAATTAACTAGTTACACATGTGACATAATCTAGGAAAAATTTATTTTCCTAATTTTCTCACGTTGGGGCGCCACCTTTAAGTCATTATTTTAATATAAAATGTCTTTTCTATTTTACATATTATTTACCAAATAAATAATATTGCATATTCATAAAATAGACCAACTATTTAACTTATTCTCGAGGTTCCATAAAACGAGAAAACACTGTCGTGTTAGGAGCCAACCCGGGGACCATGGACCTATAACCAGTAGCTACAATAAATTCAATAAAATATTCATCGTGCATAATATTTCTACTCAACTCATTAATTCCGGAATTACGACACCATAAATCTGAAACTGAACTCTATCGATTATAGATATAACTTATTCTCAAAACGTCGAGTCGATAAGTGTCCATTGATATAATCATTACATACAAACTAACCCTCTATAGACTATCCGTAATGAAGCGAGATTATTTCCGTAAACCTTTTTCAATACATCTTATCCGTATTTACCATTAACCCACTAGTGATCAATTAGTTCATAACTGACGTTGCAGAAATCGTCACGATGGCGTAGCGGCGTTAGTGAAGTGGATATCTGGCTTATTTGTGAGTAGATTACTTATAAGTTGGTCGGAGACAGGTAGTGACGAGAGGAGGATGATGAAATAAGCTTGTTCTTGCAGAGCTTGGGCCTGTTAATTTTGGTCTTAGATCTCCCCTATTAGGTTACACAAGACTCTCCTTTTATAGGGAGGTTAAACTTAGGGGTGAAGTAAAGACTGGTGGTGCAGAAGCAGCTTAGTCACTAGTCTTAGTAGCTAAGTAAACACTAAATATCTGACATCAAGTGGGTAAAATATCTAGTAGCAAGTGGATGTAATATCCGGGCGGCGACCCCTTATGGTCGCCCAGGTCGCCGTCCTCGTTGTCGGGCCTTCTCCTCCTGTTTTCTCTCAAGTCTTGCGCGGCCTCCTTGGGGAGCCTTATATTTATGGCCGCCCGCTGGCCCCCTTGCTTTTATGAGGTTCCAGGTAGGGTTGTGGGTGGCGGTCCTGCTCTTAATGCCTCTGGACGTCGCCATATGAGCGCCCCCATTGGAGGTGATAATTTGTATCATCAATGGCCCCCTACTCCATATCTGGACTATTTTCAGGAAAACGTCGAGTGTGGAGTAGTGAGTTCTTGGGCGGAGTATGATCGACCTCATCTTTTGATGCGACTTGTTCACTAAGGGCCGTGCTTTCAAAGCAAGCGGCCTTCGAAGCAACTCTGGGCCCGTTTTTGCGACCTCGTCGTCTGATGCGACTTGTTCACTAAGGGCCGTGCTTTCAAAGCAAGCGGCCTTCGAAGCAACTCTGGGCCCGTTTTTGCGACCTCGTCGTCTGATGCGACTTGTTCACTAAGGGCCGTGCTTTCAAAGCAAGCGGCCTTCGAAGCAACTCGGGCTGTTTTTGCGACCTCGTCGTCCGATGCGACTTGTTCACTAAGGGCCGTGCTTTCAAAGCAAGCGGCCTTCGAAGCAACTCTGGGCCTGTTTTTGCGACCTCGTCGTCTGATGCGACTTGTTCACTAAGGGCCGTGCTTTCAAAGCAAGCGGCCTTCGAAGCAACTTTGGGCCTGTTTTTGCGACCTCGTGGTCTGCGAGGCCATCCGTTAAGCTTCGATGGGGCAGTTGGTCAGATCGTGGTTGACGTCAGCCTCCCCTTGATAACTGCAATTACGTGGGTAGTAACTCCCTTGGCAACTGCCCAAGCATGTACGTGTACATTGATTGGCCTTCATAATGATTGCGGTTTTCGAATTTTGGAATTTGAATCGACCGCGCAATCCCCAACCGTTGGATGGTTTAATTCCTAGCCCCACGATCACCACTTGCTTGCCTATATAAGGCTAGCCTCCTCAACACTTCCTCACTTTTCACTCCTCTATTTTCCCACAATTTTTCTCCGAGTTCTCTCCTCAATCTAGGATTAGCAAAAGCTTCCGGCGGAGGCTAACGGCAAGTTTTGACGGTGGTGGAAGTGGGTTCCGAGGGTTTCCGGCAGGAGTTTGGAGATTCCGACGTGTTCTTTAGGCTGCTCCTTCTATTTTTCCCAGAAAAACAGGTAAATTCTTCTCCCTTGTCCTTTTTTTCTTGTTTTCCTTTTGTTTTTCGAGCCCTTCCCTGGTATTTGATCAAATGTTTGGGCAATGTGTTTGGATGTAAGATGTTTTTCCTGAGAAAAGTTGAGGTTTTTGGGTTGGTGTTTCTATTGTGGTTCTTCCTGAGTGGAACCATTGCACCCAGAAAACTCTACTTATTATGCTTGCTTTGGAGTCTGTATTTCTCTTTCTGGCAATCTGCTTTCCATTTCTCCTGTAAAAACGGAGGGCGTCGAGATGGGTGCGATTACCTTCCTGGTTTAATTTCCATTATCCCAGGTCTGAAAGCTCCACCTTTTCCTCTTGTTTTTGCAGGATGTCGGATGGAGAGTACTCTGTCAGAGGTGACTCAGACGAGGAGCAGGAGGTTTACGATTACGCTCATGAGGAAGAGGGTGATGACCCCTCTAGTCCTGAGAAGTCCGCCGAGGGCGGCCCTGTTGAAGAGATAACCGGCGAAGAGGCCGCCATTCGAGCAAGTAGCGATCATTTTGACCTGGATTCTCTGTTTCCTGACCCCGTCCCGCGATGCAAGAAAAGCCGTAAGGAAATGGCACGAGCTCAAGGGACGAGCACCAGCGAGGCCGGCGAGAGAGAGATGCCGGACTTTGAAGAGCAGGTTTCTGAACCGAGTCCCAGTGGCGCCGCTGACCATAACGAGGCATATATTGAGGACGCCGCTCTTCACGAGCTAATGGGGTCGAGCGAGGACGAAAATGCCCTCCTGTCTCGCCAGATTGTTTGGGAGCTTCCTAAAAAACCAAGAAAGAAGAAAGATCCCAAAATCACTGTTGGGGAGGCCGCTGCTAAAGCGAAGAAACCCGTGCCCAATAATCCTGAGGCGATGAGAGAATTCGCTATCCTGGCGGAGTACGAAAAGGCGCTGGAGAAAAAGTGGGCGCAGCTTTGTGATAGCAGAGACCTTAACCAATTTATCCATCGTCGATTTAAAATTGACACGAGCGTGTATCGATTTTCCCTGCTTGATTATTCGAAGGAGGAGGATAAGTTTAAACCTGGGGATCGCCAGGATTACGTGTGTGCTCGCCGCTCAGATGACGCCCTGATTCTGCATTTTGATCATTTTTACGCGGGGCTCCGACCTCCATTCGACCCTTTCTTTGTGAGGATTTACGAACTGATGGGAGCTCTCCCTTCCGATTTTGCCATTGGGACCGTTATTCAAATCATGGCCTTCGTCGTGATGTGTCGAGTGATGAAGATAGAACCTTCGCTTACCCTGCTGGGCCACTTTCACTGGTTTTGTGGGACGAGCATTGCGGGGCAAATATCCTTAAGGTCCAAGACGCCCCGCCTACTATTCTTGTTACCAAATAAGATTCACAGATGGCAGAAGCGGATCCTCAAGGTGGAATCCAAGGTCGGCTGGCCGTTTCCTAGGGACGCAAAACGCACGGGGAAATCTACCCTCCCGATCGACGAGCCTCCTATACCAGAACGGCGTTTTGTTAAAGGGCTCATGACCCTCCTTCAATCTGATGGGGTCGAGGCCTCCTTAAGGAACATTGCTTGGGTCGATCTTCTGGATCTGGCGCTTCCATTTGCGCGCATGGCGGGTCTCGCGGGCCCGGGTAAGGCGGTTCCAGTGGTTGCCCTGGTTCCTGAGGAGAGTGACCCCGACTGGATAGGGGATTGTCATATAGGGCAACGCTTTCCGTCTGAGTGTCCCGTATGCGGAGGCGATCCGGAAAGAAGGCCGCCCTGTAAATTTCCTTGCATTTATTAGATCTTTAAGGAGTTCAAAGTGTAACTTCCACGCGTTGCTCTTTCTTTTGAATCTGTTTTTAACGAACCCTTTCTGCAGGTATGGATGCTAATGAACGCCGTGCTCAAAGGCAGAGGCTGGCTGAGGAGCAGGCCAAGGCTCGGCAAACGACCTTGAAACAAGCCCTTGGGAAAGTTCCCCGTACTGTGGACGCCACTATTACTGACGAGGCGTATGATCCTACGAAGGTCGCAGCGGCGCCCCCAGATGCGAGCTCCAGTCAGACCATTACCCAAAAAAGGTCGCAATTTGATGAACCCGTAAAAGAGAGTCAGGGCCAGAAACGACCCAGGGTTGAGAAGACAAAAACAGCTGGCGCTGGTAAAGCAACTGATCGTGTGGATAAGCGAGCTGCTGATAAGGACTCTGTACGGCCTGAGGCCATTGTTGAGGAGATCCCTGAGGGGATGGAGCCCTTGCCGGCCGGGACACTGCCCCGCGGCTACAAGGGGAAAGAGGCGGTGTGGCTGGACCCCAACTTCACTCAAAATCTCGACATGAACAAGGCGGGCCAGATAAGAGAGGCCATCGCTGATGTTATCCCCTTGGGTCGCCTGGCATGGGATTCGCCGCACGGGGTTCAGCTGGAGATTGGGAGGGGGATCACGTCTCGCGTCGTGATTCAAGAAGACGCCCCTGCTGGCGATGAGGTCGCCGAACTTAAAGACCTTTCAGGCCAATTTGGAATCGCTGCTTCCATGGTAAGCTTGTTAATCTTGTATTTTTTCCTTTCGTATTTTGCGCTTTCCTCAGGCTTATCATTTCCTCTTTTTCAGCTTGGGACTCGTATAAACAAGGCGATTGAAGCCACAGAGAAGCGCAAAGCTGAGCTTAAGAAAGTGACGGCGGCCCTTGGAGCCTCGGAGAAAGCCAGGATCGCTTCTGAAAACAAGGGCTCGCAAGCGGTAGCTGAGGTTGAGCGGATGAAGAAACTCATGGCGGAGAGCGCTAAACTGGATGCGGAGCTGCAGGAGAAGGTGCAAGCCCTGAAGGATGAAGCCCGCAATTCCGCTGAAGGGCTAGTGGCTGCACTTGAGGAGGTCACAAATTTGAAGGAGAAACTTGCTGCTGCAGAGAAGGCCACCGAGATGGCGGGCCCAGCCGCTGTGGAAGCCTTCAAGCTTTCTGATGAGTTCGGTGACTTCCAGGAGGCTAGCTTCGATCAAGGTTTTAATCACCTCGCTCGTTGTCTTTGGGCTTATCATGGCCGGGAGAGCATTACCTTGGAGAAAATGCTTCGTTGGGTTAACATGTCCCAGCGATCTCCCGACTTGTTGGCCATTCACCCAGATATCCCCTATGCAGCAGATCACATCGTCGCCATCCAAACTAACCAGATAGAGCGCGGCGACCCGGTATGGGATCCTCCTCCAGTCAATCCTGTTAACTTTGCGATCCTGAAGAATCCTCCGGCAAGCGATCAACATGGTGATGAGTACATTGACACTCCCCCCGGCTCCGTTTAAATGCCCTGTGCCTTTGTTTTCTATATTTCTGCGGCTTTGTAATAATAACTTTGGCTCTCACTTTTTTGAACTATTTGGCGTCCTCATTTGATGATTGTAATAACTTAAAACCTTTTTACTTTCTGTATTGACATTGTGGCCGTTTTGGCCCCTCTTGGTTTATCTACTGTGCTTGTTTTTCTGATTTATTTCCTGCTATCTGCTATCTTGTCTTGTATGTGTGCGGCCCCCTTTATTTTGGCGAGATTTGTTGAGCTCGCTAAAATAACTATGGTTGAATCAGCTGAGAAGATTGAGAAGTTCTTGTTGTGCGTTAATATTTTCCCGTCCCCCCTGTTTTGATCGAGGTGCGAGGAGACTTGAGCAAAATAGATCGTCGCCGCAATTCATTATAGCTTATCTTTGCGGACTTGTTGCAAGTAATGAGGGTCTATATTTTGCAAAGCTTGTGTTTCTGTGGCCCCTAGTTTCGAGGCGGAGTGGATGTTTACTGGAAGCTTAGGAGCTGAGTTGATTTGACTGAACTAGCCTCTCGACTGTCGTGCTTGCCGGGAATCCAGGGATCTGGATTGATTTGACAGCTCACTGGCAGTGTATGTGTGTTCAAAACGGCCTAAAATCTCGGGCTAGTAACTGTGCATGAATATGGCCAAGAATCGTGGGCAGATAACCGATAGGCATTAAATGCGTCCTTTGAATTTCAAAATTCAGATAAACCGCGTTGTGCCTGGCCGTAGGATCTGATTGATCGTGGCCGTTCCCTTTGCTAACCTCTGCTATAAAAGGAAGAGGCATACTAACCTTATTTTTACTCTTTTTCTTGCATAGATTTTTGTTGCGAGAACCATGTCTCTTCCATCTGGAGAGGGTAGAGTGCGAGTTTTTAGAGCCAGTCCTACTCGTGATGTATCCCCTTTCTTTTTTACTGCTTCTGACGTTGCTAAAGATCATTTCTGGCGCTATTTTGAGTGGGTTGAGCCTGCGAAGGAGAGGGGTTTAAATCAGAGCAAGGTCGAGGGTGATGGCTCTCTTCTGCGCGTACGTTTCTCTGGGTGGGCAGATTTTGTTGCACCACCTTCATCAATAATTCCCAATCTTACAATAGTGAGGGAGTTCTATTCCATCTTGTCTGAAGTTGCATCTGAGGGGACTGCCAGCTGTATTACCCTTCGTGGCGTCGCGGTCATTTTTACTCCGGAATCTATCAATGGTGCCTTGGGTATACCCGCTATCGACCCCTCATCCCATTATGAGCGCGCTTGGAACCTTGCCGATGAGTTAAGTAGACAAACTTGCTTACGACGAGCCCTCCGCGAGCTCTTTCCTGCTTGTGAGCGACCTCGTGTACTGGGACCTGCGTCCGATCTTTCTCGCAGCAATCGTGAGTGGAAAAGGTTCATCAACTCGCGTGCCCTCCTGTCCACAGATAACGAGGCTGTAAGTGAAGCCGAAGCTTTGCTTTTGTACGCTATCCGCGATCATCATGTTGACATTGATTGGGGAATCTTGATTCATCGTGAAGCGGTTAATTTTGCGGTCTCTATGGACCGACATCGTCGCTTCCCTTTTGCTTCACTAATAACGAAGCTATGCGGCTTAGCGAGGGTGCCGAAGCATTCACTGGATCGTTATTGGTACACTCATTAGATAGAGTGTACCCCCCCCCCCCCCTTTTTTTTTTTTTTTGATGAAAGGGCATGGTATGCCGCAGATTTGCTGGAAACAATTGTATCTCTTAATAACTGAAGATGCCCCTTTTATTTTGATTACCCTTTCCACGTGCTCGCTCGTACGCGGGCGGACGTACGCTTTACATATAATATTTTTTCAGATTATCTGCATGCCAAGGTCGGTTGTACTCGCGACCTTGGTTATCACTTAGTACGTAAGTTCCTTTCTTGACTATCCGAGCGATCCTCTCTGGGCCTTCCCAATTCTCCGATAACTTCCCTTTCTTAGCTTCGTGGCCGGTGGCCTGCCTCTTTCGAAAAACGTAATCCCCAATGGCGAAGTGATGACCCCGAACGCGCTTGTCATGATGTCGTTTGGCGGTCTGTTTGCAGTTGAGCAAACGTCCATATGATTCGATCCGCCGCTCCTCTGCTAAATCGAGATCGAGCTTCCTTTTGAGCGGGTTATCTACTTCGCTGAAATGTGCGACCCTTAAACTTGGTAGGGCCATCTCTACCGGAGCCATAGCTTCGGATCCGTAGGTTAAGGCGAAAGGAGTCTCCCCTGTGGTAGTTTTTCGCGACGTTCTGAGTGCCCACAAAGCCACGGGGAGGTGATCAGGCCATTTACCCGCTTTTTTGCCCAGACTCTTTTTTAGCACGCTGAGTACTTGTTTGTTTGCGTTCTCGGCCTGACCATTCCCCTGTGGATAACATACTGACGATTGCCAATGTTTGACATTGTTCTCTTCGCAGAATGTGTCGAACTCCTCCCTGAATTGTGGTCCGTGATCTGACACTATTACTCTGGGGACGCCGAATCTGGTCCATATTTGGTCGAGCAGAAAATAAGTTATGTCCTTGGTACTGATTTTTACCAAGGCTTTGGCCTCGATCCACTTGGTGAAATAATCCACTGCGACCACCACATACTCGCATCCTGAGCGCCCCTTTTTTAGTGGCCCGATGAGATCGATGGCCCACATGTCGAAGGGCCATGCGGCTATGACAATGCTTTGTTCTACTGATGGTAGCCTGGGAATATCCGCGAATTTTTGACACACGTCGCAAGTTTTGGTATATTTCTTGGCGTCCTCTGCGAGTTTCGGCCAGTAGTATCCTGCTAACAAGACCTTCTTAGTGAGGGTGCGGCTAGCTGGATGGCCGCCACATACCCCTTCATGCAACTCAATGAGGATACCATCGATCTCCTCAGGTCGCACGCATCTTAGTAATGGTTTAGAGAATGATCGTCGGTACAAAACGTCATTTAGGATGGTGTATCTGGCGGCTCTTCTGATGAGGGCTCTTGCCTCGTTCGGCTCTTTGGGAAGTTTTCCACAATCGATGTAGTCCCTTATGAAATCAATCCAGCAAGGGTTGGTGCATTGTAAGTCCATTACCTCGATCCGGTCGAAGGCGGGTCCCGACAAATATTCTACAATAATCGAGGGGTTGCTTACCTCGTCCTCGCTGTTTAGCTTGGATAAATAATCAGCTCTGTGATTGTGCTCTCGGGGGATGTTAGTAAATTTTCAGTATTCGAAGCTGCTCTCCAGCTTTTTGACGAGATCAATATATTTTTGCAAAATTTCGCAGTGGATACCGAACGACCCGATTATTTGATTGACGACCAATTGAGAGTCGCAGAAGACTTGCACATTCTCGACCCTCATGGCTCTTGCGAGCTCAAGTCCCGCGATGACCGCTTCATATTCTGCCTGATTGTTTGACGCAGTGAAATTAAATCTCAAAAAGCTTTCTCGATTTCTTCTGAAGTTCCAGGCTCGAGTAAAATGATCCCCGCACCGCAACCTTTGTGATTGGCGGCGCCATCGACGTAGAGTTGCCAACAGTGACTTGGCCGCTTAGGCTCGTCCGCTGTGGTAGCTCTGTCGGTACTATGCCTTGTACTGGTTTGCTGCGGGTTATCCCCGTTGAAGCTTGTCTCGGCGATGAAATCGGGCAATGCCTGAGCTTTGATGGCCTTCCGAGGCTCGTATCGGATATCGAATTCAATGAGCTCGATGGCCCAGCGTAGCAAACGACCCGACAAGTCCGGCTTGTGGAGGACCTGCCGTAGCGGCGCGTCTGACAGTACTATTATCGAATGCGATGAAAAGTAAGCCCTTAATTTTCGGGCGGCGATAACAACGCAGTAGGCTAACTTTTCGATATTAAAATAACGACTTTCTACTGGGCTTAAAGCCTTAGAAACATAATAGACAGGTTTTTGCAAGGTACCCTCTTCTTTGATAAGTGCGCGCGGCGACGGCCCCGTCGGGGCGGCCGGATATAACGGCAAGACGTCTCCGATCACGGGGCCGGTAGCGAGGGCGGGCTTGACGGATAAGCTTTGAGCTCTTCGAAAGCCTGAGAGCATTCTTCTGTCCACAAAAAGGTTTTATTTCCTTTTAGAATTTTGAAGAAGGATAAGCTTTTCTCGGCGGATTTTGATATAAACCTTCCCAGTGCTATCACTCTTCCATTCAGCCTTTGTACCTCCTTAACGTTGGTTGGCTCGCTCATATTTATTAGCGCCTCGATTTTTTCTGGATTCGCCTCGATTCCCCTCTGACTAACCATGAAGCCCAAAAATTTACCCGCCTGGACCCCAAAAGTGCATTTTGCGGGGTTTAACTTCATCGAATGTCTTTTCACGTTTGTCAGGGTCTCGCGAAGGTCTTGATTTCACGACCATATCGTCGATGTAAGCCTCCATATTTCTGCCTATTTGTGTACTAAAAACTTTGTTCACCATCCTTTGATATGTCGAACCCGCGTTCTTTAGACCAAACGGCATCATCTCGTAGTAATACAGTCCACCGGCGGCCCTGAAAGCCGTTAGCTCCTTGTCCTCGTCAACCATTTTGACCTGGTGGTAGCCTGAATAAGCGTCGAGAAAACTCAGCGTTTCAAAACCTGCGATCCCGTCGACCATCTTGTCTATTCGGGGCAATGCGTAAGGATCCTTGGGGCAAGCCTTATTTAGGTCGGTGAAGTCGACGCACATTTGCCACTTGCCGTTATGCTTTTTTACCATTACCACGTTTGCCAACCATGTGGGGTATTGCAGCTCCTTGATAATACCAGCTGTTAAAAGTTTTCCGACCTCATTCTTTATTGCGACCTCCTTTTCTCGAGAGAATGGCGCGCTCTCTCGTTGGATCGGCCGAAATTGGGATCGACATTTAGGTGGTGCAAAGCGATCTCCGACTCCACTCCACTCATATCTGTCACCTCCCAGGCGAAGGCGTCCAAGTTTGCTTTCAGAAGCCTGATCAGGTCCTCCCTTTCTTTCTCGTCGGCCTGCGACCCTACCTTGATCTTCTGGTCAGGGTGCTCGTTATTTATAATGACCTCGACCAATTCGTCCTTGGCGATGAAGTCCGGCTCGTCGCGGATTTGTAATGTTTCAACCTCTACTGCTTATTCTGCAATCTCCTTGATCGCGGCGATCTGATTTGTGATATTAAAACCCTCTACTCTGGGCTGCTTGGAATCAACTCTATTCTTGGTCATGTATTCGAGGAAGAATCCGGGTCGGCTTAAGGCGACCCCAATTTCCTCCCCTATGTTGAATTTGACCCTTTGGTGAGGAACAGATGCCACCATTTGAAATTTTCTCATAGCTGGGATCCCCAAAATCATGTTGTAGTATGAGGGGAGATCGATAACTAGGAAAGTGACCACCTCCGTTCGACATGGTTCGTAATCGCCGAGGGTGATGCTGAGGTCGATGGTGCCTTTGACCCGTACCGTATCATTGGTGAAGCCTTCGAGTACCCCGAGGTAAGGCTTCAACTTGGCCTCTCCAAATCCGATCTGTTTTAAACAGTCGAAATAGATAACGTCGCGGCCAGCCCCAGTGTTGACCATTACCCTGTTGACGCCGTGCTTATCGTTCACCCCGACTTTGAGGATGAGGGGTATTTCCATGGGACCGTCGACTGTGGTCAGCTCACTTTTAGTGAATAGAATTCCCTTCTCGTTTTCCCCCAACACTATTTGTTTTTCAAAACCGCGCGTATTGATTTGATGTATTTGTGATTTCAGCTGATTGTTGCTGGGAATATTCCAATGGATAACTTGAACTTCCTTCTGATAGACGCGGGGCTGGCGACCTTGTCGCGGACCAGTATTCCCATCTCGCTTATACTTAGTCGCCGGTCCCTCACGGATCGGTCTCTCTATTTCTTGCCTTAATGTGAAGCATTCATCTGTGATGTGACCGTGATCCTTGTGATAGTCACAGTATTTCGATTTATCGCGACCGTTGGGATCGCCCCTCATAGGCATAGGTTTGTCGAAATGTTCACGAATCTCGAACAAAATCTGGGATGCTTTTGTGTTAAGCGGGGTGAAGTTATCCTCGCTGAATTTGTAAGGTTTCTTTATCTCACGATCACGGCTAGCATCTTGTCTTTTTTCCCTCTTACGATCCTCTGTTCGATCCTCTTTATGTGAATGTTGCTCTGCTTTTGTTTTGGTTTTCCCAGGGGATGGCGCTTCGCTGACTCCCATCATCCGAGCCCTCTCTAGCATCTCCCTGAGACCCGCTTTTGGGGGTCGCAGGTTAAACTCTGTTTTCATCGGACCCTTAGCAATCCCTGTGAGGAAACACGTTATAACTGCGTCATCTGGAATGTTTCTTGTCTGGTCGTACACTCGGATGAACGCTCATAGTATTCTTTTCCAGACTCGTGCCCTCCCATGCGGACCTCATAAAGGTCCTCTATGGTTTTCTTAGGTCTACTCGCTGATTCAAATTCTCTGACGAATTTTTCCGATAGGTCCTCCCAACTTTTAACTGATCCGCGGGGAAGCCCGCGTATCCAGGACGCTGCCCTGTCCTGCATGCTACCGACCAGAGCGATGCACCAGGCGGACTTGTTCTGAGTTGCTAAGGTTATGCGGCCTTGGAAAGCGGTGAGCCAGTCGTTCGGACAAGAGTTGCCATTATAGTAATTGTAGCTGGGGTAGCTAAACTTTTCATTACTGGTAGGTAATGTCTCTGTGATTCTTCTAGCGAGCACGTCGATTCCTGAGACCGGTGCGGCCCTTTCGACAGGCCTTGATTTCTTTAGTTCTGCGAGCTCATTTTTCATTATCTCCATTTGCTCTGCCAAAGCAGAGTCGAATCTGGGTCGAGACAGTGCCTGCCTATCAGCCCGCTCCTGCCTGCGCTCTGATTCCTCATAATCCTGCGATCCCTCCTGGCGAGCTCTTTTCTCCCTTATTATTATCCGAGCGTCCTGCGCGCTCTTATCTGGTCGTGGGGGTATTCCCCCTCCTGGAAGGCTGAGACGACTTGGAGCCAAGGCCTTGTCCTTCTCACCTAACCTCTTGAAAGATGATCCTTTTTCGAGTGTCTTTCCTCTTTGGTGATCGTGATCTGGGGGTGCTGAGTTTTGTGCGATTTCTCTCCCCAATCCTTTGCGACCCGACGAATGCACACTCTCCTCTATCTCGATTTCTTGGATCTGACTTTGACGGGCTTTGTTTAAGTTCGCGGGAGCAGTTTCATTCCTAGGAGGATTCGGGGGTCGTATCGCCATTGGGGCCTAGCCCTTTGCTACCAGGCGAGAGTTAGTCAAGTACATAGTTTCCGCATACTTCGCATATTCTCTCATTTCCGCAATCTCAGGATCCTCCCGGGAGCCTGGTCTTGTTTCGGGGGTCGACTTTTGACTATGTTGCGACCTTGCTCTCTCTTTGCGAGCCTCATCTAGCGCAACAGCGTTGGCCTCTTTTGACTTGGCCTTTTGGTTAATGACATTTCTGGCGTCGCTTGGCGATAGGACTCCTCGTTGCGACCCTTCCCCTTCTGCGGGAAAGTTGTCAAGTGTTTCTCCCACTCCCTCCCCACGAGCCTGATGTTGCATGGCCCCCTTTGCCGTGGTCTTGGGATTCAGATGCCCTTTACTTCCTGTCATTTTTCTGAAGTGTCTCGTTTGAATGGGGGTTTTGAAGGCTTTTCTTTGCAAGATTACCTCTTTCTTGGACGCAACTAGGACGACTGGAAACTGGCCGGATGCTCTTGGCTGGCGGAGGTGAGCTTCCTTCGATCCGCCGTGTGTTGCTGTTCTTTGATGATTTTCACGCCTGGAACTGAGCAAGTTGCAGCGTTGGATTCCCGGTAACGGAGCCAACTGACGATGCAGAAATCGTCACGATGGCGTAGCGGCGTTAGTGAAGTGGATATCTGGCTTATTTGTGAGTAGATTACTTATAAGTTGGTCGGAGACAGGTAGTGACGAGAGGAGGATGATGAAATAAGCTTGTTCTTGCAGAGCTTTGGCCTGTTAATTTTGGTCTTAGATCTCCCTCATTAGGTTACACAAGACTCTCCTTTTTATAGGGAGGTTAAACTTAGGGGTGAAGTAAAGACTGGTGGTGCAGAAGCAGCTTAGTCACTAGTCTTAGTAGCTAAGTAAACACTAAATATCTGACATCAAGTGGGTAAAATATCTAGTAGCAAGTGGATGTAATATCCGGGCGGCGACCCCTTATGGTCGCCCAGGTCGCCGTCTCGTTGTCGGGCCTTCTCCCCCTGTTTTCTCTCAAGTCTTGCGCGGCCTCCTTAGGGAGCCTTATATTTATGGCCGCCCGCCGGCCCCCTTGCTTTTACGAGGTTCCAGGTAGGGGTTGTGGGTGGCGGTCCTGCTCTTAATGCCTCTGGACGTCGCCATATGAGCGCCCCCATTGGAGGTGATAATTTGTATCATCAATAACCAATACGAACTCTGCGGATCGATCAGTTTTTAGGATTAACAAATAAGGGGATTGTCTTTCTACCTCCTGCAGGAAGGAATGGATTCCATATCTGTGAGACACACACTTCTCTCTCATTCCAGGATAGTGACAACGTGAAAGTGATTCGGACCGCGCCTCTTAGCGATCCTTAACGAACACATCAAACCCTATCCTGAAACAAGTAGGAGTATGCAAACACTTCAGGATTAAGGTTAATCCATATATGATCATCTTGTGATTTAATAAGATTTCTCAATCACAGAATTAAATGAGAAACTCATATTAAATCGGTCTAGTCCTATATGACTCTCATCATATATAAATGCCCCACTTAGACAACCAAAGTCGACGGTCTGGATAAATGCCCCGCAGGAAGGAATGGATTCCATATTTGTGAAACACACACTTCTCACTCATTCCAGAATAGTGCCAACGTGAAAGTGATTCGGACCGCACCTCTTAGCAATCCTTAACGAACACATCAAACCCTATCTTGAAACAAGTAGGAGTCTGTAATCACTTTAGGATTAAGGTTAATCCATATATGATCATCTTGTGATTTAATATGATTTCTCAATCACGGAATTATATGAGAAATGCAGATTAAATCGATCCATTCCTATATGACTACATCATATATAAATGCCCCACTTAGATAACAAATATCGACGGTCCGGATAAGACGGTCACACCATAAAGTGTTATGGGCGCATTAATGGTGGTTTAATCAATAGACCCCATACTTTGATTAAGTTCACAACAGACTAATAGTTCAAGTGTATCACTATAAACTTAATCCTCATGTGTGACACATACTAAGTTATATGGCTACATATGATACGACTTGGGTTTTCAGCAGTGTATTACGTACAAGCACAAAGCAAGTAATAAGATGAGAATAAATCTGTCATTTATTAATTATAAAAATAATTATATAAATTGTCTTTCGGGCGTGACTTCCAACATTTCCATGGTTGAAAGTTCAAGTCTTGCTGCTTTAAAATGTTCAAGTCTTCCAAAGTCTTTTTTTTAGTACTGTGATTTGATTCTTGGATAAGTCTGTAGATTAGAGCTTTTGTCTGAGACGTGCGAATCAAAAGTTCTTTTGTGAAAACTTTTGAGATGGGTTGTGTATAATGCTCTGATTAGTTGGGATCTGAATATTCGTCTCATATGCTTCTGTGTTGGTCATCATATTAACACTTCCAATTCTCATTCCTTCACAAATAAAGTCCGCGTCACAATGTTTGTTTTATGAAAAGGTCTAGACTTTTTCCCTGCCATATATGTTTGTACAGAAGCAGATTTAACTTTCTGTATCTTATTTTCAATTTATTTTTTAAAATTGAGTGGAGAAGGCAATGAGAAAGTTCAAGTCTTGCTGCATGGAAATGTTACCCCATTATTTATTGGTTTAAAAACAGCTGGTGGTGTGATGACAATTTTGTGCAGAGGTTGTTGTCATTGGAAATATTCACCATGTTAATTTAGTGAAACTGAAACAATATTGTGCTCAAGGTAAACATAGGCTTGGTTTTATTTTGTCTGTGGTTTTATTTTCATTTCGTACGGTTGCTGTAATATTCCGATTTTCGGGAAAGGGCAGACGTGTCATTTTGTGAAAACGAAATATTATGATTTCTTTTCTTTTATTGGAGTTAAGTGTTGTATTAATTAAATATATGTAATTTTCGGGTTATGAGTATTTAATTAAGGGATTATTCTGATTTTGGTAATTAAAAGGACAATAAAGGAAAAAGGGATTTATTGGGAATTGGTATTTAAGGAAAATTAACACACAATAATCCCATAACCTAATCAAAAATCAGAAATTCAGCGTGTGTGCCTTCTTTCTCTGCGCAATTTGGAGGAAGAAAGAGGCCAAGAGAGTTTTCACAAATTCTAAGAGATAGCTTAATCGTTTTCAGATCAAACGGAAGATTTGGAATCGTTGTGAGAAGGGCAACGTTTGGATATCAGTTTGATTGGAAGGGCTGCAGGATTCGAGAGGCTGTTTGGATCTGTTTTGGAGCAACAATTAGGTAAGAAACTCTTCCTATGATTTCGGTTATAATTCGTAAAGTTAGATTATGATTTTAAGACGTGTAGATGCTAGTAAAAGTTGTGCTTTTATGTTGATCAAAGGATCATAGATGCTGTGGTTGATTAGATATAGTTTCTACATTTTTCTGGGATTAATTCGATGCTAAATAAGTTAGAAACGGTGCAGAAAATCGAGTTTTGTCGATCTTACCGTTTTGGGGAAAACCCAGGCGGACGGGCGTCTGACTTAGGCAGACGGGCGTCCGAGACCCTAGTAGCCCAGACGGGCGTTTGCAATAGGCAGACGGGCGTCTGAGGTTAGATTTTTGATTCAGGATGTAGCTGTTTTAGACGGACGGGCGTCTGGGGTTTAGTGGATGGGCGTCTGGTTTCGGACGGGCGTCCATAGGAGGTCAAACGGGCGTCTGGCCTGATTTACTTGGTTTTACGGTTTTATCATTTTTGTTTGGTTTTGGGTTTTAAAATTATATTATAATTGTTTTAAACCCTTATTTATGATATGGTAACATGGTATAAATTAAACAAGCCAGAATTGAACTTCTGATTCGTTCAGTTAAAACACCGAATGTACTCTTAAAGGGAGTTGAAGTTCGGATCCGTCGGAAGGGCATGATAGGCTTGTGCTTTGATGAATTAGCATTCATCACTGTCTGTGTAATTGCTAGGCATTGTCTGTGTCTAGTGGTCTAGGAAGAGAGTAGTTAATGTGAGGTAGATTAATTGAAAACACTTAGTTGGCTAGTTAATCATCCTAATAAACACGTACTTGACTAGTAAAAGATTAAACAACATGTCTCTCTTGGATAGGCACCAGTCTATATCGCGATGTATGCCTACCTCTGAAGGTGGAAGAACTCCATAGGTCAAAAAAACCCTAAGTACGGAGGGACTCCGCTGAGATGTGCGTACTATCGGAGCCTACTTATTCTAGCCTCCGTGGATATTGGTGTGATCCACTAATATGTTGCCAAGAGTGTCCCAAAAGTAGATACGCGTAGTGCCCTTGAGTGCGGTTGTAACATAGATAAGTTAGGTAGAAACGTTTAGTCAATTCATGTTGATGGACATGGAGTGAACCCTAGATTGAGTCGGTCACACATAATCAACTAAAATTTTAATTATCTTCACTTTATAAATTATAATTGTTGTCTTAGCTTCTCTTTCTTATTAAGTACGTTGTATTTACCTCAAATGCATGTTTTCTATGTGTTTGGGGGTGAGAAGACGAACAGGTTGATATTGTTTACGAGGAGGAGTTCGATGATGACGTTTGAAGACGCCTCATTGAAGACTTTACTTTATTTATTTAGCTATTCATTCAATAGACTGTTTAGACTTTTGGTCTTTCGAGACTTGTAGTATCGTTACGTTTCTTTTGGAGATTATCGTACTTTTCCTTTGGATTCGTATTTTCCCTTGAATGTAATAAGTTACATTTCCATCTTTAGAATTCATTTCTATTCTTGATTGTTTGGAATTTTATACCCTAGTCTTTTGCTTCCGTTTGCTTATTTTTGATACGACGTAGCAGAGGCTTACGTATAAAGTGAATTCATTTTTATTTTATACGTGCCGAATGTTCCTTTTCCGGATAAGGACTCGGTGTCCGGGAACGGGGCGTTACAGTTGGTATCAGAGAGAAGCGTCTTTTAGGCTTCCCCTCTTCTTAGATAAGTTTTCTCTAGATCCTTTAGTAACGTTCTGGTTTTCTTTGATCATCAGGATGGTGTTCACGAGAACTGGAGCGGGTGCAGAGACTTCCAAAGTTCGACGGGAAAGTCCAACACCGGTCGTAGGAGGCGGTGTTGTGAGGCAGATTCCACCACCCCAGCAGAGCTTATCACCACCACCTCGTACCGCGACACCCACCCCAAGGTCTCAGCAGGGTTTGTCACCGAGACCCCATCAGGAGCAACCTCCACGATGGCACGTGGGGAGTTCAGTTCAGTTTTCCTTGGTGAGTGATGTTCCAACAGGATTTGTACCGCCACCGGTAAGCTACCCTCCACACCATCAAACCTTTTACCCTCCACCAATCAGTGTTTATCCTCCACCAGTTAGCGTTTACCCTCCACCAGTGAGCCACCCCTCACCATTGGTGTTCCACCAACAACAGCAGACCTTCTTCCCACCTCCCGGCAGTCGCCCCCTCGACCTACTATACCACTTTCACCGCGGTTTGACCATCGGCAAGGTTTGGGTTATCCACCTTTTGGTCTACAGCAAGCTTAGCCAATCCCGCAGCACCACCAGAATTATCATCAAGGATACTACCCTTTCCGGCGAACCGCAAGCGCATCCAAACCTTACCCTTAGCAACAGCAGTACCAGCAGCAAGTACCTTTCGGCTATCCTCCGGTTTATCCACCGGTTAGACCAGCATTTGAGCAAGCACCGGTTGTGGATTGGTACACGAGATTGAGAAGGAATCGGGTTGAGAATTTCTATGGAAACGTTGAACATTCAAAGGCCGAGGAATGGATAAGGAGCTTCGAGAAGGCATGTAGGAACATTCATGTGCCTGAGACCGAGATGGCACAGCTGGCAGTTAGTTTTCTTTTGGGCGCATCGAAGCTTGGATAGATGCGATTCAGAGCAGTGAAATGGCAAAGTCACCGGCGGGAAGCTTTCAAAGCTATGTTCTTCAACGAGTACTTCCCGGCAACAGTGCAAGCGGATAAGGCAAGTCAATTTTTAAAACTCAAGCGGGGTAATCATTTGACGGTATCTCGGTATACCAATAGGTTTAACGAGTTGGGACGGTTCTATCCCGAGCTTATGAAAGTGGAAGAAAGGAAGATGGCACTGTACAAAGAAGGACTGGCTTATGAGATTCAGTCTGGCATGTTGGGATTTACAGTAAGGAATATGGCAGAGTTACTGAATAAGGCCTTGGAGGTTGAGACCTTCAGGAAGAAGGCTACAGTTGTCATTGGAAACAAGCGGAACTTTGGGACGAGTCAAGGTAATTATCGAGGAGCACCACAACAGAACGTCAAGAAGACAACAGCTCCCACGGCAGCTAAGGCCCCAAACAGTGCACCCATTTGTCCTAAGTGCAACAAAAATCATTCAGGGGATTGCAAGCAAAATACTAATAGTTTCTACGTCTGCGGAGAGCCAGGGCACTTTTCTAGAGCGTGTCCGAACAGAGGAAACAAGGGCAATTCGGGCCAGGGAAACGGTAGAAGCGGCCCAAGCCGACCGGTTCGAGTTTTTGCAGCTGATGCAAGAGATGCGGAACCAGAAGATGACGTTATCTCAGGTACCTTGTTGTTATTTTATTAAGATATTTTTATAGCACGTTTATTCATGCTGTAATTTTACTTAAATGAATGAATATGCATCCTAGGTACGATAATGTTAGATAACCTAGTGGTCAGAGCTTTGTTTGATACGGGAGCGTCTAACAGCTTTGTGTCTACCAAGGTAGCTAAGAAGTTGAGTTTACCCTCGGAACCTTTAAGAAACACTTTGGAGATAACTACACCATTAGGGAAAGTAACAAAGGTAACTAGGATGATACCTCAAGTGGATGTTCGAGTTGGATCGTATCGTTGCAAGAGCGACTTCACAATTTTAGACTTCTCAGATTTTGATGTGATTCTTGGGATAGATTGGCTATCCGAGAATTTTGTTCACTTAGATTGTAGAGAGAAGAAATTGACCTTCAAAGTACCCGGGAAATCAGACAAGACTTATCAAGGGAATGTGTACAAGCCGAGTAAGAAGCGACATCCGATAATTTTAGCGGTCAAGGCAATTAGAGCTTGTCAGAAAGGTTGTGAAGGCTACTTGTTGTACGCAGTGGATGTGGAACAAGTGAAGCCTAAACTAGAAGAAACTCCGGTAGTGAGAGAGTACCCTGAAGTGTTTCCGGAAGAGTTACCGGAAACATGCCGGATAGGGAAATCGAGTTCGAGATCAAGTTGGTACCCGGAGCGGCACTAGTTGCTAAGGCACCCTATAGGATGGCACCGGCTGAATTGAAGGAGTTAAAGGCTCAACTTAAGGATATTCTTGAGAGGAATATAATTCAGCCCAGTACTTCACCTTGGGGAGCACCTGTTTTATTCGTGAAGAAGAAAGATGGTAGCATGAGGATGTGCATCGATTATAGAGCATTGAATAATCTTACCATCAAGAATAAGTATCCTTTGCCGAGGATAGATGATCTGTTCAATCAGTTGCAAGGCAAGAAAGTGTTCTCTAAGATTGATCTTAGGTCCGGATATCATCAGTTGAAGATAAAGGTAGCAGATATACCGAAGACGGCTTTTAGTACGAGGTATGGACATTATGAGTTCTTAGTTATGCCTTTTGGACTCACTAATGCTCCATCTGCATTTATGGATTTGATGCAGCGAGTCTTCATGCCGTACTTGGATAAGTTTGTGATAGTGTTCATAGACGACATCCTAGTGTACTCTAAGGATGATGAAGAATATGAGGAACACTTAAGGATAGTGTTAGAAACTTTGAAGAAGAATCAGTTGTTTGCTAAGTTCTCGAAGTGTGACTTTTGGGTGAAGCAAGTCAGCTTCTTGGGACATGTCATTTCTGGAGATGGCATCCAAGTTGATCCAGCAAAGATATAAGCAGTGGAGAATTGGCCTAAACCTACTACAGTTTCGGAAGTAATGAGCTTCCTTGGTTTGGCTGGCTACTATAGGAAGTTCGTACAAGAATTTTCGAAGATAGCTATTCCACTCACTAAGCTTACACAGAAGAATGTGAAGTTTGAATGGACTAGAGAGTGTGAAATGACTTTTCAGACGTTGAAAAAGAAGTTGACTACAGCCCCAGTGTTGGCAGTTCCGGAGGTTTTTGATAACTACGATGTCTACACAGATGCTTCGGGACAGGGTCTAGGTTGTGTGTTGATGCAAGGAGGAAAAGTGATTGCTTATGCATCTAGGCAGTTGAAGGTGCATGAGAAGAACTACCCGACACATGACTTAGAATTGGCAGCAGTAGTGTTTGCATTAAAGACTTGGAGGCACTACTTGTATGGAGTTAAGGCAAGGATCTTCACCGACCACAAGAGTTTAAAGTATTTCTTCACTCAAGAGAATCTGAACATGAGGCAGAGAAGATGGCTAGAGTTCGTGAAGGACTATGATTTGGATATTCGGTACCATCCGGCAAAGCCAATGTAGTGGCAGATGCCTTAAGCAGGAAACCATTGTTTGCAGTTTGAAGCGTCGAAGATGTGGCAGAAAGGTTAGATGGACTGGAAATCAGCAGGTTTGATCAGATTGAGGAACGACAGTTTGTGGCGCCGTTGTTAGCAAGGTCAGAGTTGATGGATGACATTCGGGAAAAGCAAGATGAAGACCCAGCTTTGGTTGATTTGAAGCGAGTTGCTAGAGAGAAGCCTACAGTGGGATATGTCTTGGATATGAATGGCAACCTTTGGTACCAGGATCGTTTGTGTGTGCCTAATGTTGGCAACCTAAGGCAGAGAATTATGGAAGAGGCACATAGGATTGCCTTTTCAGTTCACCCAGGAGCTACCAAGATGTATCGAGACTTGAATGAGAAGTTTTGGTGGCCTTCGATGAAATTGGAAATAGCCAAGTTCGTAGCAGAGTGTGACATTTGTCAGAAGGTGAAGGCGGAGCATAGAAGACCAGGGGGAATGCTTAAGCCCTTGGATATCCCTGAATGGAAATGGGATAAGATCACGATGGACTTCATCACCGGGTTACCTAAGACGAGAGGCGGTCATGATGCGATTTGGGTAATTGTGGATAGATTGACCAAATCTACCCATTTCTTACCGTATAAGGTTGATATGCCTTTGAAGAAGACGACGACACTATACTTGGATAATATAGTGAAGTTACACGGAGTTCCTATCTCCATAGTCTCGGATCGAGATAGTCGATTCGTCAGTCGGTTTTGTAAGAGTTTACAAGAAGCTTTTGGAACCAAGTTGGATTTGAGTACGGCATTTCATCCTCAGACAGATGGACAATCTGAAGGGACCATCCAAACACTCGAGGAAATGCTAAGAGCTTGTGTTTTGGAAGTAGGTGGATCATGGGATGACTACCTACCGGTAGCAGAATTTGCCTACAATAATAGTTATCATGCAAGTATAGGCATGCCGCCGTTTGAAGCGTTGTATGGAAGGAGATGTAGAACGCCGTTGTTTTGGGATGAAGTTGGGGAAAGACAGATCACAGGGCCGAAAATGGTTGAAAAAGCTAAGGAAAGAGTTCAGTTGGTTAAGAAGAATCTGAAGGCAGCACAGGACAGGCAGAAAAGTTGGGCAGACGTTAGAAGAAGACCTCTTGAGTTCGAAGTCGGTGATAGAGTGTATCTACGAGCTTCACCGATGAAGGGAGTGAAACTCTTTGGACAAAAGGGAAAGCTAAGTCCAAGGTATGTTGGACCTTTTGAAATTCTGGAAAGGATTGGACCGTTGGCTTACAAGCTTAAGTTACCAGAATCGATGTCAAGGGTCCATAGTGTGTTTCACGTCTCGATGTTGAAGAAGTGTCTGACGAAGAATGATGTCGAAACTACAATTGATCCGGAAATCCTACAAGACAATCTTGCCTATGATGAGAGACCGATCAAGATTTTGGACCGGAAGGAAAAGATGATAAAGAGACGGATGATTCCTTTGGTTTTGGTTCAGTGGAGTAATCATTCACCCGAGGAGGCAACTTGGGAAGTTGAAGATGATATGATCAGTGAATTCCAAGAGTTCGTGGATTTACCAGGTATGTTCTAGTTTCGAGGACAAAACTCCTTTTAAGGGGGGAGGAATGTAATATTCCGATTTTCGGGAAAGGGCAGACGTGTCATTTTGTAAAAACGAAATATTATGATTTCTTTTATTTTATTGGAGTTAAGTGTTGTATTAATTAAATATATGTAATTTTCGGGTTATGTGTATTTAATTAAGGGATTATTCTGATTTTGGTAATTAAAGGGACAATTAAGGAAAAAGGGATTTATTGGGAATTGGTATTTAAGGAAAATTAACACACAATAATCCCATAACCTAATCAAAAATCAGAAATTCAGCGTGTGTGCCTTCTTTCTCTACGCAATTTGGAGGAAGAAAGAGGCCAAGAGAGTTTTCACAAATTCTAAGAGATAGCTTAACCGTTTTCAGATCAGACGGAAGATTTGGAATCGTTGTGAGAAGGGCAATTTTTGGATATCAGTTTGATTGGAAGGGCTGCAAGATTCTGAGGCTATTTGGATCTGTTTTGGAGCATCAATTAGGTAAGAAACTCTTCCTATGATTTCGGTTATAATTCGTAAAGTTAGATTATGATTTTAAGACGTGTAGATGCTAGTAAAAGTTGTGCTTTTATGTTGATCAAAGGATCATAGATGCTGTGGTTGATTAGATATAGTTTCTTCATTTTTCTGGGATTAATTCGATGCTAAATAAGTTAGAAACGGTGCAGAAAATCGAGTTTTGTCGATCTTAGCGTTTTGGGGAAAACCCAGGCGGACGGGCGTCCGAGACCCTAGTAGCCCAGACGGGCATTTGCAATAGGCAGAAGGGCGTCTGAGGTTAGATTTTTGATTCAGGATGTAGCTGTTTTAGACGGACGGGCGTCTGGGGTTTAGTGGACGGGCGTCTGGTTTCGGACGGGCGTCCATAGGAGGTCAAACGGGCATCTGGCCTGATTTACTTGGTTTTACGGTTTTATCATTTTTGTTTGGTTTTGGGTTTTAAAATTATATTATAATTGTTTTAAACCCTTATTATGATATGGTAACATGGTATAAATTAAACAAGCCAGAATTGAACTTCTGATTCGTTCAGTTAAAACACCGAATGTACTCTTAAAGGGAGTTGAAGTTCGGATCCGTCGGAAGGGCATGATAGGCTTGTGCTTTGATGAATTAGCATTCATCACTGTCTGTGTAATTTCTAGGCTTTGTCTGTGTCTAGTGGTCTAGGAAGAGAGTAGTTAATGTGAGGGAGATTAATTGAAAACACTTAGGTGGCTAGTTAATCATCCTAATAAACACGTACTTGACTAGTAAAAGATTAAACAACATGTCTCTCTTGGATAGGCACCAGTCTATATCGCGATGTATGCCTACCTCTAAAGGTGGAAGAACTCCGAAGGTCAAAAAACCCTAAGTACGGAGGGACTCCGCTGAGATGTGCGTACTATCAGAGCCTACCTATTCTAGCCTCCGTGGATATTGGTGTGATCCACTAATATGTTGCCAAGAGTGTCCCAAAAGTGGATACGCGTAGTGCCCTTGAGTGCGGTTGTAACATAGATAAGTTAGGTAGAAACGTTTAGTCAATTCATGTTGATGGACATGGAGTGAACCCTAGATTGAGTCGGTCACACATAATCAACTAAAATTTTAATTATCTTCACTTTATAAATTATAATTGTTGTCTTAGCTTCTCTTTCTTATTAAGTACGTTGTACTTACCTCAAATGCATGTTTTCTATGTGTTTGGGGGTGAGACGATGAACAGGTTGATATTGTTTACGAGGAGGAGTTCGATGATGACGTTTGAAGACGCCGCATTGATGACGGTCAAATTATACCCGTAAAAGTCATCAACATTAGCCTTAAATCGGGATTAATAATATATATTTTATGATAAATCACCTGTTTATATGGATTATTTAATATTAAGTGATTAATAAAATATAATTTGGTATTTATCCATTTATAAGATATAATTTGGTATTTATCTGTTTTCATTGTATTTATCCGTTTATATTATATAATTCGGTATTTATCCATTATTTAAATATGATTTATTTTGGGATAAATATTTATTTTGCAGATAAAGATAATTTTTGGAGGATAAATATAAATGGAAGAATTAAATTACAAGATAAATCCAAGATGCATTGAAGATAAATATCGGATAAGCATAAGAAGAGGAGTAAAGCATGACAAAAGCCGGAAAACCAACCAAAAGGTGGCGCCAACTTGGAGGACGCATTTAGGGGGGCGCATGACATTTTTTGGAGATCGGCCAGGAGTTATCTCTTATTTATTTTGATATTTTGAAGTATATCTCTTAATTAGCTTGAACACCTATAAATATATGGGTGCATTACACGCCTTATACACCATAGAAATACGCAAGAATACAATTCACAACACTGTTTTTATTTTCAATATATGTTTTCTTTATTTTATGTTCATTCATTACGGAGTCGTTAGAATCTCCGGTTAGAGATCGTATCGAGGAGTGGGAATCACGCTCGTCATCGAGGGTAATGTCTACTCTATTATGCAATCTTTATTCGTAGATCTAATTTATTTCGTTATGGAGTAGTCGTTTTGTGTATTGATTTCGTGATGTAGTTAATTTATGAACCCATGTTTATGTAGATCTGAGACGTAAAAGACATTTCACGAGCAAATCGATCTGGTTCAGATCTGAGATTGTTGCCAGCGAGCCTATGTCTCGTTGTTAGCAAGATATGTGATGTACTTGATTTGTCTGTGAACGGCTTCGACTACGTCAGGTTCTCTGCTTTGTAATTCAAACGAGTAATTAAACTTGATCAACTTAATTATTTGTCATCGTAATTTAACATGAGACCCAAAAAGTGATTGTTATTTAGGACAGAGATTGAATCGGTGTCTAAGGAGTACGCCTAATCATAGGAATGTTACTTGGATGAGGTTACGGTTTATACCGGCATCCCTAGTTTCGTAATTGTGTCAGAAGTTATATGAGATGGAGACTAAAAATGTGAAGTCACGTAATGGAGACACGATGATCTAGATGGCCTAACCGGAGCTAGATCTATTTTAGGGGATGACTCCCGTAGTCAGAATAATTAATCTTAAATGTCTTGTTTTGTCTCGTCGTCAATCTACATGGCATGGGGGAGTAATTACTACTAGCGTTATAAATACCGTTTATCAATTATTTATAAAACCTATAAAAATAAGTGTTTTTGTGTCATTGTGTCTTTTGTTGGTTTTGTGTTTCTATTGTGTCAATTTTAATTCTGCGTTATTTGTTGGTCGTAGACCGCTTTTAATTTACTTTTGGTCTGTTAAGTTATATTTCGTTTAAGCCGAGTCTCTGTGGGATCGACCTCGACTCTATCTAACTATACTACGATTGAACCTAGTTCTCTTGCTAGTGTGTTATTTAGGTATCGAGTATTTTTATTACTTGGACCGTGCATCACTCATTGAAGACTTTACTTTATTTATTTAGCTATTCATTCAATAGACTGTTTAGACTTTTGGTCTTTCGAGACTTGTAGTATCGTTACGTTTCTTTTGGAGATTATCGTACTTTTCCTTTGGATTCGTATTTTCCCTTGAATGTAATAAGTTACATTTCCATCTTTAGATTTCATTTCTATTCTTGATTGTTTGGAATTTTATACCCGAGTCTTTTGCTTCCATTTGCTTATTTTTGATACGACGTAGTAGAGGCTTACGTATAAAGTGAATTCATTTTTATTTTATACGTGCCGAACGTTCCTTTTCCGGATAAGGACTCGGTGTCCGGGAACGGGGCGTTACAGTTGCAATCATGGTAGAACCTTGTAAATCTCGCAGAAAAGGTTGGATGATATGTTATATGTTGGCAAGAACTTTGTGGATTTGCAAGATTTACCGGATTCAATAGGAAATCTTGAAATGCTTGAGGAGTTGGATATTAGTGATAATCATATACGACACTTGCCTCATTCATTCAGATTCCTTGTGAACTTGAAAGTTATTCATGCTGAAATAGACTTGTTACAAACGCCACATATCCATATTGCAAACTTGGTGTTGAGGCTATTGTGCAGTACATGATGATTTTGTCGATAAGAAGAACTTGATCAATACTAGAGAACTATGTTACCTCTTTGGTTGCTGTTTTGGGATTGGTATTTGATCAATGATAATGTGTAATAAAGCAAGTACGTTTAGTGTGTGTGTGTGTGTGTGATATAATAAATAGTACTAGAGTTTGTGAAAAGAAGTGCTATTTAAGATGCAGTGACATCTGCATAATATGTCGCTGCATAAAATGTTGGTGTCGTTGGTTGTGACTGCATACAATGTAGTTGTCATTGGGTGTCACCGCATAATGTGTCACTGAATTTGTTGGATAAAATGTTTTTATTTTTATTTTTAGCCACAAAATATATAGAACACTTAATTTAACATAAAAAATGTGTAGAACTTGACACAACATCCAAAATCAAAATTGATAAAACTATATTGAGTGTCACTTCATAAAATATTGTTGTCATTGGGTTTAACTTCATAAAACGTTGGTGTCATTGAGTGTCACTGCATAAGGTGTCACCCCATAAAATGAGATATCAGAATAAAGAGGATGAAAAAAATATGAATTAAGGTGAAAGAATTATGTTGATCGTAGTTTTATATCAAAAGATATAGCCGTTTGAAGTCGAGTTTATGAAGAAAAGAAATCGATTTTCTGAAATTAAGTCGGAAAAAATACCAAATGTCATCACGGTGTCGCTTTATCACGGCGGTGTCGCATCATCAAATGTCACTGCATCGCGGCGGTGTCGCATCATCAAATGTCACTGCATTGCGGTGGTCACTGCACTGCGATAGTCACTGCATCCCGATGGTCAATGCATCGCGGTGGTCAATGCATTGCAGTGGTTAATACACTTTGCTTATATTGATATGTTATTATTATGATGATGCACATGTTGAACTGTGTTGTGTTTTTTTTGCCAGCTAGGATTGCATTGTCATTACTTAAGAAAATTGATGTAGTGACATTGATGTCACTGCATTTACAATTTGATACACAAATTTGGTAATTTTATAAAATAAATATAGTGTCATTCACATAGGGGTCTAATCGAGCCAAGCCCAGTAGATACTCCATAGGGCTCGACTCGACTAAAAAATATTGGGCTCGATCGAGCCATAAAAAGGCAAGATCGAACTCGACTCGCTAAGTACTCGATATAGCTCGATTCGGCTAGTAAACTCGATTATTTTCTTAGAATTCATTTAATTTTTAATAAAATATAACAAGATCGAGCTCGACTCGTCTAATACTCGACTTGAATAATACTTTTTGAGTTATAAATAACAATATTTTACAATAAATTTATTAAAAATAATTTAATCGCGGTGTCTCTGCATTGGGGGTGGTCACTGCACCGCGGTGTCTCTGCATCGGGGGTGGTCACTACATCGGGGATGGTCACTGCATCGCGGTGGTCAATGGATTTGGGGTGGTCAATGCATCGCGGTTTCAGTTCATCGAGGCGTCTCTACATCGTGGCGTCTCTGCATCGCGGTGTCCTTGCATCGTGGTGTCTTGATGTATGTCAACCAGATAATATATTTTGATCCATTTTTAATCTCATTTCTTAAGTTTTTAGTGATGTTTTATTTCAAATATAATAAATATCATAATAATATAGTTTATTTCCGAAAATAGTAGATATCATAATTTTCCACTATTTTGAATTATTTTGAGGCTTATCGGCCTAATTTTATTATCAGATTTACCATGGTTTTTCTTGTTTCATTTTGTTTTGTATAGATACCTGAAGTCTTAAAGTCGTGACGTAAAGCTCGACGGGTGCATAATTATCAAAATAAATCTTATACGAATCTGATTTTGACAAGACCCGGCACAGACCGGGTAGATACCGGTCTACGCCGGAAAGATATCCAAGTTTATCAAAGATTGGCAAATATTGGCGCATTTAATGGTTTTGACACCTAACTGATTGCCAAGATTTCGGCGCAAACAGGGAAAATACCGGCGTACGCCGTGAATGGACAAATTCGATTATTTCCCTAGCCACTATTTACATTCAGAGACGTTCCTATATATATATATATATATTTGCATATCACAAAAGAAAGGGGACTTGGTTTTTTTTTCCTCTTCTTCATCTTGAAGGCAACACTACAAAGGCTCTTAAAGCCAAGATAATTTAGTATCAAGTTAGCTATATTCATCACAAGGGTAATCCTAGAATACTAGTTTAACTTCTTGGGGTATGTTACGTGGAGCAAGCTTGACATCATGGTGCAATCCCCATTGACGATCACCGGAGGAGGAAGAAAGCTTTTGATGCCGTTACAACCTGATCGGTTGGAGTCGGTAACATAATATTCTAGTTTTATTTTGTATTGATAATCTGATTATTATGAATGCTAAATTAAACATGTTAGTATTCGTAATAATGAGTGGCTAGTCTTGTAACTAGCCAAGGCATGTAATTGAACTATTTTTAGTTAACCGGATGATGATTATGTTATGCATATTTTAAATTTCGATTGTGTTGAAGCTTTTTCTACTTGTATTGATTGTTAGCTCGTGTTGGAGTAATTAACCAATATTAGTGCATACACACTTAATGGATACCGAACGGATATATTAAGTGTGAGAACGAGGTAGGAAAACCGGAAGGTAAAGTTGACCGTTATCGGAGTTCAATTTCTTATCCGAGGAATGAACTAGTTTGTACTCGTGATTTTTATCATGTCAAATCATTAGGTTTAGGGCTCTTAAACCAAGAAGGAGGCATAGAACAATTTCGTACACTCGTATGAGGGGAAATTGTTAGAATATGAGTACACCGTTTCACACACTTGGACACCCTTAATAGGCTGAATTAATCATATCCTTGAAACTAAAAGAGACTGTAGTTCAATAAAATTGTCTTGGTTAGTACCCTTATTAATTGTCAATTTTATTAGTAATTAAGTAACTTTTTTGTCAAAACTGCGACGTAGATCAAGATAATAATAGCTAATTGGTGTTTAACAACACTTTATATTGCGATTCCCTGAGGAGACGACATTGTTCACTAGACTAGACTACAATTGACCCGGCACACTGCCGGTTAGATTGGAACCATAGGAAAGTCCACATCAAGTTTTTGGCGCCGTTGCCGGGGAACTGGCCAATTTATTGTCTTATTGGTTACTACTTGCATTATTTCAAAATTCTTGAGAATGAGTCAACACTTTTCTTAATCTCATTTCTATTTTGTTTCTTTGGTACTTACCTATCGGGTAAGTGACCAAGTGTTATTTTATTGTTTTTCTTGTTATTTCTATGTTGTAGTTGATGACCCATTCTAGAAGCGGTAAGGCCCCACTCACTTCATATAAGCCCGACATAAATAGTTACGAAAGGCAGTTAAGAGTAGAGAATAGACGCTGTCAAACTAGCCAAGGACATCTTAGTGGAGAATCGTCCCAAGAATCATCAACCCAAGGAATAGATATGGCGGAAATCAGTGATGAGGCACACACTGAACAAGGGCTTGCTCATGCCCAAGGTCATGGACAAAACCCCAATAATCCTAATCCACCTTTACAGAACCTCCCTCCACAACCAAATCCCAATAATCGGAATAACCAAAACCGAAACCAAAATAACCATAATAATAACCCACCAAACCCGAGACCCATTTGTGATCAAACCTTAAGAAGGAACGAGACCAACAATCCGATTCACTTACCCAATGAAGGAGCAAACAACTTCGAAGTGAAGTCCCATCTTTTTGGCCTAATTGACACAAGCGCTCAATTTCTTGGTAAAGATGACGAAGATCCGCATCATCACTTATATCTTTTTGAAGAATTGTGTAACACAGCCAAAAGTCAAGGTACTCATCGTGAGTTGACAAGAATGTCGATGTTTCCCTTTTCTCTAAAAAGAAGGCCAAGAGACTGGTTCATGTCTCTCTCTCATCATTCATTGACGAGTTGGGAGGACATTCAAACTGAGTTTTTAAAGCAATATTTTACTTCGGGAAGGAATTTGGAATTGAAGGT
The DNA here is from genome assembly GCA_036785695.1 of Gentiana straminea. Taxonomy (NCBI): domain Eukaryota; kingdom Viridiplantae; phylum Streptophyta; class Magnoliopsida; order Gentianales; family Gentianaceae; genus Gentiana; species Gentiana straminea. The sequence continues at coordinate 1,473,695 of JAVUPR010000355.1, read as the reverse complement.
TGAAATCGCTAATTTTAGGCAAGGATCCGAGGAAACACTTGGGAGTGCTTGGGAAAGATTTAAAAAATTGTCAAGAGCCTGTCCCGACCATGGTTACTCTCTTGATATGCAAATTCAACTTTTCTGTCGAAAATTGAGAAAAGACTCACGTGCGGATGTTGATCACGCAAGTGGTGGTTCTTTGATGATGAGTGAAGCACAAATTGTGTATGATGCTATCAAGAAGATTTCAAAAAACAATAGAATGTGGGAAACTGGTTCTAGCACAAGGAAAGTGGCATTTGTAGGAGAATCTACATCAAATCTGGAAGTGTTAGCAAATTTGGAAAATCTTAGTAGAAAGGTTGATGGTTTACAAGCAAGCAAAGGTCTAAGCTCGGAAGGCAATGTATCTAGTGAATATTCGAATGATGGCATGAGGAATGATGACAATATGTCATTAGGGATGGAAGAATCCACAGGATATTCAAGAGAAGAGGTGAGTTTTATGCAACAACATAGAAATTTGAATAACGTTTACCCAAACTCATTCAATGCCAATAGAAGAGATCACCCTACTTTTCGTTGGTCCGAGAACCCAATTAAGCAAGGACAACCTCCGTATCCAACTCAGTACAAGAACTCGTACAATACGAATCCTCAAACCCAAAATAACAAGGAAATACCTCGAACCAAACCCACCAATCACCACCACCGAGATCATACCCTCAACACACCACTCAAAGTATACCAGTCACTCAAAGTTCAACTCCACCCATAGAAGGAGTTGACAAATGGGAAAAATTGATGGAGAATATGATGGGTGTGATGTCTACTCAAGCTCAGAATATGGAAACCATGATGACTTCTATAAGGACAGTCACTAAAGATATGAGTACTTTGAAAACATCCATGAGTGGACATGACACAAGGATGAGAACCATAGAAGCATCCATGCGAAATATGGAAGATCACTTGAGTAGAGAAGGAGAAAGAAAGAACAGTAGACCTCCGGGAGGATTACCAAGTAATACCGAAAGAAACCCGAGAGAGGTGAATGCTGTCATTACCCGAAGTGGAAGGTTATGTGGAAGCAATGGAGTAGAGAACTCCGGAAACAATGAAGTAGAAGATGATTTGGATGATAAATTTGAAGAAGAGCTGGAACACAAGGACGAACCAGAGTTCACTAGAGAAGAAGAAGAAATTATTGATAAGTTTTTAAGACGAGATAGACATGTTGAAGAGGAAAGCGAAGATGAGGAATGGATCAAAGTCCTGAGAAGATTGAAAAATCCAAGGGCTAGCTATTTACGGACTTTATTTAACGAAAATGTTAGAGAAGACAATGTTGCTGATGGTACAGTCCAAGTGAGGGGTAGCAACACTCAAAAACCAACAAGTTTGGAAAAAGACACAGCCCACAATGGACACGGTATGGACCACACAGAGCATAAGAAAAAGAATTCAGGGCATATTTCGAAGAAAGTAGTGCAGGATCATGACACATGGCGACCACCAAATGCTCAATTGTTCAAGGAAGCATCACCGTCTTCATCCAAGGATAAAAGTAAGAGAGGTATAACTTCAAATCCTAAAATTATTGATCTTGAGTCTTTACCTTACCCACCTAGAGAGCAGATTAATAAACTGAAAACGGATAAGAAATATGCACGTTTCCTTGACACATTTCGTCACCTTAATGTTAATATCCCTGTTATTGAAGCACTAATCAACATGCCCACTTACGGAAAGTTTCTTAAGGACATCCTCTCAGACAAAAAACGTTTAGAAGAGTATGAAAACATCTGTCATAATGAGGAATGCTCCACAGTACTGCAGCACAAGCTCCCGCCTAAACTGAAAGACCCTGGTAGTTTTACCATCCCGTGTGAGATTGGGGGATTTTTGTTTAAAAGGGTGCTCTGTGATCTCGGTGCAAGCATTAATCTCATGTCTTACGAGGATTACAGGAAACTAGGAATAGGAAAAGCTCAAAAACACCGAGATGACCTTACAGATGGCAGATGGGTCTATTAAGCATCCTAAAGGAGTCATCGAAGACGTGTTGGTCAAGATAGATAAATTCTACTTCCCAGTTGACTTTGTAGTTATGGAGATGGAAGAAGGATTTTCAGCACCCCTCATTCTTGGTCGTCCATTCCTGGCTACGGGAAGAACCCTTATCGATGTTCAAAAAGGTGAGTAAATCTTAAGAGTCAATGAAGATGAGGTCACCTTTAATATCTTCAAAGCTATGAAACATCCATACAAGTCACAAGAGTCATGTTCATTCATAGATACTATATCTTCTATTTGTATGGATCATACTAAATCATAGGTTTTTGAAGATAAGCTCGAAGAATGTTTAGTTTTATCTATCTATGAAGGAGATAAGAATGACCAAGAGATGAAAGAAGTGATTTTTCACCTTAACACAGGTGGATCTTTTGTAAGACAACCATGACATCGTTATTTGGAATTAGAACTGGATGGCCTAGTATTAAAACCTTCGGTGAAGGAGCCACCAAGGAATCTGGAGATGAAACCTCTCCCTTCGAATCTTAAATATGCCTTTCTTGAATCTGATAATCTGCTTCCTGTTATTATTTCATCATTATTAACCAGTTTACAGGAAGACCAATTGTTGAGAATGTTGAGGCAACATAAGAAAGCATTTGGATGGACAGTGGCAGATATTCAAGGAATAAGTCCTGAGATTTGTGTACACAAGATCATCTTGAATGAAGGCGCGAAACCATATATCCAACCACAACGCCGCCTCAACCAGAACTTGCAAAAAGTGGTCAAGAAAGAGGTTATCAAACTATTGGAGATGGGATAACTTTTCCCATATCAGACAGTGAATGGGTAAGTCCCACCCAAGTAGTACCAAAGAAGGGCGGTTTTACGGTGAAAGAAAATGACAAGCATGAATGGATTCCGACAAGAGAAGTCACAGGATATCGAATGTGCATTGATTTCTGCAAACTGAATGAGCACACTAAGAAAGACCATCACCCACTTCTGTTCATAGTGCAGATGTTGGAAGGACTAAGTGGACATAAATTCTACTGTTTCTTGGATGGTTATTCAGGCTATTTACAAATATTCATCGCAGTAGGAGATCGAGAAAAAATGACATTCACTTGACCTTATGGAACCTTTGCATACAAAAGAATGCCGTTTGGATTGTGTTATGCACCAGCTACGTTTCAACGTTGTATGATGGAAATATTTTCTGACATGGTTAGAAAAAGTTTTTGGAAATATTTATGGAAGATTTCAGTGTTTTTGGAGACTCTTTTGGAGAATGTCTCTCACACTTGAAATGTGTCCTACAACGCTGTGAAGACACAAACTTGGTCCTGAACTGGGAAAAGTGTCATCTAATGGTATCAGACGGTATCGTTTTAGGTCATAGAATTTCTGAAGAAGGTATTGAGGTAGACAGAGCAAAGATCGAAGTAATTGAAAAGTTACCTCCACCTGTCAATCTGAAAACTCTGAGAGGATTTCTTGGACATACCGGTTTCTACAGACGGTTTATCACAGATTTTTCACGCATAGCAAAACCTCTCAGTCATCTGCTTGAGAAAGAAGTACCGTTCAATTTTGACGGTAAATGTATGAAAGCATTTAAGACTTTAAAAGCACTACTGAAAACTGCACCAGTGTTAGTGGCACCAGATTGGAATCTACCTTTTGAACTTATGTGTGATGCAAGCGATCTGGCGGTTGGGGCTATTTTAGGTCAACGCCATAACAAGGTGCTTAAGGCAATTTATTATGCATCCCACACGTTAAACGCAGCTCAGATTAACTATGCCACAACAGAAAAAGAGCTACTTGCCGTAATCTTTGCATTAGACAAATTCCGGTCTTATCTCGTCGGTTCCAAGGTCATTGTTCATACCGATCACGCGGCATTAAAATACTTGTTAAGCAAGAAGGACACAAAACCACGTCTACTCAGATGGATTCTCTTACTTCAAGAGTTTGACATTGAGATTAAAGATAAAAATAGGTAGTGAGAATGTGGTAGCAAATCACTTAAGTCGAATGGAATTTGCTGAAGAATAAGGAAGGAGACAAGAAATCGAAGATTCATTTCCGGACGAACAACTCCTCATGGCCGATGCTCCCCCAACAATGCAACTTATCAAAATTGGTAATACATCAAAGGAGAGCTCGCCATGGTTCGGTAATATCGTTAACTATTTTACTTGTGAGTATGTCCCGTCTCATTGGACATGGCCACAGAAAAAGAAGTTCTTTTATGATTTAAAATTTTATTATTGGGAAAAACCGTTGAAGGTGTTCGGATGGCATAATTAGGAAATGCGTGCCCGAGAATGAGATTTTAAGTATCTTATCTTTTTGCCATGATCCTGAGGCTGGCGGCCACCATGGAGGGTGGAAAACCGCCTACAAAGTATTGCAATGCGGTTTTTATTGGCCCACATTGTACAAAGATGCACACCACTATACACGATCTTGTGAATCATGTAAAGAATGGGGAAATGTCTCTAAGAAACATGAGATGCCTCTCCAACCTATATTGGAGTGTGAATTGTTCGATGTTTGGGGCATTGATTTTATGGGTCCATTTCCCCCATCTTTTGGTAAGAAATTCATCTTAGTAATGGTCGATTATGTATCTAAATGGGTCAAAGCCCAAGCTCTTCCAACTAATGATACCTGAGTAGTAATAAAATTCCTTAAAAAGAATATTTTCACAAGATTCGGTACTCCTCGGGCTATCATTAGTGATAGAGGGTCACACTTTTGTAACTGACCATTTGCCAAAGTGATTGAGAAATATGGCGTGAAACACAAGATTGGTACTCCGTACCATCCACAAACTAGTGGACAAGTCGAGGTATCTAATAGAGAGGTGAAAAGAATCATTGAAAAACAGTCGATTCCAATCCTAAAAATTGGGCGGAAAAATTAGATGATGCACTATGGGCATATAGAACAGCCATTAAAACACCGATTGGTTGTTCTCCCTACAAACTAGTTTTTGGCAAGTCTTGTCATCTTCCGGTTGAGTTGGAACATCGTGCAATTTGGGCTATTAAATTTCTTAACTTTGATCCTAAGGCCGTTAATGATCATCGATTACTCCAACTCACGGAACTTGAGGAGTTTCGCCTTGATGCTTATGAGAACGCCCGAATCTACAAGGAACACATGAAGTCTTTACATCATAAGAGAATCTTTCGTCGTGAGTTCCATGTGGGTGATCGAGTACTCTTATACAACTCACGTTTGAAATTGTTTCTAGAAAAGCTTAAGTCTAGATGGACAGGTCCATTTTTGGTAACTAAAGTACATGCATCTGGAGCTGTGGAATTGACAGATGGAAAGACGACCTTCATAACAAATGGTCATAGGGTGAAGATTTTGTTGAAGAAATATGAGTCCCTCCAACTCGATGATGTTCCTTACTGACCCCCCCCTCCCGACCAATTGAAGCATGAGACAGTCTAGCTATAGACTATAAATTTAGCAATTCACGGGTACTATCCTTCCTATTATTCATTAAGCATTTATTTCCGGTTTGTCAGTGTACTTAATTGCTACGTGCTTTGATGAATAATTGATGAGAGTATCCCTTTTTGATTAAGTATATTAAATAATTATCGTCATTCTGGTAATTTAAGTTTGTCTATGGAGTAAAAATAATAAAATATATATATTTATATATATAAATATAATAATATAGCAATAATAATAACTAAGTAAATGGTTTGTATAAAATAATAAAAATAAGTAACTAAGTGATGTTAATTTATAAATTTAGGGTTATATAAAAATAAAAATAAAATAAAAAGTAAAATAATTTTTTTTACTAATAAATGAATAGTAATTTTATAAAACCGTTCAAATCCTTTTCATGGCGTGCGCCGGCTACTTACCGGTCTACGCCGGGGATAGAATTCAAAATCAGGAAGATCCCTCCAATTTACGGTGCCCACCGAAGATGCCCGGTCTACGCCGGTCTGCTCAGTTTTGAATACAGACCAGTTTTTTTTTCTTTTTCTCTCTCCCTCATAACTCTCAATCGGTTCCTTCCCTAACTCCTCATCTTCCCCTTTATTTCCTCTTCATCACAACCTCTTCCAACTCAACTAACATCCCTTCAACCCACCTCCCCACAACCATAACCTTCACAAACACCTCCTCCCTCTTTCTTTTATTCTGTCCTCTCCACTCCATCACAGAAAAGAAAAAGGACAGCTTTGGCTATCAACTCGGTGCGGCTCCATCTTCTCCGGTGAGGTTCCATAATTTCCGGCCACCGTTCATTCCGCTCCAGTAATCGCAACAAACAACCAGGTACTAAATGTTGATCCTTTCTTTCATAAATTATAAATAAAAATTTGTTTTGCTTTTTAAATTGAAATATTGCAACTTTTAATTTTGTAATTATGTTTTGTCATTACCACTATCGTGGATGGCCGAATCTTCCAATCCTCGTAGAAAGAATACCGGTAAAAAACGAAAACCTAATCCTCCAGTTGTCGTAGTGCCAGTCCATGAACCCCGACCTCTCACGGCCGAGGAGGAGGCGGTCTCTTTTCGAAGAACCGCCACTCTAGCCGCCATCCAAGCCTATGATAGTTATTTTGGAAATTGTGGCCTCCTCCTCGAGCGGGGTGTAGAATTCGAGTCCCTTGGAGTTGAGTTTCGTCAGATTTTTTAACGTTGAAATTGGTTACAGATTGTCCAACCACACACTGATGTCATCAATGCCACAATGGTGACTGAATTTTATTTTGTCCTCGCTAGGTAGCGGATGGGCCATTAAATTCAGTTTCCATTCGCAGCACTATTGTCCCCTTTACCCCTGAAGCTATCAATGCTTTTTACAAAATCCCAGACATACCTCGTGAACAAGATTATTATGAAATTTGGAACCTCAGTCAAGCTAGTATAATGCAAATTCGAGCTTTCAAGGCTCAACGTGCTTTTGATCCATCCGCCACTTGGGTTGAAAAACGATTTAAATTTGGTGGATGTATCAAGGATATCCGAGCCCTGCATCATTTTTTAGGTCATAATGTGAGCCCTTCTCGACATCTTAGTGCTTACAACTATCCTAATTCTTGCATAGCCTGGGCAATAGTTAAAAATATTCCGGTTGATTTAGGAAGGATTATCTTTACTAGAGCCAAAGAATTCACCTTTAACCATCCTCAGAGCGGCCATATGCCATTTCCAAATTTTATCTCTGCACTTTGCATCCAAGCTAAAGTCACTGTTGTTCCAGCTGACCGACTCATGTCACCCGACTCACCAATTATTGGCCCCCGTCTTGCCAATCTTCCAGTTGGTCGCCTTAATTATGATAATCATGTACCACCTCAAGCACCACCTGCCAGTAGCATTCCAGCTTTTGCCCCATATTTTTCCCTCTCCTACCATGTTTCCTATCCAAAACCTTGCTCAAGAGGCCCGGTTCGACTTCATTGAGTCAAGGTTAGCTGCCATTCAGGATAACCAAGCCACTCATGATACTAATCAATCTTAGGTTTTGAGAGAGTTCGGGAGTGGGCTGAAAATATACGTATTGGTATCCGAGGTCAACGTGCTTTTCTAAGAACTATCAACCCACGTTACGCCCATTTCGATACCCTTTGATCAATGTCAACCAAGTCCTTATACTTTTCCCACTTGGATAACCTCTGCACCTACTCGTACCTCCCAACACGCTTTTCCTAGATCTACCCTTGCTCCTGGCGGTATGCCTAGTTTTGTGTCCACAGTACGGTGTATGATTTGATTACTCGCGGCTTTAGCATCCCGTCTTCTATCACCTCCATCAGTGCCGGCTTGAGTAGCATGGGTTTAGAAGGTTCAGTGGTCATGTCCACAACTGCTGCAGGTGCTCGTCTTGAAGCTTTGGCGTCTGTCGCCGCACTCTCTGATCCGGTCCGTTTTTGAGAAACCTCGATCCTGCATGTTTCCAAGATGTCGGTCTGACTAATCCAATGAGTTTTGCTCCAAATAGCACGGTAGATATGAGTGATACTGATTTTTGAGAAGCTATTCAAAGCCACATGATGGACGACTCTGACACTGATTCAGACATTTGACGGATTCTAAAAATTTCTAAATCTTTTTAAAAATTTCATATCATTTGGATTGAGAACACTTGTTGGATGTTATTTTATTTTGTTGTGGTTTCAGAATATATTTATCTTTGGTACTTATGCTTTTGGTAATGCACTCTTGGGGTTTTTACATATTATGCTTTTTTTATCATGTTCTTTTTATGTTGAATAAATATACATCCTTGTGTTGTTATTTTGATAAAAAAAAAAAAATTGGCTCAGAATGCATGTTTTTAGTCTCTTTGTACGTGAATTAGAGATTCCCGGTCTACGCCGAGCATTTCCCGGTTTGCGCCGGAATCTCCAGCTGTGTTCTTTTTGTCCTTTAGTACGGTCTGCGCCGGGAACTACCAGTTTGCGCCGGGCACTGCAGGTTCACGTCGACTTGACACTATCTCTGCCACTCTCCTACATATTCCTTCCAAGCCATTGAGTATGCTAGTACATGACCCGGTTTGCGCCGGTACGTCCCGGTCTGCGCCGGCCATGCTACTTTTGGACCGACCAAAATAAATTTCCAATTCTATTTATATCCATCTATCAAACCCCAAACTTCACACCAACTTTTCTTTTCTTTTAATTTCTTTATTGATGTAGACATGGCTTCCCCTTCAACACCCTCTCTTTCACCACCAAGGCCACCAAATTCAATTATTTCTCAACCAGAACCATAATATCCTAACCCGTACATCATAGATTACACTCAGAAACTACGCGTGATCGTTACTTCTTTAACTTTTCTCACTCCCATACTTATTGAAAAAGGCCTAAACATGAGGAAAGTTAAAGATTGGGGTGAAATTCGAGTTTTGTGGGGAGGTTGGGATCGGTTTATCCGTGCTCCCCGTGGGCGTATCAATATCACTATGGTACGAGAGTTATATGCCGTACTATCTGAAACACCCTCTATTGAAGAAACCACCTCAGTCTTTATCCGAGGTGTCTGGATCCCATTTACTCCTACGGTTATAAACCGTGCCTTTTTCATCTCCGAGGAACAAGTTGCCCACACCCACTATGAACGAGAATGGCGTTTGGACACTTTGGTTGGGTTGGTTTTGAAATATGCTGAAGCCACGCATGCTTTATTTCCTTGTGCTCCCCACGAGCGTGATATGTTAGCTTATAGCTTGTCTCTTGAAATGCGCACATGGAAGCATTTCATCAATTCTCGAGTTTTTTCGACAAATGACTTTTCTGAAGTTAACGATGATGAGCTGTTGTTGCTCTATGCTCTCTCCACTGGTACTGCAATTGACTGGGTGTGTTCATACACCGTGTTGCTATCCGTTTCGCACTTTCAATGACCAATTTCCGTCAACCATTGCCCTTTGCATGGGTGATTTCTCACTTATGAAATCATGTTGCTGGAGTGCCTATCATTCCCACGAATGAAGTTTTTCCATGCCGTCGTTCCCAAGCTGCGTTGTTGCCTGTTATATCCCTGGTGGTTCTTCGTCTGCTGAGACGGGCAATACCGATTGAGTTCGTGGTTCGTTTCGTTGTTGTGTACGCATGCTTGATGGTTCATTCCGGTGTCGGTCTTGTGTTCTAATGGTCTATTTGGTTGGTATTTTTTGATGTTGTTCCGGTTTTTTCGGTTGGTTTGTTTTTAAGTTTTGTAAGATAAAAAATAATGCCACCGGCTCGTCGTGAATTTCTTTCATGTTGGTCGGTATAATAGCTAAACTATGTAAATAAAATCAAGTTACGTGTTTAATATTATTAGTATTGAAGAATGGTTCGTATATTTTCATTTTTACAATTAATTTGATATTCCACATTTTGACTGAAAAACTTATAAATAGCTCTCTCGAACGTATTTTAGCATTTTCCGGTTTGCGCCGGAAAAGTTCGGCTTTCGCCGTGTTTACCTGCCAACTTTTTGCCCACATATCCCGGTTTCCACGCGGGATTGGACCCGATTTACGCCGTGGTCATTTTTAACACTACATCACAATTTTATTAAGCTAATTCCTTATTTTTCTAACTATGTTCTTATTACTCACTTTTCATCGAGACGATGATAGTTCGTAAGTGGGGAGTGGCAACGTAGTTAGTCTAATAAGGAATAATTTCACGAAACGCTTACTTTATATTAATTTTTGAGCATTATTAGAATAAAATAATTTTGAACACAACATTTAGCTTTACGATTAATAGAATGAATATTTCAAAATGATGAACAACCTTAAATAATTAAAGGTAAATTTTATCTTCCAATTCTTTGACAGTAGTGTGAATCCTTGGAACACATATCCAATTTTTTTGTTAACATACAAACTTTTATGAAATTATACATATATGCCTCAATAGCAACTAGAACTTAGGTTTGATATCCTTTCGAGGCTAAATAGTAAGGTGTTTGGAATCAAATTTAGGAATGATGGTCCTGGCATTTCTTTAACTTAACCATAGCCAAATAGCTCGTCCCGAACGTAATTTCCACCTGTCCCCACCTCACCTTTTGTAGAGTGGTGAGATCCCACTCGAACTAGCCATTCATGATTAACCTCATTATTATCCGACCCTTAGCCTAATATTAGTCTACATTCCCTTGATGACCCGCAAGTTTAACAAATTTCTATATTATGCGGTGATAACTTTGGAGGTGAAGGTTGGAAAATTTTATTGGCACAAAGATTAGTTGGTATCTATCAAGTTCGGAGACCGTTGATATTTATTAAATTTTTATGTAAAATAATTTACTTTCATATATATATATATATATATATATATAATATATAAATATATATATATATATATATATATATATATATGATAAAAGGTGAGTTAGAGGGCAATTTTGGAGGACGAGTTCAACAATTCGAGTAATACGAGTTTAGGTGTTAAATCAAATGAAAAGATACTTCATCTCTTATGTTTGTTGCTGAGGAGACGTCGTTGACAATCATGCAATAAATTTGGAGTGCTAATTAACTCGTTGGAATTGAATGTACAGATTTTGCTATCTTAAAGTTGTTATTTTTATATCCTTTTTATCCCTTCGATTAGCCAATACTCGAGCCTGACATTACAAACCTGCAAGTCCTACCCGACTTATCTTCTTGATTCCGAATACCTCGATTTGTGGAGATTGGTATCACTCTTAAGCTTATGGTTTGCAAGTATTAAATCTGTATGCATAAGTTCGTGATTGGCTGTATAATAACAAAATAGAGGAACATTTGCACACACACCACACTGCTCTCTTAGATAACTGGATGACATATAACTTTGATTTTGACTGGATGGATCAACTTGTTGAAACTTCATTTCTTGATATTGTGTAACTAACGGTTGTGGCCTTAATTATTTTGTCGCTTCTTTGCTCGATGACTATCAAAGGCTAAGTGGGGAGTGGTTGATGTATGTCAACCCGATAATATATTTTGATCCATTTTTAATCCCATTTCTTAAGTTTTTAGCGATGTTTTATATCAAATATAATAAATATCATAATATATGTTTATTTCCGAAAATATTTGATATCATAATTTTCCACTATTTTGAATTATTTTGAGGCTTGTCGGCCTAATTTTATTATCGATTTACCGTGGTTTTTCTTGTTTCATTTTGTTTTGTACAGATACCACGTAGTCAAGTCTTAAAGTCGTGACGTAAAGCTCGACGGATGCATAATTATCAAAACAAATCTTATACGAATCTGATTTTGACAAGACCCGGCGCAGACCGGGTAAGATACCGAGTCTATGCCGGAAAGATATCCAAGATTTATCAAAGATTGGCAAAATATTGGACGCATTTAATGGCTATTTTTGGGCACACACAAAAGATTCGATTGCCGAAGACCGGATTCCGGCGCACGCCGGGTGAAATACCGGCGTATGCCGTTAATGGACAAATTTGATTATTTCCCGCACACCGGAAAGGGACCCAACCGATATTCAAATTCGAGAGATGGATATCTATATATATATTTGCATATCACAAAAAAGGGGGACTTGGCCATTTTTTCTCTTTTCATCTTGACAGGCAACACACAAAGTAGGCTCTAAAGCCAAATAATTTAATTCCATAGTTAGCTATTTCATCACAATTTAACACTAGATGTTATTTAAATTCTTGGATATGTTACGTGGAGAAGCTTGAGCTTTGATGCAATTCCCTTGATGATCACCGGAGATGAAAGCAAGCTTTTGATCTTTAGGCTAATTTATCGGTTGTAGTCGGTAACATAATATTCTAGTTTTATTTTGTATTGATAATCTCGATTATTATGAATGCTAAAATGAATGTGTTAGTATTCGTAGTAATGAGTGGCTAGACGTGTAACTAGCCGAGGCATGTAATTGAATTATTTTGGTCCCTTTTAGTTAATCGGACGATGATTATGTAATGTATATTTTACATTTCGATTGTGTTGAAGCTTTTTCTACTTGTATTGATTGTTAGCTCGTGTTGGAGTAATTAACCAATATTAGCACATACACACTTAATGGATACCGAACGGAGATATTAGGTGTGAGAACGAGGTAGAAAAACCGGAAGGTAAAGTTGACCGTTATCGGAGTTCAATTTCTTATCCGGGGAATGAACTAGTTTGTACTCGTGATTTTATCATGTCAAATCATTAGGTTTAGGGCTCTTAAACCAAGGAGGAGGCATAGAACAATTTCGTACACTCGTATGAGGGAAATTGTTAGAATAGGAGTACACCGTTTCACACACTTGGACACCCTTAATAGGCTGAATTAATCACATCCTTGAAACTAAAAGAGACTGTAGTTCAATGAAATTGTCTTGGTTAGTACCTTTATTAATTGTTAATTTTATTAGTAACGTTAAGTAACTTTTCTATCAAAAACTACGACTTAGATCAAGATAATAATAGCTAATTAGTGTTTAACCACACTTTGAATTGTATCGTTTCCCGAGGAGACGACCTTGTTCACTAGACTAGACTACAATTGACCCGGTACACTTACCGGTTAGATTGGAACCGTAGGAAAGTCCACATCACCTCGCACCGCGGCGTCTCTGCATCACGGTGTCTCTGCATCGGGGGTGGTCACGGCATCGGGGTGGGCCACTGTATCGGGGTGGTCAATGGATCGAGGGTGGTCAATGCATCACGGTGGTCAATGGATCTCGATGGTCACTACATCGGAGGTGGTCACTGCATCGGGATGGTCACTGCGTCGCGGTGGTCAATGCATTAGAGTGGTTACTGCATCGTGGAGGTGAGTGCATCGCGGTGTCAATGCATCGGAGGTGGTCAATGCATCGCGGAGTCACTGCATCGCGGTGTCACTTCATCATGGCGTTTCTACATCGCGGCATCTCTGCATCGCGGGTGATCACTGCATCACGGTGTCTCTACATCGGGGGTGACCACTGCATCGTGGTGGTCAATGGATCTGAGGTGGTCAATGCATTGCGGTGTCACTTCATCGATGCATCTCTGCATCAGGGGTGTCACTGCATCGCGGTGGTCAATGCATCGAGGTGGTCACCCAAAAAAAAAAAACCTTATAAACGTCCAGAAAAAAAAAATTGGTCCAAGAAAAAAAAATATGGGTAGTTTGGTCTATGTACTCATTGTTGTCCTTATAACCATATAAAATTCCTTAGTGTCATATTTGCCTAATTAAGTCTAATATATGTCTTTTTGGACCCTTGCCCCTAAAAAAAATACATGACATGTTGCATAATGGATTGCTGGAATGAAATAGATAAATAGACGTGATTTCACTCATATATTTGACATGTAATTAAATGAAATGTTCGAGATTTTATAAGATGTGACAAGTGACACGGTGAGTGATAGGTGTGTGATGATGAGTGTGGTGGGTGGTGGTGGGGCATGCGATGGTGGGTGGCGGCAGATGATGTGAGGTGTGCGATACTGATGGTTGTGGTGGCGGCGGCGGGGGTTGTGGTTGTGGTGTCCGATGAAAGGTGATGGTGGCTAAGTGAAGATTGGTGGTGATGGAGTTGGTTGTGGTGGATGATAGTGGCAGGGGTTAATGGTGGGATAGGTTATGGGTGAGGATGCGAAAGGCAGTGTGAGGTGGGTGGTGGTAGGGGTAGTGGTGAAATAGTTGGTAACATGAGGTGATGGTGGGGCAAATAGTTGTGGGTTGGGTTGTGATGATCGATGGTGGTTTATGACGATGTGGGTGGTGGTAAGCGGTAGTGGTGAAATAGTTAGTAATATGAGGTGGTGGTGGGGCACAAGGTTGTGGGTTGGATTGTGATTAGAGATCATCCATGCATAGTCCGACTCTTACTCAGGGGTAAAATCTGACCGTACAAATTTATTGCTTGTGCATAACATCATTAATCATCTCAAAAGCACAATAGGAATAGGAAGGTAGGTAAGTTATACTCTTTCTTCAAGAAACCATTAAAGATAGGAACGTAGTCGCTCGACCATAGGGGAGAGGTACAAAGTTTCTCGCCCAGAGGATACTATAATGTTCGAAGAGGGGTTGCACGGATGATACCAGCAAAGGAAAGTATTATGGTGTCGGAGTGGGATCTTAGGAGTTTCCAACCGATGGCAGGGGAGAGCCGCGCGTACCAGTTACTGCTCTTAGCCACGGGGACGGGGATGGTCGTGGGAGGTGATCAGAACAACACCGGTCATTTGATCGTCTCGTCGAGTATGAAATGAATAGTAGCAACCAACGGTGTGAAAGCATCCATGAACTAATAGGTATAGGTAGGTGTAATATGTTATAACTGCCAGAAGCCCTTCTCTTCCTCCAACACCATTAAAAGCGGCAACTCATTCTCAAGCACTAGCAGCGGATGATTTGAACAAAAGCCAGTCTTTCATCTTGTAGAGTTTATAGCATTTTCTTCACTAGCTTATTTACTTCTATCAAACCTTTCCATTTAGAAGTAATTTGCTTTGCTTTGTTCAATTTAGAGTTTAATTCATTGTGTTAGTAGTGACTTGCAATATGACATTTGTGAATCATAAAAAAAACCCTCCCCACTTAATTAATTGCTTATTAGAGCAAATGACATAGTTGCTTTGGTATTTGACATACATTTGAGGCTATTTTTCTAAGATTTCTCCAAAACTCAAAAGTACCCCAAATCTACTTAATCAAATGTTGAATCCCCTATATTCTGTACTAGCTGTTTCCTCTTCTTGTTTTCTAAACTTTCACCATAGAAGTATGACAAGAAACTCCATAAAGACAAAGTAAGAGCAACCCCTTTCTCAACTTGAAACCTCTCATTGAAGATTAACACACCCAGTGATTCTGTTACGGGAAGCAGCATCGCGATAACGATTCCCGAGAGCAATGCCGAACCAAGACACGAAACTCCAATTGCCCCTAAGAAGAACAACTGCCATAGTAATGCACTGCTGATCAGTGTAACATAGTACATTGATTTCCCAATTTTATACTCACTCGCCTCTCTCGAAAACGCCTGCAAATATTAACGTATATCCGTTAGTATCTTTACACAATCATCATGCACAAAAAAAAAGGTAGATATATAGAGAGAATATGACCGCGAAATCATGGTTGAAAAGCATCCCGATTGTGCAGACCGCGGTTGCAAACAAGGATATGATCATCTGCATTTCCATGACTAAAGAGTAAGTCATTATCTGTCTATACTTTCTGCAAGTTAACTCCATTAACGGTAATATGAGCCCGTATAAAACCGATGCTCCCAATGTCATGAAAAACCCAATGTAATACTGCAGTTTAGACTCGTGAGCAGGACGATCCGAGCTGGAATGAAATGCAAGGACAACCGAACCAAGAGACAGTAAGAAAATTGCATTAACAGTGTACGGAGTGAATCTTTGCTTCACGATTAGAAACGCAAATCCAGCAGTAAATCCCAGTTGTGTAGCAATTACAAGTGCAGAAGTCGAGACAGGTAATCTCGAAACGCCGTAAGCTGCTAGGTAATCGTCCACACCGGTTAAAATCCCGAGAAACGCACAGTGAAGGAAAAGGCCGAGATTCATAGCAGAGAGTTTGGTGGTTTCGATTTCTTTCTTTTTACGGCGAAATGCATATGAAATGAAGAACGGAATAAGAATGAACGGAAAACCGACTGTCTGTAGCCAGCTAGATATCCAGATTCTCTTGCCGCCTTTCACGAAGTAAAGGCGTTGTACTAATGGACCGCCGCAGTTTCCGAGGCCTAACATTACACAGTTCAATACTAGCAGCACTTTTTTCAGTCTTTTCCTCTGATGTTCAGTGACTCTCTGATTGTTTACAACTTGAACCTCCATTTTCAGTAGATATATATATATATATATATCCCAACTGTTACAGAACTGCCAGTAGAATGATCCCAGTAAAAATCAAAAAACAAAACAATTGACACACACACACACACACACAAACAAAGAAACAAAACAACAAAACCAGCAACAAAGAAGATCAAATTATCATAATTTGTGCTCAATTCTTTACCTTTTTTTTCTTTATGAAACAATTCTTTATTCTTGAGTGCATGCATGAGTTACTAATTGTGCAAATTAATCCGATGAAAAAAAAGTTAAACAAACACATAAAAATGGGTTTCAGCTCAATGTTTCTATGATCTCTTTAACCAAAAATAATTGTATAAAAATTAACCTTTTTTTTCAGCAAAATCCCATTTCTAGCTAGCAAGAATTACCTCTTCAATGGAAAAATAATGATGCAGGTAGCAATTCACTGGTATGGGCTGGGTAAAAAAACCATAGAACACACCGCCTTTTTTTTTTTTTTTTTTGGGTTTTTGTTTTTAAATAGTAACAGAAACAAAGAGGAAAAAAACAGGAGCATTAAGGAAAAAGTCAGTGGTCCTATCATCATCATCAAAAAAGGAAAGAAAAGAAAAGAAAAAGTCACCTGGAAAAAGTTAACGTGGCAATACAAACTTTTAATGTCCACCGCCTGTGCTAATTATTCTACAGATAACGACGAAACGAAAATGAATGATAAGGTTTTAAAAAAAATACCCAAAAAATATTCACATATGTGTAAAAATGAGAAAATGAGATACTCGATTAACCAAAATGATGAAATACAAACAATTCATTCAATCGATTTTTCCCTCTTTATTTACATTAACTAAACCATTGTCCCCTGTTTCGTTTTCCCCCCTTTATTTGGTTCTTGTAACTTCTTGATAGATCATATACTTTGGTTCACGACAAAATAAACACACATGCGCATAAAATAAAATAAAAAGTTAAAAGATAGAATTTTTAAACCATTGATCATGATTATTTTTTCTCTATTACACCAGAAGCCCGGA
Organism: Gentiana straminea; assembly: GCA_036785695.1. Taxonomy (NCBI): domain Eukaryota; kingdom Viridiplantae; phylum Streptophyta; class Magnoliopsida; order Gentianales; family Gentianaceae; genus Gentiana; species Gentiana straminea. The sequence goes on along the minus strand of JAVUPR010000355.1, from coordinate 1,456,338 downwards.
GGCCGAAAGCAAAAAAAGAGATGAAGATATCTAGTCCTTGTCCAAAAACAATACCAAGGGGATGGGATCATTAAACCAAAACAAATGTTGTCAGCTACCTCCTCTCCATGTTGATGAATAAATTCAGCTTCCAGTTTGATGAAAAAGCTCTGCAATCTTTCAGAATAACATAATCCTATTTCAGCATCTGTTTTCCGTCTTTCAATGGTTTCTACTGTCTAGAGGCAAACTCTGATTCCTCTACGGGGCAGTTTCTCTGAAAATGATCCTTTTAAGGCTATGAACAATGACATTATATGGAGAAAGGCATCAAAACTCCAAGAACCAGTGTGGTGAAGAATAACTGTGAACATTATTGTCAATCTCTACAGCAAAAGATATAAGATTGTTTATGTTTGAACTATGTTTTTTCAGGCAATGGATATGATCGAAAGCTTCTCACCCTGCAACCTCTCGATGATGATTCATGACAGAGATCTGAACTACATCACAAATGACACAGTAATGACAGTATATTCCTCTTATTGTTACATGTTCTTCGCTGCTGGGAACTGCATTGCTGCATTGTGCTATTACTAAAGAAGCTGTATTTGCTAAAAGATCAAAATACGAATCCACCTAAAACGACATATTTCTCCCTCCAGCCAGTCTTTCTGTCCCATAATCCTCCCTAATTTTCATCCATCAGTTCTTGTGAGTCACAGGTTCTCCTCCTGCCCAAGTAAGAATGTTGGAAAAAATACAGCAACAGTCTGGAAACATTTGTAAACAGTTGAATCATATCGATCTTAGTGCTTTCGTAAGGATTATATACATTCATACCTGATATGTAGCACACCAGAAGGAGCAGTGCCATTACATAGACAAAGCTCTTTAGCTCAATGTACAGAAACCATATGCAGCATGCAAAAGCCGTACAACCAGAAGGGCAAGATTTCGCCAGATTTTCCTAGTCCCCGAGCTAAGATTCAGACCCATGAAGACTTCCCACAAGTGAAGAGTACACAGCGTCATCTGGAGTCAGGCCTGCCGCTTTCATCTCTTCATACAATCTAAAAGCATCCTCTGTTCTTTTCTCTTTAGACAGGCCTGATATAAGTACCGAATAAGTTACTATATTTGGCACTAGACCTCTCCCTGACATGTCATTGAACAACTTCACAGCACTATCGATCTTTCCATTCATGCACTCTCCATGTATAAGAGTGGTATAAGTAATAACATCGGGAATCAAGCCTTTGTCATCCATCTCCGCGAATAGTAGACGAGCCTCCTTCATTCTCCCTTTCTTACAATAGCCATCTATCACTGCATTGTATGTCACTGCATTAGGTTTCTCTCCCACTTTCTCCATCTCACGAAGTATCCGCTTCGCTTCAAAAAAGTTTCCTTCTTTGCTATATATGTCAACCAAAGTAGTATACGTGACAGTGTTGGGAGCCACGCCCTTGTCTTCCATAGAAAGCAGCAGCACTTTAGCATCCACATGGCGATTTATCTTACACATCCCTGTGGCGATTATATTATAAACATACACATCAGCGTTTAGCCCTTTCTTATCCATGACACTTTTAAATCTTAATGCTTCATCAATCATCCCTTTCTTGCAGTAACCATCCAACAAAGTGTTATATATCACTCGATTTAAATCAATTCCTTTGCTTTGCATCTCGCTAAGTAAAAATTCAGCTGCGTCCATCTGGCCGAGTTTGCAAACCCCATTTATCAAGGCCCCATAGGTTTGAACAGTCGGGTGAAGACCTTCCTCTGATGCTTTATCAAATAATGCAAAAGCCCTCTTGACGTTTCCCAACTTGCAGTTCCAACTAATCATAGCAGTGTATACGTGGATATCAGCCTTTATATTTTTCTTGTGCATTTCATGAAATAACTTCTCAGCCTGATCAATCTTCCCAGAGCTACAATACTTTTCAATCAATAGAGTGTAAGTAGTTACACTGAACTCCACTCCATCTTTCTTCATTGCCCGCAAAGTTTCTTCTTGTCCAACAACATCGGACATTCTTATATAGGCGTTCAACAACGTATTATACGTATAGTGGTTAGGTTTGATTCCTTTACAAACCATCTCATCCACTAATTTCCTAGCTTTATTAACATGCCCTTGTTTACAAAGACAATCAATCACAATCGTCATTGAATAAACTGTAATCTCCACATTTGACTTCACCATTTTATCAAAAAACGCAATCAACGAATCAAACTGACCAGATTTCTTAAGGGCAACTAAATAACCTGTACAAGATCTCTCACCAACCACAAAACCATTATTAATCATGTGTTCGAAAACCTCCAGACCCTCCTCAAACATCTTGTTATCTGCGTAAACCCTAAACAACATATCAAACAGCTTGCCTACATTCTTGGGAGAAACGTGATTACCACCCACTAAAGAAGCTACTTCTGAGATCGGTCGTCTGAGGTTGTCGTCCACTGCTACAGAGTTCAAAATCTTAAAGGCTTCGGAGAAATTTCCAGCTTTGAATAAGCGGAAAACCAATGCTACATGGGCTTGAAGATTCGGTTTACGGGATGGAAGAGATGGGTTTGTTTGCAGAAACTCAAAGAAGCGTAAGCAGTTTTCGGGTGGAATAAGTGGGTTTGTGAGGACCAGGTGGATCACCTGGGAATTGAGATGGGTATCCAATGAAGAGATGGGACTCAAATATTTTGAAGTTGCAAGGGACTTAGCTATGACGTCGGCCATTTCTTCATTTGATTTCGTATTTGTTTGGAAAAGTGGCTTTACAGTTTTGTAGAACTTGGTCGACATCGTGTCTTTGAGAACAGTGCGAAATAGACCGTCTATTAAGCAATTAGTCGAACATCCTATGGCATGTCGCCATACCAACCTGGAAAAAAGAGTACATTGCAGCAACTAAGCAACAAAATAGGCACCATCAATTAACAACAATCATATTTCAAAAGTGAAATTTTGGTGAATGATCTAATCGAACACTTTTCCTCCCAATTAACAAACCTAACCATAAGAAACTAATCCAACTATAAAACACCTTAATCTCGATTAGGCCATGAATATTCACTAAAATAACTAGTCCAGCAAACGGTTGAACATGAAAATACTTTCAGCTATCCTTAAAAACCTTAATCTCTTTACTCTGAAACACCATTTTTTTTTTTTTTTTTTTGTAAAGGTTAAACCTTTAACCTCAACCAACTAAATTTAAGGCATCGCCATAAATCTCCAACCATAGCTAATGTATTCTGAAGCAAACAGAAATCACTCTGCTTTTTCATCTTAATCATTTCATCAATCCAATAAAATAAAAATAAAAATAAAAAAAGCAATTAAAAAGAAAAGACCATCAACCAGTGATTCCCTGATAACCCACGGATTTGATTATCATGTGGCACTGACTTTTTATGAATTAAGAACGGGGAAATGAGCATTTGGTTGATGTATCGCCTCCGAATAAGCACAGAAAACATAGAGAAGAACACAGAGAAGAAGTTTCGAAGCGCAGGAAAGAAACGTGGAATAAAAAGCATACCTTTAGCTCTCTTCTTTTGGAGATATGAGGGGTCAAAGTTCAAACTCTGATTTGGTAACAAATCCTTCAAGTTCCTCTGAAATCTTCTCTTCTAAAACTCAGTACGAAGGAGAAGGATACGAGGTGATGATAATCCGAATGTAATCCACAGAGATGATGTTGATGATACAGCAGGAGACGAGAAGATGAAGAGGAGGGTCCAGTGCTTAGGTTTTCGGTTCGAGTAATCATATGGGCATAACCCTTGTTCTTAAGTGACATAATGGTAATTTGCACCCTTAAGAGGAGGGTCCGGTGGTTTTTTTTTTTTTTTTTTTTTTTCTTCTTTTTTTTTTTTCAAATCATTCCCGCAAGAGATCCCTACCCATTTTTTTCCTCCATCTAATCTAAACGTTACTTAATTCTTTGGAGTCTGAATTACATTCCTTGTTTTAGATTATTAGGATTTTCAAATTCTTGCAGTTAGAGGCTTGCAGCAGTTGTGACCGGAGATCGCCAGTCAACACTGTGACTCCATTTCAGTACAGAGCAACGATGTCGGATGTAGTTGAAACACTAGCTGCTAGGTGACCACTAAAACATGCATGCATACATACATACATATATGCATGCCTAGAGGCCCTCTGAAACAACACACACAATGTACAAAAACTCTACAACAAGAGCAAAAAGCATGGCATAAAAGTTGTTAACATCAAACGCTTACCGTGATCTTAACAAAAGTACACACAGAAAAGTCTTTTTAAGTTGAAATATAAACACAGACCAAAGGTAAAAATCAAGAAAAGTAATCAAACATCTCCAACATAATAACATAGGAGAAAATGAAGGGTTATTTACTACCGAATTGAATGATTCAACCGAACAGTCAACCTTTCACCGAACCGATGCAGCTCTTTATCACATGCCCATTCGGATTATTCCCTCCATTATTAATTTTTTATTCAAAATCTCCAACAAGTGTAAGAATAATTATGTCGTGGCTTTTATTGAGCCCGATTAATTTTCTTCCCCGTAATAGTGGTCTTATATAAATTCGTTTTCCCTAGGAAATATCTTATTTATTATTTATTGGTTATTTAAAAAGAGTTTTAATCCGATTAAAACTCGGCTTTGATGGACGGCTAAGATTAAAGCCTAAACCCTGATCATTCGGATTTCGGCCCTCTCTCCGCCTATAAAAGCAATGCTTTATTCCATCATAAAGCATATGAAAGAAACCAACACATAACGGTTGTAGGCAAGGAGAGAGATATCGGAATCCTCATCAAGGTGTCAACAACATCATGGCAAAACGGAGGCGCAGTCGACGCAATCGAGTAACAATGGATATAGGAAAAGATCCTGATGATTTCTTCCGCTATTAAGATACTCTGGATCTATCGTTAATTTACAACAAGAACTAAAAGCGCATACCAGACAGCAAAATGGATAAAAGTACCAAGTAGCAGACTGCATATTATAACAACTGATAAACAACTACATACAAACACATTAATTCTGCTTAGTTAATTAAGTACATGAACTGAACTGAAGGATATTATTACAAACATAGTCCATCAACACACACATGAGTCATGACACATACTGATACTGATGTACCTATATGGGAAGCAAACCGATACACATGAGTCATGATACACACTGATACTGATGTACCTATATGGTATTCTCACAAATACCACCCAGAAGCAGTGGTAAACTGCTAAAAATCCCCAGAACTAGTTACACCAAAATTGCTTCCTCCCCAAACATATATACGCACATTACATTAAGCCGAATCATGAAACAAAAAGAGACCGACATGCATGCAGTTATAAAGTCTGAAAATTTACAACACCCCAAAACATCCTTCATCATCAGAATCATCATCTTCAGACATGTTTCCATCAGAAGAAATTTCGATGTCGTCGTCGTCGTCACTGCTTTCTCCATTATACTCAGCCAGTTGTTGCTTCAGTTCATACACTTTCATCCTCAAATCATCCCTTTCAGCAGCAAGGCTAAGCACCACAGAATCAGGATAAGAACCTACAAGCTTAACATCTTCAACTTTTGCAGAAAGTGGAATTGGCGGCGCATAGCACTCTGCTGTACAAGTACCATCAGCTGGTAGCCGATACAGAATTGGCGGAAACTTATCCATAAATTCCCTTAGCTGCTGATGTTCAACTGCAGTTATAACAAAATTAATCCATAACCTATATCCCAAAATTGATTAATAAACTAATATATAAACAATCAGACGGGTCTTAAATATTAATTTTACTTTAAAAAAAGGGAAATTAAATTTCTGAGATTTAAACAAGAATTGGAAGCTTAATTAATTTAATTACATGCATGTTTCAATAAAGTAGCAATATTTGAACTCCATTCTTCCTGCTGCTGAGTGATCTTTCCCATTTTGACAAAAGGGACACGAGAATTTGGCTTCATTTCTCCTTCAAATCAAGCAAGATTTCTCTTTTCCTGTTTAGTAGAGGTTTAGATAGCTTTGTGTAGTGTAAACGCAACAAAAGAAAAGCCAGCTTTATATAGATGGTTTCGAGCTGAAGCGTGGAGAGTTAACATGGCTTCTTTCAATTGGTTGCATGGGTTGGCAATGACAAATGTCTAATTAACCTATGCTACATTTGAGTAATTACACACCTTTTTTTTTTTTTTTTTTTTTTTTTTTTTTATTTTACCTTTTCTTATCTAAACTATTTTACCTTCAAGATTAATTAATTGTAGATGAGTATCACCCTCAAAAAAAATAAAATTGTAGATGAGTATCATCGATCGTATACATGTAGTATGTTTTAATTTATTAATCATACTTTTTAATTAGCTATATTTTTTTCCATATTGTTGGTTACTAACACCTTAACAATCGAGTAATATCACGTCTACAATAATAAAATAAAATAAAAATACAACTTTCTTGCGACATTGATTATAGTGTAGAACCTATTGATATCTTATTTTATTGATTATAAATTTATTAGAGATCAGATGAATCAAGGTGTTGCTCGTGTTTCTCATGTTTACGCCCATGACAGATAACGGATGTCCTCGCAAAGTCCTTGCCATGCTCGATTCCCATCTCTCAAGGGTTCAAGCGTAAGAAAAGAATGAGGAGGGGAAGGCAGGGGGTTGAGGAATCCATAGGGATAGGAGAATTAATGGTGGAGGATAGAGGGTCAAGAGTAACATTGGTAAGACTGTGAAAACAAAAAACAATTTCGACAAATCTGACATGACGAGAAGCATATATATTTTGTGACTGTGTGGATCGATCAAGACATAGATAGGCACTTTGAGTAATTACGAGAGTAAGGTCTGAGCCATCGGTAACACGTGCAAGAGAGCATATGGTTCAAGTTTGTGTTGACTGGCGGACCTACATACGGCTAAGGAGGGATAATCCGAAAAAATCCTACTAATATATGTAGTATGTATCTTGTTTGTCCTCCCTTAAATTTTTTATTTTTCTCTTCAAATTTTTTTACTGCCCTTCCTTACCCAAGATCCTGCGTCCGTCACTGATGTTGAGTAAAGCGTTTGAACCATGGATAACATATGCAACCAAAAGAAGGCAATTTGCCATAGTTAGAGATCTATGGAAAAATCTTCTCAAAAAGAGAAAACATGTCAAGTGTAACCGTGGACAAGACTATTCATATACACGGCAGTGTCAAAGGCACGTGACCAAAAATTAAAATATGATTAGATGGTTATGGTAGAATTTTCATTTTATTACGTAACCAAGTTTCAACTATATGCAAATAGCTTTGCTCCGAGTAACCGTTATGCTCAGGCGCGCGTGTGTGTATATATATATATATTATATGTCGAAGTGGTATAAAGGACAACACCCAATACTTTTGATATATGTAAAAACTCTAGCTAAGATGACTTATGTTTCGAGGCAGGGAAGAGTATTATTTACTACTGTTTAGGGGTGGGGGTTGGGGGGTAATTTTTATGTGGTGTCTTCATACAGTGTGGAGACATCGTGTGACTAAATACAGACCATACAGTTTTATTTTGTATTTAAACTGTGTAGTTCTGATCGTTTTACCCGTTATTTCATCTCAAATTCCCTCACCCCACAAGTATTTTCCGTTGGGGGGAAAATTCTATCATAGGGACTCCCTACTAGGGAACTGTCTAAGTGACAGCATCTGGACCACACAATTTCCACACACTGGGCACTGTGTATTCTACCTCGAAAACGTCGCGCGTTCGCATCCTACCACATAAACATGTTTCCTACTAGAGAGTCCCTACAGTAGATAACGACCCACGTGGCAGGTCAGTAAAGCAAAGATAGCTGGTGCAATAAGTCATGTCCGTACTCCGTATTGTGTTTCTGTTTGGCCACCATAATAGGCGTGGGTTGGCTAGTTTATAGAGAGGAATAATTAATTAAATACAGTGGCGTATTTGCAGAAAAAAATTAGGCTAGCAGCTAGAGAAGTGAAATATCATTAGAAGCATTAAGTATTTTTTTTTTTAGCAGTGATACATCCACTACTCTTTCAACCATAATATCTTACACAACATAATTAACACCACATATTCTGTTGGGACCCACCACAAATAATAATTGATCACTTTAATCAAAGGTTTGGACATATGTAGTGGTTTGTGCACTACACACAAGTGTAGTGCACATATCATTTTCCTTTTTTTTTGCTCCACTTTCTTACGGTAAAGAATAATGATATGTGCACTACATTTTTGTGTAGTGCACAAACCACTACATGTGTGGTAACCATGGATTAAAGTGATCAATTATTTTTTGTGATGGGTCCCAACAGAATATATGGTGTTGATTGTGTTATGTAAGATATTGTGGTTGAAAAAGTAGTGGATGTACTGTACGGTAAACTCTTGTTTGCTAGCCTTTGTTTGCTTTCTTTATTACGTACCTATTATGTAATAAACTTGTATCACGTAAATAAAACTAAAATTTTCACATAATATTTCATTAAATTTTTTAGTGGGAATGAGCCACAAGGACAAAAACAAATTAATAAATGGGTCTGGAAGGACAAAAGTAATATTTCATGATGATAAATGACAAAATCATAATTGTTACTTTAAAATTGTTACTTCACGTGTTAATGTTACTTTATGTTTCACAATTGTTACTTCATGTTTACTCTATTCCACATTTGTTACTTCACAATTGTTACTTTTGTCCTGATTAAATTACAGTTTCATTCTATCACGATTTTTTGATAATTTTGTCATTCTAGACAAAAATTTAAATTTTTTATATAGTATATAGCTGACTTGATTCTCTTACTTTTCCATTAATATTTATTTGCTATAACTTCATAATCATGCTACTTAATGAATTAAATAAACGATACGCCTAAACAACAAGTGAGTTGTTTAGGCTTTTTCTGGTTTTGATTAAGAAAAGTTGGTTTGACTTTCTCGATTATATCCAAATAATTTCTCAACGGTTGATGTACATCAAGTTGGGAACTTCATGCATGATGTTGGAACTCAACGGTCCTCCAATCTAAGGGATTGCCGAGTCATCATAATTGTATAACTTTCTCATCATTCTGTCAGGTCAGGATGGAGGGGTCATGTGGGCGGGGGAAATCGCATTTTACGCACCTAAGAAAAATGAGTGAGTGATTTTTCAGGTTTCAGAGGAGCTAGCTAGTAGCCTTAAAGAGAAACTTGTACAACTCAAGAAAATCTCGAGTATCCATTGGTCAGTCGACTTTGGAAATTGATATTGATTTTAGTTGTGGCTAGAACCGTCCAAATGACCAAACCGGACCGGACCGGAACCGGAACCGGTGGTTTGGTTTTCTGTCGGTTTGGGCCGGTTGACAAACCGGCGGTTGACGGTAGAAAACCGGCGGTTGCCGGTTCAAGCCGGTTCCAGTTCACAAGGTTCAGATCACGGTTTTAAAATTTATTATTATTTTTACATTTTCATATGATATTTATTATTTTCACTACCATAACAAATTACAATTCTTTTCACTATAATTACTAAAGCGAATGTAATATATATATATATATATCTCTATATATATATATATATATATATATATATATATATATATATATATATATATATATATTATTTTTTTTTTTTTTAAATAGTTTTTTATTCGGTTTTAAATATAATATTAATATTGTGTTATTTTATTTATATGTAAATAATGTTATTTTTAAAAATTGTGTTATTTTTTCAACGCGTACCGGTAATTCGGTTGCCAACGTATCTTTTATATGTAATCGTGTCGGAGACACACACATATAAAAAAATCAAAGTGAACGTAGTTTTTATTGTTTTTTTTTATAGTCTGTTATAGTTTGTTGTAAAGGTTTTTATAGTTTTTTTTTTAAGTCTTTAATAGTTTTTTTATAAGTTTTTTGAGTCGGTTTTAAGTATACATTGATTATAAATATTGTTTTATTAAATATTATGTGAGATATATTGTGTTGTTTTTCTTATATGTAAATTGTGTTATTTTTTCAACGCTTGTACCGGTAATTTGGTTGCCTACGTATCTTTTATATGTAATCGTGTCGGAGACACAACACATATAAAAAAATCAGAGCTAACGTAGTTCTTATTGTTTTTTTTAGTCTTTTATAGTTTATTGTAAAAGTTCTTATAGATTTTTTTTAAGTCTTTTATAGTTTTTTTATAAGTTTTTTGAGTCGGTTTTAAGTATACGTTGATTATAAATGTTGTTTTTTTAAATATTATGTGAGATATATTGTGTTGTTTTTCTTATATGTAAATTGTGTTATTTTTTCAACGCTTGTACCAGTAATTCGGTTGCCTACGTATCTTTTATATGTAATTGTGTCGGAGCGCACAACACATATAAAAAAATCAAAGCGAACGTAGTTCTTATTGTTTTTTTTTTTAGTCTTTTATAGTTTGTTGTGAAGGTTTTTATAGTTTTTTTATAAGTTTTTTGAGTCGGTTTTAAGTATACGTTGATTATAAATGTTGTTTTATTAAATATTACGTGAGATATATTGTGTTGTTTTTCTTATATGTAAATTGTGTTATTTTTTCAACGCTTGTACCGGTAATTCGGTTGCCTATGTATCTTTTATATGTAATCGTGTCGGAGACATAACACAAATAAAAAAATCAAAGCGAACGTAATTCTTATTGTTTTTTTTAGTCTTTTATAGTTTGTTGTAAAGATTTTTATAGTTTTTTTTAATTTTTTTTTTTAAAGTCTTTTATAGTTTTTTAATAAGTTTTTTGAGTCGGTTTTAAGTATACATTGATTATAAATGTTGTTTTTTTTAAATATTACGTGAGATATACTGTGTTGTTTTTCTTATATGTAAATTGTGTTATTTTGTCAATGCTTGTACCGGTAATTCGGTTGTCTACGTATCTTTTATAGGAAATTTTTGAATTGTTTGGAAGTAAAAAAAATAGCCGTTGCAATTATAGCCGTTGGGCCGGTTACAACCGGTTCCGGCCGTTCCGATTCCGGTTCTAAAAATCCCCAACCGGCCCCTAACCGTCCAACCGGCGGTTCCACAAACCGGCGGTTGACCAAACCACCGGTTCCAACCGACGGTTACGGTTTGGTTTGGCCAGATCTAGCTGTGGCCACAAATAACATGAACGAGTTTTCATTGGTATGAATGTTGTGAAAAAACGCTTAAGGAATCGAATAATTTTCTTGTGAAATAGAGATGATTTTGTGAATAATTTTCTTGTGACATACATTGAAGATGAGGTCTTTTTAGTCTTGTGGAGTATGAATCAATTATTCAAAAGTTTCTGAAAATGAAGAATAGACGTGGAAAATTGTAATGCACATCTCTCTCGCTCTTCTGCTTTTTGGCGTATGTATATATTTACTTACGAATTTATTAGCTACGGCAAGTTTAAAAGTTTGTAATGCACTTTTTGCTCATAATAATAACATAGAAGAAACTACATAAGACACTTTTTGCTTCAGTACATTAGTTCCAAACATATATAGGGAATAATTCAAGATTACAAACAAAGTTAAAACATTATATGGCAAAGCCAAAGTAAAACACAGCAAAATCTGCTTCACCAAATATACATATTATACATTTTAGCCGAATTGATCTTAATCAAAACACAAAATAAGCATAGCATAGCATAGCATGCAGTTATCGAGAATTAAACGATGAGCAAAGTCGTTAAGATCCAGCATCAGAACTCTCAGACAGGTTACCAGCAGAGTTTTCGCTCACATTTCTTTCTTCATGGAAGACTTGTCCAGCTGGAGGAGTCCTCCTTATCAATGGACTTAAATTACCAGCAGCAGCAGCAGCAGCAGCAGCAAGCCTTTGCTGAGCCTGTTGTTGCAGCCAGATGGCGCGATTCACTTGCAACGACGAAAAACCAGTCATTCCAACACCTAGCTGATGAGTTGGCGGTTGTTGCTGCAGGGGATTCAGGGGATTAGCTTGAAACCGCCTACCGGTGGTTACAGGTACAGAAGCTCTTTGCGGCGCAGCAGCAGCAGCAGGCAAGTGATTGGCTTGTAACAAGTGCAAATCAGCGCTTAAGGGTGGTGCAGAAACAACTCTTGTTGGTCCAGCAGCCTGATGATGAGCCATTTGCTGCAGTAGGAGATTCACTTTTGACTGCCAATCAGACCTTACAGTTACACCAGGTGCAGCCATTTGCTGATGATGCGGGCGCTTCAATTTTGACTGCAAATCATCACTGACAGCCGGTGGTGCAGAAGAAACTCCTATCGGTCCAGACTGCAGAGCCAGTGGCTGATGCGGGCGCTTCAATTTTGACAGTGAATCATCACTTATAGGTGCAGAAGAAACTCTCGGTCCAGACTGAGCCAGTTGCTGTTGCAGGCCGCCAGGTGCAGTAACTCTCTGCTGACCCTGAGCCTTAGCCTGAGCCACTTTTTGCTCCAGGTGATTCACTTTTGACTGAAGATCATCCCTTTCAGCAGCCAAATTATGCACCACGAAATCAGGATAAGCACCTACAAGCTTAACCTCATCCTGGCCTTCAGAAGGAATCTCTGGCTCATAAACGTCGGTAGTACCGTCCGGCAGCCGATATGTGATAGCAGCTGGGAAACATTAACATAGTAACAAAAATTTATAAGCAAAGATCCACCCAAAAACGCATAATCATACCAAGATATTGATTCATATTATATATATGTAGCAAAATAACAACAAAGGTCCAACCTTTAACATATGTTTATCATATCTTAAGCTGATCGAGTTGAAAAAAATACAAGGCTAGCTGTAAGAAATTAAAGAAAAAGAACCCCACTTTCACAATGGTTACCAACAATATCAAATCAAATGTCTGAAAAAAAGAAGAAAAAAGAAAGTCGATGCCCCATAGAAATTTAAGAACACAATATAAAAAGCTGTCACCTTTAAACCCCATATATATGTGTTTGATGTATACTGTGATATATAGACCTTGCACCACAAACCCTTTTCACAATATGGTCAAGAGGGAATGGATAAACTTCTCCACAGGGGTCTAATTTATTTTAAAAAAGACACTAAACATAGTTTGCTCTTTTTATGAATATCATTCATTCAATAGATGAAAAAGAGACTCTTTTTTGCAGAGTTATTAGAAATTTCTTCCTCTGTTTCTATTTATATTTTCTTAGCATTTTATACTTGCATCTGTCTAGCTTAGAGACAAAAGAGACATCTTGATTTCAATGGAAACAACAATATTATTTTAGCTTCAGAAAAGTAGAAGGAATGAAACTCACTTCCATTCAAACTCCCTTCCCCCTGCTCAGTAGTCCTTGCCATTAATTCTAGTTTGAGTACAGTGTAAATGAAACAAGAAGAAGAAGTAGAGAAGGAGTAGGTGATATGCCTTCATTCAATTGGTTGCATGGGTGGCAAATGACAAATGTCTAACCTATTACTAGTTAGAGTACTTGAGTAGCAGTAGGACCTTGTTTTTTCCAAACCCACTTTATTGGGTGATTCTGTTGCGGAGAGGCTCTAATGCGGAGATGTACATGTGGTAATATCTGGACCACACAGTTTCATCTTGTGTGGGAATTCCCTATTGAATCTGAAACTGTGTGGTCCAGATGTTGCCACGTGTACAACTCTCTATTAGAGCCTCTTCACAACAGAATCACCCCACTTTATTCACCTTAAAAAGGACATAATTACACCGGTCGTTTAAGCAAAAAGTATCGGGTTTGAGCCCTTGTGGATGTAGAAAATCTTATTAGAAGATATCCACATCTTTGGTGTCCGACAGTATTTCGAATGATTAGTGTCAGATAATTGTCAGAGGATACCTTGCGAAAGCAGAAAAGAAAAAAGAAAAAAAACAACTTAACTTCGAACACAAGTTTTAGAATGTAGTATCAAATTTTAGTATTTATTTGGTTTTAATCGTTATCCTGATCGAATTCAAGTCGAGATATTGTTATTTTTCATACTCTTGATTCAGTATTATCAGAAAGTACGATTGATACTTCGCAAATGAAATTCGTTTTTGTAAATCGATCAACATTCCGCCTAAGACCCTAAAAGGAGAGGAAGGATGTAATATTAACTTATTGAATTCACCCGACCCAAGAAAAGCTAATTTCAGAGAAATTCCCCACTATTTGCTTTTCTTTGTGATTGAAGAACTCAACCCATTACGCACAAGAATACAACTCAACATTTTTGGCATCTCTCAGAAACAATACTTTATTATACATATTCCCCAGATTACAAGAGTTGAACAACTGGAAACATCAGTTGAAAAGCTCTGCTCTATAAATGCTGATTAGTAGTAAATATAGTATTTGGCACAAAGAATGACAACAACTACCACGTGAACCTCCTACAAATCAAGAATATTAGTACAAGTTTACAACAGAATGTATGACTATATATAGCAAGTGTCTTTCAATCTTTCTGGGCCAAAATAGGAATCCACATTGGCCACAGCTTGCTAGTTTCCTTTCTCCTGGTAATGACTTCACAAATTTGATGATGAAGTTATGTTTCAGTTGACGAAGCTAAAGGGCTTCCATTTACTACTTTGCTGTTTTTGCTGCCGATTATATTCGGATGCCCGTTTGAATCTAAGCCATACACGTGTCCCATTTTGGCACGTTTCGTTTCTAGGTATCTCTTGTTCTCTGTTGTAATCTGTGTAAGAAGAGGAACACGACCAGCAACTTCCAAACCGTATCCCTTTAGCCCGCTGTATTTAGCTGGATTGTTCGTCATCAGCTTCATTGTTCGGACTCCAAGATCTCGAAGTATCTGTCATAAAAGAAATTAAGTTCGTCGTTAAGAAATGTTGCTTCGTTTTTTTCTCAAGGCATCCAAAATCAAAATTAGTTGAGAATGATTTCTCTCACCTGTGCACCGATGCCATATTCTCTAGAATCGATTGGTAAACCAAGCTCCTCGTTTGCTTCAACAGTGTCACGACCGTCATCTTGCAAGTTATAAGCACGAAGCTTATGGCCTAAACCGATTCCTCTTCCCTCGTGACCACGAAGGTATACCAGAATGCCCTTACCAGCAGCCTCAATCTGCTGCATTGCAAGTGCCAACTGGCTTCCACAGTCACATCTAGCTGACCCAAATATGTCTCCTGTTAGGCATTCTGAATGTACTCTTACAAGAATGTCCTGACCATCTCCGATATCACCCTGTTCAAAATATAAAGATATTAACCTCACAGCTTCAAAAGCGATATACTGGAGAATCATTGCACTAGAAACCTCGAAAAGGGAATTATTACCTTGACCATTGCAATGTGCTCGATCCCGTCTAGGATTGACCTGTAACAGTGTGCAGTGAAGGGTCCCCATGTTGTAGGTATTCTTGCAGCAGAAGAATGCTCGACTAGCTTATCCCTCTTCCTTCGGTATCTGAAAATGCATTCGGTTTAGAAGATTTCTTCACTGAGATATTCTTGATTAACTAACATCCAAATCATTCAATAGACTATGCAATTTATTGTTGGAGAAAAAAAAAGGCACAATCTGATTGCCTTACCTGACTAAATCAGCAATGGAGATAATCTTAATATCCTCTGCCTTGGCGAATTCCCGAAGCTTAGGCAACCTCGCCATGGAACCGTCATCATCCACGACTTCACATATAGCTGAAACAGGCTCTAATCCAGCAAGAATTGCAAGATCAACAGATGCTTCAGTGTGTCCAGCTCTTTTAAGAACACCGCCTTCCCTGTATTTCAAAGGAAATATGTGCCCGGGACGGTTGAAATCTAAAGGGGTTGAATCTTTAGATGCAAGAGCCAATATTGTCGTCGCCCTGTCATGAGCTGATACTCCGGTAGTAGTACCGTGTTTCGCATCCTGCAAGATACCAAATAAAAACACATGACCATGTTGTTGCATTTGAAGTCTATTGAGCCCCCTAAAACACTCATCATGCAGCACAAAGGATTGAACTTAAACTGATAAGATCCAAATGAATAGATGTGAAATACAAAAAGAGAAGGCTGAAAATGATCACATACCACTGATACTGTGAAAGCAGTGGATAGTTTTTCCTCATTTTCCTTGCTGTCTACCATTAGAGGAATATGTAACCTTTCCAAGTCTTCCTCTTTCATGCTAACACAGACAATTCCAGTGCAGTGCTTCACAAAGAATGCCATGGCCTCAGAGGTAACCTTCGAGGCCGCCATTACAAGATCTCCTTCATTTTCGCGATCTTCATCATCTACAACCAAGACCATCTGCAGATCCCACAGAAAACAAACATTCATTAAAATGAGCTAAAGGATTCCACCAAAAAATATCAATGATAAAGATTCGGTGTACATACTTTTCCATTACGTATATCTTCAATGGCTGCTTCAATCGACGCAAAGCCTTCTGTAGGTAAGTCCAAATCAGCTTCATCAACAGGGAAGTCATTTATTGCAGAAAGGATCCCTGCTTCAAGGGTTCCAACTTGTATAGAATCAGCCTCCAGTTCAATCGGGGCAGATACGCTACTGATTAACGGATTGTTTGTCACTACATTAGTTCCATTAGTATGAACAAGGAGGCTCTCTTCACCAGATAACATTACAGATCTAATTCTACCATCACGTCTCGTATGGAGGCATGTCTGGCCTCTCAACTGGATAGACTCTGAGAAACCATTGCTAACATGGAGATTTCCCAAATGCAATCCATTGAACAACCTCAAGTTCTTTAGCGGTCTACAAAATGAAGCCACGTGTTAGAGAATCCATATCAAACAACTAATTGGAGCATTACTAAACCAAACTAAATAGGTGTGTGACTTCAAATTGGAATCCCAATGTCTCTCAATAAGGTTCATCCTAAAAAATCGCTTAGCATTTTTTCATCATATCCAAACAAAAACCAACCTAAAACTCCAAGCAAAAAGACACCAGATTTCACATCTACGTGATCCAAAATGAAAATTTTCAGGAATGAAAACAAATCCATTATCATAACCATATAAAAACTTTGAGAAACGAATCAATATGCCAAAATCATTCAAACATATATCCATGCTACCAGGCAAAATAGCGTGAAATCAAAACAAAGGAATAAAGGGAAACATACTTAAAGGTGGAGAGATTTGTTGAAGGAGCATTAAGGTAGATTGAAGCCATTCTTGAAATGAATAAACAAAAAGCTGAAGCCTTTTCCTCTTTACAGATTAATTAAAGAAAACAAAGCAAGAAATGTTATGGGTCTGAAAGAGGAGCTGGGCTCTATTATATAATGAATGAAAAGTAATGGGGGTTTTGGCCTCTGACTTCTTGAATCAGAAGGCAGAGGAAGACCAAATTGAAATCTAGAAGGGAAAAAAAAAAAAAAAAGAATTATTAAAGAAGAAGAAGAAACAACTCGGAAATAGGTGATGTACGGGTATTTTTAGAAAAGCATCCGCCAACCAATACTCTGCAGTTTTTTTTTTTTTGGTTTTTTTTTGTGCGGTTTATTCTTCTTCTAGAAAATAAAATAATAATAATAAACGATTTTGTTAACACGTCATTCCACATGAATCATGCGGTAATTAAATTTAAATTTTTTTTTTTTTTTAGCCCGTAACGGGATTCAAACACTGGTCTCCATACCAGGTTATTAATTTTTTATTTATTAACAAGTATTAGTGTGAGAATTATTGCATATCTATAATAAAATAATAGTAATAATAATAATAAACGATTTTGTTAACACGTCATTCCACATGATTCATGCGGTAATTAATTTTTTTTATTTATTAACAAGTATTAGTGTGAGAATTATTGCATATCTATAATAAAATAATAGTAATAATAATAATAAACGATTTTGTTAACATGTCATTCCACATGATTCATGCGGTAATTAATTTTTTATTTATTAACAAGTATTAGTGTGAGAATTATTGCATAAGTATTAATCATATTTATTATTATATAAATATATATTTGAACTTGATTGAGGGTAGTCGAATTAGGTATTGCATAATTCTGTGTGGTTCGTTTATGTAACACCCTCAGACCCCGAGACTCGTAACGTTAAATGAGCTCATAAATGATTCTGTTTCGTTTATGTAACACCCCGAGACCGGTCTCGTAGCGTTAAATGAGTCATAAATTGGTCCGGTTAATCCGCAGACCGTCCTCGCTTTGGCCTAAATGGGATATCACATTCTCCCCCCGGACTTCTCTACCATGTGATTCTGGGGGCGCCCTCTCGCTACCATTCCGTAACGCCCGCGACCCCGGCCCCAGAGCCGCTAAATAAACGAGCTTATAACGATCCGGTCAACCGCTAACCGCCGTCCTCGCTTTGCGGTCTAAAGCGGCTAACCCGAGTTGACAATAAATTTATATCTCACACTTATATTGGTGATGCGATGCTTTCTCACTTCCAACGCGGGATATCACATTTAATATTTGAGTCGAGTGGAGTTTTGAGTTTAAAATGATTTGAATCGATTCAAGTCAAGTTCTAACTCGAACAAATTTCGGACCTAATAAAAAATAGGAAAGTTAATTACGAACTATTCTTCAAAAAAAATAAAATTACGAACTAATATTTCAACTCGTTATACTATAATTAAAAGCTCTAATGTAATGGATAATTAAATGAATGCTTTATTCATTTATCCACCATGAACTCGAGATTGCATTCGTCAATTATAGGACATGTAGCATGCCAACTGCCAAGTACCAATTGATTTAACCATTATATAAATATTAGACAATATGCAAATGAGGTCACACATTGTTCGCGAATCCCATCATTACGATTGGAGTTAGAATCCAGATTTGGGCCATTCAGCACGCACAAACCGACCCGAGGGGATCCAGTCGCCACTAGGACGACGACAGAAAGCCGACGGCTTAACGGCAGGGAAAAGTCTAAAAGTCCGTACTATGACGTTCCGTATTAATTTTGTCTTCGATGATCGAAATCCGCAGCAAAAACAAGAATTCATCATTCGTTACGATTTTGTGTAATTTAGAATCTCACAATTAATTAATCGATATAAAGTAAACGATAAAGATTCATACCCAACTGATTGAGCCCCGAGATCTTCTCATGACGGCTAGTGGACGCCGAGCCTTAGCCATCAATCCTCGCTTGAATATGCCTTGAGAAAAACCCTAGTTTCTTCTATTCTAGTTATAAGACAAGACTACCTGTATAGAGAAGTTTCTAACGACTGTGTGATTGTGAGCGAGGTTGTGCGTACCTAGATACGGGGATGATTGGATCCGGATACTGTATTACCGCACGTTTCAATGGTTAAGACGAGTATCAAAGAGCGCTTATAACTCCGGCCATAATAGCAACGATCTCGGAGTCATCACTGTAGCAGTTATTGTTGTTGAGTATTGTTTGCGTGAAGTCCGACCAAATGTTAGCTTTAAGTGTGGCAACAGCTGTTTGGCATCGAGAATGACCCGTGTTGTATTGAGTATAAATAAGCGAGCATAATCGAAATTGTTAAAGCATAGCTCGACACTTATTATGAAACCAAACATATTTAGCCTCAAAATCTTGTCGCCAAACGTATATTATAATCGTTGTATCATTTCCTTTTTTTTGAGTCCGTTGTATCATTTTTAATTCAAATAAAAAGTAGGGGCAATTGTTCAAAAGAACACATATTAGACTTAATTAGGCTAATATGACACATTTAAATCTTATTTGGTTATAAGGACACAAAATAAGTATATAGACCAAACTACCCCTTTTTTTTTTTCCTGGACGTTTTTTTTTCTAGAGGCTAAAAATGTGTATTTTTTTTTTTCCGGTGAACAGCTCGATGCATTGACCACCGCGATGCACTGACACCCCTGATGCAGAGACGCCGCGATGCATTGACCACCTCAGATCCATTCTGACCACCGCGATGCAGTGGCCACCCCCGATGCAGAGACACCGGGATGCAATGACCATCCGCAATGCAGAGACACCGCGATGCAGTGACCACCCCCGATGCAGGGACACCACGATGCAGTGACCACCCCCGATACAGAGACGCCGCGATGCAAAGACACCTCGATGCAGTGACCATCGTGATGCATTGACCACTGCGATGCATTGACCACCCCCGATCTATTGAACACCGCGATGCAGTGACCACCCCGGATGCAGAGACACCGCGATGAAGTGACACCGTGATGCACTAACAACCGCGATGCAGTGCATCAAAAAAAAAAATTGCGTCAAAATAAAAATTTACCGTCTAGAAAAAGAAAAAAATAGTGGTAGTTTTGTCTAGTTACTAATTTTATGTCCTTATAACATAAGATTTAAGTGTGTTCTAAGTGCCTAATTATGTACTCAAACTAGTTTTTATAAACAAATACCTATAAAAAATAATACCAAAAAAATAATTTAATTAAGATGGATAAAAGTAATGTTTTTTGAACACAAAAAACCAGTTTTATTTGATTTTTTTTTTTTTGAGGAATTTTTGATTAAATTTAAATAATTAGAAATGATTTGTGTTTAAAAAAGTCTAAAGACCGAGGAAATAATTGTAGTTCAAAAGGAAGAGTCCAGTCAACTTACAATGGATACTCCATGGCCCGCCAAAGTTGACCCGATTAGCGAATAAAAAAAGTCTAGTAGTTGCTAAATTGCAAGTTGAGTCAGTTGACCGATAGATCTAATGTCGATTAATTTTTTTTGACGAGTGAATGTCGATTAATTTTATAGTATTATTATCATTTTGTTTTGCTAATGATACATTATTTATATATAATAAATAACAATTACTACATCATATCTATAATCTATCCACTAGATACATTTTTTTTGAGGGTCTAGATACATTCACTATTGTTTAGAAACATTTGTTATTTATTTTCTTATAATAAGTTCAATATATTATTATATATTTATCATTTAATTATCAACCATTAATTCATTTACTATATTTTTTATAATAAAAGTGGATAAATATAACTATAACATATAAATTATGGAAGGAAATACGGCCATACCTTTGACCTTTCAAATTTTGGGTGAGCAATCAAACCATGTGCCTATTCCAAAGGGATAGTCAGATAAACTTTGACAGAGTCCCATTTCCTAATATTTTCACATTTGCTTGAATGGTATGGTCTCACACCACTTCATCAAACACTTCGATTGTTAAACTGGTTGAGTTTGTGGAGATCACTTGCAACGTTCATGTCTCGAATATCGAGTTATTATATGAACATGTAACGTTAGATACACGACATTCGAGTAAACTTTCAATATCACGTAAGTTCTCATATCATATCAAATGATAAAAGATTCGTGTGGAAAAATATTACAAGTGTTCACATGCAATAGGTGGTCTGTTCAGCAATTTATTGTGCAATATTGAAGAATCCTGATTTATCAGGAATCAAAGAAAAAAAAAGTAAAAGAAGAGCCAAAACGAAGAGCTAAGAAAGAAGAGAATAGAATAGCTTCATTGATTTTAAAATTCTGAAAATGATACATTGATACATTTAATTGATAATCGTTTCTGATCCTCCTAGACTTATATATATACTCTAGGATCACCTCATCTAGCTACCCAACAAACTAACTGCCCTCAACTAACAAGTAACAACTAACTAATCTAACTGAATTTTAAGAGGAGTGTTCGACAATATGCCTCTAAGAGGTTGTGGTTTCACTCTTCTACTCAAATGCAGCAGCATCAATAGCTGTAATATCCTTCCGCAAGCCGAGAAATCGGCTTGAGCTTCACTCTTCCACTCAAATGCAAAGAAGATCGCACTCGAGTTATGTAGCGAGTAACGCTTGGATTACTTCGGAATGAGTAACATGAGTGAGACTGAATAAAGAGTTGATGCCAATGTGATCCAACAAATAATAGAAAGCAGGAGCATCTAGGGGTTTGGTTAGGACATCTGCAAGTTGATGTTGAGTCCTTACTGCCATT
Organism: Gentiana straminea; assembly: GCA_036785695.1. Classification (NCBI taxonomy): domain Eukaryota; kingdom Viridiplantae; phylum Streptophyta; class Magnoliopsida; order Gentianales; family Gentianaceae; genus Gentiana; species Gentiana straminea. The sequence continues at coordinate 1,434,421 of JAVUPR010000355.1, read as the reverse complement.
AGTTTTAGAAAGCCCGTCGCACCTTGTTTCTGACTATGTGACAGTCTAATTCAATGTGTTTTGTACGTTCATGAAAGACTGGATTTTATCCAATGTGGATTGCACTTGCATTATCATAGAAAAGGAGTATAGGTAATGGTACTGAGACTTGGAGGTCTTTTAAGATATAAGTGTTGAATAGGTGTCCTAAACCCAATCGGGTTGGACCGGATCCGACCGGGTCGGGCCATTTACTGTCTATTTTAGTTAGTGTAATAACTTTGTTATGATTAATAAAATCACTTATGTTATTATATATTGTTTATCTTCATATTATTTGTTGCACATATATAGTAACGTCCCTAGTGTCAAATGATAACGCTCTAAATGGTACCAATAATTATACCTATATTCACCCCGAATTCTGCTCAAGAGAGGATAGATAGGCTCGTTATTATGTGGAATATATGTTAAATGCTATGTGAGTGTTTCCGGGATCGTAATTCGCATCTATGCTATTTTCCCGAAGATTTGGTACTGTTTTGTCTCGTTTTGCGTGTTTTATAGGATGTACCGGATCTGGAGCATTGGAGAGTGGATCTGGAATGAAAGAAGTACATTGGGCCGAGTGATTAAAGTCCAAGAAGAAGCCTGTTGAATAAAGAGAGGAAAAGTAGGCCCGGTAACCCGAAGGCTAGGCCCGGTAAACCGGCGTCTTGTTGGACACGAAATTGATTTTGCCGTATTATTTAGGTCGGTTAGGGTTTTAGAGAGTCTTAAGTCGGTCATTGTATCTATATAAGGCCGCATTTACAGATTTTATTGAATACAATCTCATAAACAATCTCATATCTTATTTTTGGTTTCCTCCCTTCTTCCATCATCTCTAGCTTGAGTAGATCGAGCTAGATCTCCATTGTTAAAGGTATGAAGCTTTGAACGTTCCTTTATTGTCTTCAATATGGTAGATCGTTCGTATTTATGTGTTTTAGTTAATCCGCATGTTTAACAACCCCATAATTTACTTATTTTAATTGACTCGGGCAATGTAGATCCGTAAATTAGGATAAGCCACCCACGGTAACCCGGCGGTCTATACCGGTTTACCGGGGCATGTTTTAGAAAACTTAAACTCGGGATTCACTACGCCTACGTTGATCGACGGTGTTTAATTAACGTGAGGTTAGATCTCGGTCAATCGCTTATTGTAATTGTAAATTAACATGAAGGATCGTTAGTGAAGTGTTAATTAGGACACGCCTAGAATGGACCCTAGGAACGTGCTGGTCAATGTCGACAGCTGTCTAGGCGGGTTAGCAGTATGAGTTAGCGCTCAATATCGGCAGTTTTAGTCCTTTATGCGTATGGGCTATTACGGACCAATTAAGGAGGGTAGCTTGCATATAGATTGTCTACTGCCATTGTCGGAGTAGATATGAGTAGGAATTGCACCCGTAGCTGATAATAATGATAATTAAAACTAAAGGTCACGATTAATTTAAGGAAATTATGTGGGGAAGTAAACGTAACGATTAACTAATCCAAGTTAGTAGATCGGTGATGAGAGGGAGAGGTATACCATGTTTGTTTTGTTTTATGTTATTGTTGGTCAATGACCGCCTCTATGTTGCTTCTTAATTATGTTAGAATCGTTTATACTTATAGTTGCATTGTCTCGTGGGATCGACCTTGACTCGCATTTTATATACTACGATGTACCTAGTATTCTTGCTAGTAATATCGACGTTAGTGACTTACACGTGATCATCAAACTGTGATAGAGAAACCATGACAATGATTATGGTTGATGAGATCTCTAATCACCTTAATAAGTTTGATACTTAAATGTCTCTAGTCTTATGTACTGTCAAATGGGACATTGATAGTATAATTAGACTAGCACATATTGGATGTCTTCTATCTTATAGAAGGTAGGGATATATCTCGTCTATCGAAGTGTAGACACTTGACCGTACATGGACGTGTATTAGAGAATACGTACGTTAGGACCGACCCACTTACATTAAGTGTCACACTATGTGGCGGTTGTGTAATTATCCTTTAGACCGGAGTCTTCATGGCATCACGGTGTGGATTGTCATGCTTTGACACTATTGAGGTTTCCCTTAACCACAGGGCGATCATGCGGTAGTGATTGGGTATGATATTGAAGCATGCGGAGTATACATGTTTGGTCGTCCGGGAATCGCGTATCCTATGATTGGGATCGAATATCGGAAATAGCTTTCTTATAAGGAATGTCTAGCTCTCGAGAATCTTTGCAAAGTGGGAGTAAATGTGTTATTCCGAGAGAGCGTGATAACCAGATTATAAGATACGATCGTTAATGTATCGACACTCGAGATACGATCGTATGGATATTATTACAGCGATAGGATTGTAAGTTACACGGTAACTGTTTCACATGAATGGTAGTAGTCATTGCTTTTGACTCTTCCGATGATAGGGGGTCACGGTGTGTTACAAGACGATATCCCGTGATCGTTAGGCATGAAGGGCATTTTCGTAATTTTCACCGTGTCTACGGCCAACATATTCGGAAGCCTATCGGGTCACACACATATGAACATCGAGTCAGATTAAAATGCGGTTACAGTTGATAGCCAAATAAGGAAAGTTTATCTCTAGACTATAAAGGTTATTGTGGTAAATTAATATTGTGATATTTATTTATTATGAATAAATAAAATACAAGATATTAATTATACACAAATTATATTGATTAAAGAATATTCCGGAAGCCAATTAATTGGCATTTGGGGCGCAAGTCATTAGGGTATAAGATACATGGATTGTGCACTTTAATTAATAAGATTACCATAATATTAATATTGCATATTAATTGATTTTGGAAAAATAGATTTATGGTAATAAGATAAATATAATCAATATAAGATATTGGCAATATTTAGATTTTATTTGATATGAGATATTATAATAAAAGAGATAAATCAATCTAATTGATTTTTCTTATTTTATTTGGAAAATGTTTTCTTCTCCTCCACACCTAGATGGGCGCCCTCTCACTATAAATAAGAGGTGGTGTCAAACTTTTTTGTACATCACAATTGCAAGAGCTTATAGTTCTTGTGAAAAACAGAGAGCATCCAATAGAGAGTTTGAGAGAGAGGAAAAATGCCGGTCTAGCAACTGGAGTTTTCCAATAGCAATCCAAGAAAGATTCCGGCGAGGAGTTCGTGTGGATCAACAATAGAGGTTTGACACTGATCGCGTGTAAGTCACTAACGTCGATATTACTAGCAAGAATACTAGGTACATCGTAGTATAGTGATGGGAGTCAAATTGTAGTGTATTTCTTATATGAGATTACCTCCTTTTATGAGTTATTCATGGTTATTTTGGGCTATTATGGGTAGTATATGAACGATATTCACTTATATGCATGTTTCGAGACTAATGACGTTTTCATCCTAAAAACTCGTGTTTTATGTGGATTTGGTTACGTTTCTGTCAATGTATATTATTCCTTGGTGTTCGTGTCTTTGTTTTCGTGCTTAGATTGATGTATAAGGTCGAGAATAAGGAAGAGAGTCTCGAGAAAGAACGAGATTTGGGGCCAAGGAGGAGAAAAGAGTGAAGAATCATTGACGAAATCAACCAAATCACTTCATGGCATTTTGGTCATACTTGGAGACACTTTCGGAAGAGTTGGCTTGATGAAAGTTGTAGAGGATTGAATCAGCTTTCCAATTCATTTTGAATCATCTCATTTGGATCCCTAGAAGTGATGTTATGATGAAAATACTAAATCTTGGTGCAAACGAGCGTTTACGGAGCAATGCTGAGTACTGAGAGTTGGCCTTTCAGGCAAACGAGCGTTTGCCTTGCCACAAATGCTCGTTCATGGTCGGGATGCGGCAAAAACCTATAAAACCCCTCTTTTTCGGTCCCATCTGGATCTATTGAGTACTTAGACATTTTAGGGTTTCTTAGGGGGCGATTTTAGGGCGATTTCCATTAGTTTAAACGTTGTTTTAATCCTTAGATCATAGATTTAATTCCTAGCAACTCTATACAACTTTCATAGCTTGGATTTTCGATTCGTGATCCAAGATTTCATCTTTTGAAGGAGATTTTCATACAATTCAAGGTTTCATCTTTTATGGTAATTATTTCTTGGTCTTTCAATTATTTGATTATGTCTTTGATTATTGCTTTCATTATTATTTCGTTTTTCAATTCCATCATGAGTAGCTAATCCATTGTGTGGTCGAATCATGTGAAACCAAGCGAACTAGCCATTGGATAGATGAGATTGGAAGTGTGTAGTGCGTAATTGAATGGTTAATGATTGTATTCACGTTCTAAAACTTATAATAACCGTAAGTGGATTAGATTGACAACCTTGTTCACTATCACACACATCAAACTTACATATGTATTTTGCGGTGAGATGTGGGATAAGGGGTTTTAGAATCGTGGCATGACCCGGGTATGATAGTTAGCCCGGGCCCAATATGAGGTTGGACATCGTTAAATGAGCGACTCTGGTGCACATCATGTTAGGTTAGTCGGTTTCCTAAAGGGGGATTGGTTAGTCTTGCATAGGGTGTTTATATCGAGTTGTTCGGTTACTCACCGTACTAGGAGTTGGCACCCGTGAATAGTCTTAACCGAGTAGGATGGTTGGTAGGATAACGCACACTTTCCATCGAGTCTATCGAGAGGGTAAGAGTAGCTTGTTGGATCATGGTTCGACTATGCCTTTTAATCATATTAGTATAATCTCTAGTATAATCATTACTTTCTACATTAGTATAACTATTCCACCCTATTGTTGACCTAGACTAAGTCATAAGTCGACTTTGGTACTCAAACCTTGTCTCGTGGGATCGACCTTGCTACCGCCGTATTACTACTGACCCGATACTCTGTCGGTTAAGGTTAGTCAGTTAATATTTCGGCTATCGTATAGTAAATGCGAGTCAAGGTCGATCCTACAGAGACAATGCAACTATAAGTATAAACGATTCTAACCTAATTAAGAAGCAACATAGAGGCGGTCATTGACCAACAATAACATAAAAGAAAACAAACATGGTATTCCTTTCCCTCTCCTCACCGATCTACTAACTTGGATTAGTTAATCGTTATGTTTACTTCCTCACATAATTTCCTTAGATTAATCGCGAGCTTTCGTTTTAATTATCATTATCAGCTACGGGTGCAATTCCTAACCCTATCTACTCCGACAATGGCAGTAGACATCTATACGCAATCTACCCTCCTTAATTGGTGCGTAATAGCCCATACGCATAAAGAACTAGAACTGCCGATATTGAGCGCTAACTCATACCGCTAACCCGCCTAGACAGCTATCGACATTGACCAGCACGTTCCTAGGGTCCATTCTAGACTATGTTCAAACTTAGCACTTCACTATTCATATTTAATGCCGCTTACGATTACAATAAGCGATTGGCCGTATCTAACCTACGTTAATTAAACCCGTCGAACAACGTAGCCGTAGTGAATCCCGCTTTAGGTTTTCTAAATATTGCCTCGGTAAACCGGTATAGACCTCCGGGTTACCGAGGTCGCTTTTCCTAATTTCTCGGATCTACATTGGTCCGATACGATTAAAATAAGTAAATTATGGGGTCTTTAAACATGCGTATTAACTAAAACACATAAATACGAACATATATACCATATTGAAGACAATAGAGGAACGTTCAAAGCTTCATACCTTCAACAATGGAGATCTAGCTCGATCTACTCAAGCTAGAGATGATGGAAGAAGGGTGGAAACCCGAAATAACTCTCCAAAGCTTGAATAACTTTATTTCATCAAAATATATAATGTATGTAATGTAATATATAAAACTTGTTGAAGAACTCGTTAATGCGGCCTTACATAGATACGTTGACCGACTTAAGACTCTATAAAACCCTAACCGACCTAGATAATGCGGCAGAATCAATTTCGTGTCGAACAAGTCGCCGGTTTACCGGGCTTAGCCCTTGGGTTACCGGGCCTACTTTTCCTCTCTTTCTTCAGCAGACTCTCTCTTGGACTTCAATCACTTGGCCCAACATACTTCCTTTGGTCCAGATCCATCTCCAATGCTCTAGATTCGGTACATCCTATAAAACACGCAAAATGAGACAAAACAAGACCAAAACCTCGTGAAAATAGCATAGATGCGAATTACGATCCCGGAAACACTCACATAGCATTTAACAAATATTCCATATAATAACGAGCCTATTTATCCTCTCTTGAGCCGAATTTGGGGTGAATATAGTATAATTATTGGTACCATTTAGGGCGTTATCAACTACCCCCCACTTAGTTTTTTATCGTCCCGAGCAAAATGGTGAAAAGAAAACATCCCTGATCATTATACAAGTTAATTAAAAACAACTATGTCTCACAAAGTCAAGATCAAGATCATGCTACTCATATCCATCAGTAACGCATTTAACACTATTCACGTCATGAGCCAATGTGTGTGTGCAATAACGTTCACAACCGCTTAGTAATGCGTACAATCTCACATTACGCCAACCCGTAGTCGAACTAACCGCCTCGAACATGTTATTTATTAATTAATTGAGCTGTCAAGGCGGATCGAGAACCGAGCATATATTACTCTTAGGCTCGCGTTTATCGGTCTATGCAAAAGTCGTGCGTTTTACGCTCCATCGACTAAAATATTGCCAAAGAGAATATAGATGTATATATTTCAATGCACTTCTCTTTCTTGGTGGGTGAACTCTCATTGATTTAGCTATCGTCACGGGCCCACTCATGATAAACTACCGAATCCGAAATTCCTTTTCCTTTATAAGCGTTGGTGGAACATGATTCGTGATGAAGCCAGGGTCAACTCTAGTCAAAGCAATATGCTATCAACTACACACCAAGGGAAGTGAGTTATACGTTCTTAAAATGGTGGCTCATAACGGAATATGCGCTTAATGACGGACGTTTTCTAGGCTATCAATCCTTACCGGCAAAGTGTACCGGGTCAAATTGTAGTGCTAGTCCGGTGAGTCGTCGTATCCTCGTGGAAATGAAAATCTAATTCAAAGTGTGGTTAAACACCAAGAAGCTATTATTAACTCGATCTAAGTCGCAGCTTTTACCTTTTATAGGGTTAGATTGTTAGAGTTAGATATTAGTAAAACAAGAAATAAATATATATATAGATATATAGATATATATAATATAAATACTAATATAATATATAGAAACTAGCCAAGATGATGTTATTAAACCATGATCTCTTTTTAGTTAATGAATAAGACAGATCTTCCTTTATTCAAGGTGTAAATTATATATGAACCGGTGTACTCCTAAGCTCAACAATTCATCCTCACACGAGCGTATGAAATTGTCATATGTCTAGTCCTCTGTCCAATGTCATCCTCAAGCTCGGTCACTCCGTTTTGTCATACGGCCGGTATTTTGAGTATTGCTCAATTAAACAGGTGATTTCAACGTGATAATATCTTGAGCACAATTTTCAATAAGATTTGTTTTTCTAGGACAAATCTGCCCCCGGGTAGGAAATAGGATTCCGTTTGTCAGACGGCCATTTTTACCCTCCGGTCTTTCTATCCGTGATCTCGTATCCTAACTTCTCCGGTCGGCTCATCATTAGGTTACGCTTCCGTTATATTGATTAATTACGTCAATATTAACATTCCATTAAGTTCAAACAGAAAGAGATTCATAATAACTGATTTTAATCATTTTTTAACATAGTCAATCATCCATTTTACCAAAAAGATTAAAATAGTTCAATTACATATCTTGGCTAATATTACTAATACTAATATATATATATATATAAATAGATAGAAATAATAAACATAATAATATTAGAAAATTACCGATTACAAATGCTGAATCGGGGTTGTTTCCACCGGATATAGCATAACAAAACTTTGAAATCAACAATTTTCGATAATTATTCCGACATTACAACGATACTATAACTACTTTATTTATATATATAAACATATATATACATACATAGACATATGTATATATAAGGGCCCAAAGTAAAAAGAAAATAAGATAGATGAAATATATATATATGGATGTATACATATATTTTTGGGACGTGTGTGTGTGTGTATATATATATATATATATATATATATATATATATATATATATATATATATATACAAGTGTATGCAAACAAAATAAAGAAGGCAAGAAAAAAGAAAGGAACGAAGAAGGAGGAAAAGAGGGGCAAGAAGAAGAGATGGAAATGGGGGAGTATATATAGGTAGATATATATATATATATATATATATATATATATATATATATATATATATATATATATATATATATATATATCCTCCTTTAGGACTAGATTATTATTAAATATGAGTGTTAACTACCAAGCTATTTTGTCCTTTAGCTGTTGTATGAGAAGCAATAAATACTTCCCCCTCACCATACGGCATAATAAATTTATTATTCTTTCTGTGTCTAAATATTCGCTTCTTCTTTTTTTTTTAATTTTAATTAAAACGCTGTCTGTTTTTGTAGTTATTATATATTTGCCGATATCTCCCCCCAATGAATGCCCGGTTTTTTTCATCCACTACGGCCTTTCTCTTCCGAGCCTCTGCAACCAGCCTCCAGTATAAATTGGACGGTGAGGAGAGAGATGGAGGTGATTTCAATTGTTGCCTGCAGAATAATTCTCTTCATCAGGTGATTCTGGGTGTGGCTTTCTCTTCCGTCCATTTTCATGGCTGTTGGTCTTTGTGGTTTATCCTCAATAAATTCCTTTTCTGTTGCAGGAAGCTTCATTGTGTTGGTCCCTGTGAAAGTGTGTCTTCTGGTTGTCTGATTGGTTTTTCGGGCTTAGGTGTTTCTCTCGGTCGTGTAAATTGCGTTCTGCATCTATTGGGGTGATTTCTTTTCCAAACTCTGCCTCTCTGGTGTGCTGCATGTTAGGTTGTGGGTTTTGGCCCGGTTGCCCGGCTGTTTTTGGGCCTGCATGTTGTTTTGATCAGGTGTTTGATTCCTGTTTGAAGTGGATTTTGGCTTCTCTTATTGTATTCAGTGTGTTTAGGGGTCAATTTATGTTTTCTGTTGCCTTTACGGCTGACTGCTATTCTATCCTGGTGTCAATGTGTTGTCATTGGGTCGGTCAACCTGTTTGCCTATTTTAAGGGTTGCTTTATTGGGTTAGATTTGTTACTAACTGAAAAAAATGTTGTGGGATGAAGGATATGAATGCAATCCTAAAAGAGTTGTTAGCTTTGATGGTACGTCGGATATCACCGTTGATACAGTTCATGAGTTTAATCATACTAACTTGATAATGTAGTGTGTCGATAACGATAAGCTTTAGCACCCGATTGCGTTTTAATACTTCCAAAGAAGCGTATGTTGTGTTTTTATGTAGTTGTGGTAGATCTTCGGTTCCTATGGTAATTTCGTGAGAAGTATATCCTTACTTTGCTAACTTGAATACTTCCATCGATACAAATTCCTAAAAGAGTCGTAAGCTTTGCTGCCAATTTTTTGGGTTTGAGGGTAACTTAAAATATTACCAATACCACAGTTCATGGCAACCTGGGGTTGTAGTGCTTTCGACGTTATGTTTATTTTTCTCATGTCTCTGCATGTCCATGGTGTTCAGGGTTTTCCGGGAGACAGATACTTTTGTGGTCTTCGCTCTGGACAGAGATCCTCGAGGTTTGTGGATCCTTTTAACAGTGATTCATATTGTCGTGTATGCTCCTGTTGTTATGTAAGTGGTATACATTTGTAGGTTTAATAGGGTATGCGTTTGTTGTTAGGAAATGCCTATGATAGTTATCTACTTGATTGGTTGTGGTTGTTCTGAGGATATTTATGTGGTTTTACCTTGTGGCAAGCCCTTTGCATTACGCTTCCAGTGCCCCTCTAATTTATTGTTCGTAGATGGACGCCGCAAAACGGGCCGAGGCGAATGAGCGTCGGCGCGGGTCTTATGCGAACATGGATGCCGATAAGAAGGCCGATATGCTCAAAAACGCCGCGAGGTGTATGCCCGCTCCCGGGTTGGCCGGGTTGGCGGCATGGTCGGTCCTTCCGCCGGGGAGGCATCGGGGTTCCGCTGTGCCGGCCCGCCTTTTTGTGGGCTCCTCTTCGGGCACGGTAGGTGGACCGGTCTTGGTTAGGAGTGTTGCCTCCACGTCCGACGGGATGGCACGGTCTACCCGATCCAAAGGTGGCGGGGTGTTCTCGCTTAGTTCCTTTATGGAGGGTTCGGCTATAGGACCGGGACAAGGGCGCTTTCGGTGGCATCTTCGGGGCTCTGCGGCTATGTCCGGGTCGGGCTTGGTTAGGCGTATAGGCGCTACGTCCTCGTGTGCCGACAAAGGAGCGCCGAGCACGTGCCGTCATTGACCATCGAGCTTATCGGTCCGCACGTGCTCCTCGCTGGGAGTCGTAATCACGTGGAGGCGGTTAATTTGTCGACTATGCCACGGACATATATCCGATCGCCGCAGTTAATTCGTGCACATACTGTGGAGCTTTTTGATTCCACCGTGAACCGCCATCCTTTTGCTGCTCTGAAGGTGAGATAAGGCTTATGCCAACTGAGATGCCTCCGGAGCTCTACAATTTGTACACATCGGATTCTGATGAGTCCGATGAATTCCGGAGATATGTAAGGAGCTACAACAATCATCTAGCCTTCACTACATTTGGTGCCAAGACAGATCCTGAACTCATGAAGAACCGGAAGGGCATCTACACGTTTAGTGTACAGGGGAAGGTTTACCATAGCCTTCCGTGTTTGGAAAGCACCAGTGACCCCCCAAAGAACTTGCAGCTGTACTTTTACGATGGGGAGGAGGAGATTGAACAGAGATTGCAGTTGTCGAGCCGCTTGAGTCGTGGGCTGCTGGCCAAGCTCCTACACATTTTGCGAGATAACCCTTACGCTCGGTTTTTCCGGAGGTTAAGGGACTTGGAGAACCTGAATGTTCATAGGATATGCTTGATAAACTCCCCTCACCGGACCGGGGGTTTCAACCTACCAACCTGCAACGACGTGGCATCTATACTCTCTTGCGATGATGATGAAGCGTACAATCCTCAATGCCACATCCAGGTTTACGCAAGGAATGCCCTCCCGTATAAAGTGTCGCATACCTATGGCTCTTTTGACTCAATGCAGTATCCGCTGTTGTTCGTTAATGGGGAGGTTGGCTGGCACTACGGCATCGAGAAACTGCCTCCAAACTTGAGGAAGAGTGTGTATGCGTACAATTCGGTTTCGACACCTCTTGAGGATGGTGTGTCTACCGCGGAGCAGTTATTGGCGGCAGAGGAACGAGGTTAGCTTCGAGGCTCGTGTTCCTCTTCATCTTATTTGCTACTATGCACTTTGACCTTGCCTACTGGCCTAACTTTTCACTATAGTCTCTACACAGGGCCGCCGTAAATGTAATATTGTTTCATGCCGCCAATACTATTGTTACAAGCTTCAAATGAGGCCTAATGATCGATCTGTTTTGTTGCATTCTGGCCGTCTCGCGCGGCGGACACGGTCGACATGTTCGTTAAGGTCGAGAGTTCCAGGCTTGACTATGTGAGGAAGCAACAACGAGAGATACGGACGGAAAACATTCAGGGCATTATGGATAGCCTAAATAGTGGGAACAATGCTGCCTCTGGTGTCGGCCGTAAGGTTATACTGCCACCTTCTTTCACAGGCAGCCCTAGGGACATGAAAAAGAGATATATGGACGCGATGGCTTTGGTGCAAACGTTTGGGAAGCCAGACCTTTTTCTAACCGTCACCTGCAATCCCGCGTGGGAGGAGATTAGTGATTATCTTCTGGCTGGTGAGCTCCCGCGAACCGGCCGGATCTACTTTCTAGAGTTTTCAAGGCCAAGTTGGAGCAAACTTAAGAAGGAGTTAGTTACGACCATATTTTCGGGGTACCGCCGCATTCGTATACTCGATAGAGTTTCAAAAGCGTGGGCCGCCACCGGTGGCGGACCCGAACTTTTTTTTAGCGGGGTCCGTAAATATTTAACACACTAAATAATTTTTTTCACGGGGTCCGAAATATTTTCTATAGGTAAAATGCAGAGTATTTTTAATTTTAGCCGGGTCCGTGGACCACCCTTTGAAGGCTCTAGATCCGCCCCTGGCTGCCACACGCTCATATTTTGATAATACTAGAACATACCTCAAAGCTGGTTACTCCGGAGGCCTATGACCGCTACATCAGCGCTGAACTACCCGACACGGATGTGGACCCTGAACTGTATGCGCTCGTAACAAAACACATGATCCATGTGTTGTGTGTGATGCCCGAAAGACAATTTTGTAATTGTTTTATTTAATAAATGAAATGATATTGTTATTCATATTTATTATTCTCATAATCACCGATGTGACAATAGTATTTACACTACGTAAAACCCTAAGTATATCGTTTATGTAATCACTTAACTCGGTGTATGGTATATACACGGGAGGATTGAGTTAGTGAAGATGTACTTAAAATACAATTAGCCCGTAGTGAAGTTAATCGAGAGTATCGGGTCTCTCCTTTAACGTGCTATTAATGCGCCCGCACAAAAGGTGTGATAGTCCTATCCGGACTTTCGGTTAAGAGAACCTAATGGGGCATTTATATATGATAGATATATCATATAGAAGTCGGACCGATTTGATTAGAGTTCACGATATAATTCCGTAATCGAGAAGTCTTATCAAATCAATGGATGATCATATTTATGGATATATCTTAATCCCGAGGTGATCACAAATAACCGCTTGAATCGCATGAGGTTTGACTTGACGGTTAAGGATTACACCGAGTCCGTGGTCCGAATTACCCCATCTTGGCATTATACTTGGATTGAGTGAGTAGTCCGTGTTATCACGTATACGGAATCCATTCCTTCCATTTATGGAAGTAGATAGACAGCTTCCTTATTTGTTAATCCTAGAAACCGATCGATCGCGCGAGTTCATATCACACCGATTGATCACCAAAGTGAGTTGTATGAATTAATTGATCACTAGGGGGTTAATGGTAAATAAGGATAAGAGGTTCTAAAAAGGGTTAACGGTAACTTCCCGATTTAGAATGAACAATGCATGGAGGATTAATCCATATGTAATGATTGTATCAATGGACGCTTATTATCATTCTCATGAAGAGATAAATATAATCTCATAATCGGAGGAGTGCATTCACGGGATTATGGTGGCATATTCCCGTGATTGATTTATCAAATATAATTATTCGTTCGTAAGATAATTATTTATTTGATTTATCGGAGCCGCTGATTATTAGTCCATGGTCCCCGACGTGCCTCCTAATATAGCATAGCTATTCTCGGACGTCGAATCCTAATAATATTAATTTAGTTCTCGTTGGACTTTATTAAAACGATATGTGAATTAATTGTTTAGTGGACTATTAAATTAGTTGGGCTAAATAATTAAATATGTGGAAAAGACATTTTTCATAATCTTGGCCCAAAATTAGTGTGTTGGTCGAATTTTGTGACTAGGTCACAAGAATGATAATTTCGACCCAAGCATATATTAGTCTACAAGAAATTAGTTTTCTTGTGATTAATAAGACATGTGCATAAAATATTTATTGGATAAATATTTATGGTAAGAAATAAAGATAAAGATTATTCTAGATTTGTTCTAGAATATTTTGGGATTATCTTTTATTTAATAGGATTATCATAATTGATTTTGTATTAATTATAAAATCCTTGGGGCTTAAGTTTTACTCTCATATATAAAGAGAGTTCTCCCAAGCCAAATAACACACTACAATTTTCGACTTTCACCTCTTAGAGAGGAGAAAGAAAATTTCGGCCAAGGGGAGACAAGGGGGAAATCTTGGAGATTTTTCCGGGTAGCATATCGGAGGGGTTCGAGTCGAGAATTCCTTCCACCGGGAGTTGCTTGGATCACACGTTCGGAAGATCGTGGTGCTCTTCATGCTTTCCTTCGTTCATCCTATTGCGGTTCTTCAACTTGGATTTAGATCAGAGTCCGTTTCGATATCCGTTTGATTCTCGCGAAGAGGTCGCAGCGTAACGTAAAACGCAGGATTCACGAAACACTATCCGTGATTTCCTCGATTTTCTGGGAGAGTTTGGACCGTTGAAAAGCAAATCCGACCGTTCAGATTGATCAAATTTGAGTTTTGGACGTACCATAAAAATTTCAGGTCGATCGGGATTCATCTCGATTCCGGATCTGCGCTCAGAATTCCTTGATGCAAGGTGCAGTCAAAGTCGATTCAGCAGCAAGTTTGGAGGTTTACTGGAGAAAATTGGTAATTCAAAGCACCGATCCAACCGTCCATATTGAAGTTCATGGAGTGAAGAAAAGATCTGGAAAGTTTCGTCCCGATCCGAGTTCGTTTGATTTCCGATCATCGCAGAATTTGAACAATTTGCGCATTATGTTAGAAAGTAGTAAACCCTAGTTAGGGTTTGGTTATTTATTTTCTAATAGGTTAGATACGGGGGTGCCAACGGTCCATCTCGGTGTTTAAATTTTCCGCAATTTATTTTTTATGTGTTTGATCATAAAATAGATATAAAATCGGAATTGCCATGACATGCATCATATCATAAATCCACTCCATGCATACATGTAGAATTTTAATTTTGGTAATTAAAATAGGCATGTATACAAACTCGTGTAATTAGTTGAAATTTAATTAATACGTGGTAATTAATAAATTTAGTAACTAATTAAAGATCCGAGGACGGGTTATGAAATCGTTAAGCCTTTCGGTGTGTGTTCTCGGTGAACCGCCTTAAAGCACAAACGAGATCACGTTTTCGATTCGTAGTGTCTACGAGATTGAATGATGGTAAAAGAACAATAAATCTTGGATAAAAACGGTTCGCCTATAGGTTGGGTGGTCAACGAGCTTCGCTCGACCGACCGAACCCTCCTAGTGTGATGTATGCACGGGGGTCCGGCAAGACTAAGCTACACCGGAGAGCGGAGGGTGATTCCTTCTTATCTCAATGGGGCTCTCTTGACCCGACTTCGTCCGACTGTCACATATGTTCCAACGAATAGGACGGGTAGGCTTCCCTACGTTACCGACACCATTCGGAATCCTTGATTTGATGTGCTTTTATGTTAACATCAAAAAGACGTGGTTAGTTAACCCACCACCACTTCCAAATTATTGAGTGTGAGCGGGGGAGGCGACAGCCAACCCCACGGCCTCTACTATAGATACAAGTAAGTGAGAGAAGGGTGACGCCTCGCGGCGCTTTGATTTCGTCCCCCTACGGATGGTGTTCACCCCTATCAACATTCATGGCTTGGTCTCCGAAAGGATAGGATTTCTGGGTACTCGTCGGGTCACTGACCTATCCTACGACGGCATACTCGGGGCGTACCTAAGAGATCCGATATAGTAGGTCACACTCATCATGGGTATTCTTGATAATATCTAGGCTAAAAAAGGAAGGTAGTCAATGAATAAAGGGATGTTCGATTCTCGTGGGATGTTCGATTCCCACAAGTTATTCATTGATGAGATTGTCTCAATTTAACCGTCATCTCTTTGACCTACCCTACGGCGGCACTGAGATGCGAGGTTAAAACCTTGGAATGGTAGAGTAGACTTACTTATAGTTTACAATTCCTAAAATAAAATAATATAGTAGTGTTAAACTTGAATTAATTTATGTCATTTCATTTACAGCATTATCCCTTACTAAATTGCTTACAATTTATAATTGACTAGTATTGACTTCGTTAAAAAGTGGAAAGTAACTAGGACGTTGAATTAGTTAATCGATAATGCAATCATTTTTCGAAAGAGATATTTTCTCTTAAGCCTTTTAAAACCGAGTGACATATAGGTATGTCACTAGTGTCATTCGTGTCAAACGGAAGACAAACTTAGTTTGAACAAAGGTGATTTCGGACTTTGAAATTCTTTTAGTGAATTTTGAGTGTGTAGGAAATACACGTGCAATTTTCTAATTGAAAAATCGGAAAATCATGAAGTGTTACTAGTTGGACGATATTTGGAATCGATGAACTAGTGGGAGCTTTATGATTTGTTGTTTTTCTAGAACATTAGAAAAGTGTAATCGACTACACACGTAACCGTTCTAATTGAAAAACCGGAAAGTCATGAAATGTTGCTAGTTAGACGATATTTGGAATCGATGAACTAGTGGGAGTTTTATGATTTGGAAACATTAGAACTGTGTAAGTGTTTACACGAGAGATTTTCAAATTGAAAAATTGGAAAATCATAAAATAAAGCATTGTCGGTTAGACGGTATTTGGAACCGATAAACTAGTGGGAGCTTTAATGCTATGATTTGTTGTTTTTTCGGTATATTAGAAAATCCGAGAAGTCTCGACGAGTAACACTCGAAATAGACATCCCACGGTTCAAGAGTAGTGTCTACTCAAACGAACCGCCGGTTCAAGATCGTTTCCATTCATTGAAAGTCAAGAATGGGAGAATATGTCTAAAAGTGTTAGTCACCTAAACCGAGAAAATTTTAAGGTCGAACCGAAAATTAATTAACCGAAAATCATAGGATAAGGACAAGTGATTTTGGATCACCAACCTATGAATCCTTGGTGATTTTCTCGAGCTAAGTTCTTTGGAAGAACAAGGTAGCAAGCATTTAACGATTAAAAGAGTAAACAACGGGCGCTTAATTTTAGCTAGAATAGTGGGAGTGATATAAGGAAATGAATCTCGGGTTCAATCCTTGGATATCGCGGAAAATTTATTTTCTCGTTTAAGACTCGTTGGAACGAATGGATTTACCTTCTATTCGATAATTTGTTTGTCGTATAGAAAGTGAATATACCATTTGTAGTACGAATCCAAGACTCGGACTTTTGTTTGATAAAGTCAAAACCACTTACAACCGCCGAAATATGTATATAAAACACATCTTAAGAACTATTAAAAGCAATTGGTTTCTATATTTAGATAAACGCTTCTTCATATTCCATAGTTAGTGCATAGTCCCTAAAAGACAAGACCGAAGACCGGCTCGGGGTGATTCCTTTCTCCCGGTCCGGTTATATTGTCTCAAAGGTTCAATGACTAAGTTTCCTTTCAATCGGGAAAGGATAATGGATATAAAGAAGTAACATAGCTTGTTCATGACGACCTTCGGGGTCCGATGAAAGATACGAGCTAGTAGGAGCTTCCGAGTAGTGACTTCTTGTCGATAACTATTCAAACACTCCGGTAAGTTTATCCAAAATATTTTGAGGTTTCTCTCGTTTTCAACGAGAGATAGAGTATTCTATACTCGGAATAGGCCATTCATAGTCCTCGAGACCGATGCTCACCGCCTCATTGTGACATGTTCTCACTAAGTGAGAAACCGTAAAATTGCCTTATATATGTTTTTAGATGTGCTACAATACACTGCTTAACTCAATAAAGATATTAGAAGCGAAATATCGGTTTACATTGAAATGTAAGACCGAGAAGTCTACCTAGAATATGCTTTGGAATTTACGGATAAGGTGTGGATTCGGTTCACCCCACTTCCGTAAATATAAGCATTTAGCACACGGTGCTTGAAGGTAGGTCTGGAAATTTCGCGAACACGTTCGGTCAGTGACCAATCGTTCTATATCTTGTAGCATTGAGAAAAAGGTTTGTTATAAGATTCTTGAAATCGGGAAGGGACAGTTATACTGTTGCGTCCTTTCTGATAGAGTCTATGAACAGTAAAACCTTAAACCTTGAAGTACGTTTACTCAAGGTAGTTACTAACTGATTAAAATCAGACCACATCCAACATCGGTTGTTGGTGATAACACTAAATACTACTAAACTAGATCAGAATTTCGATCCACCCAGAATGTAGTGGGAGTATGGTTTTGATAAGACTGTTTGTAGACTGGATATCAATTTTAGTACAGTAGTGAATATATAAATATATATTAGTGTTTGTGAAGGATAACACTGCACCAGTTGGTAACAACATGGGTGTGTTATCTGAAGTCAGAATCTGACAATACCACAATTCTCTGCAACAGAGATTCGGACAACATTCTTAAGAGTTTGACTCGGTCGAATTCATTAGAATCAGTCACTGGTTTCCCATCCATCTTATTGGTTAAGATGATGCATCTGTGTATGCAACATTCAACGAGGAAGTTCTACCCTATGCCTCAGGAATGACTCTCTAAATCTTCGGATCAAGAGAAATGGGATAGATTCTCTTTCTAGTAAGAGATGGTCGTTTATTGAACGTCAATTTTGATCGAATCTTAGATTCGGCGGTTAACATAGCAAGTTTAGTATGTCCTTTAGTATCTTGAGAGAACGAGGAATAATATGCGAACATATTCATGTGTGAACTTGGATATGTGTGATACACGATTTTGACTTTAAGTCGGATTGAGGATGATCGTTAAGTCGATCTCGGGCTCGGTGTTTACTCGCACCACATGATTTGATGGACCGGTAACGTTTCGATTCTACGGATCGTCTCGAGCCGACAACCTGACTAATCATTAAGACCCATGACATTTAGATGTAGGTGCTCCCCGAGTCACTGACCTATCCTACGACGGCATACTCGGAGTGTACTTTGGAATCTGAAATGGTTATGATATGCTTAGTGGGTACTAGAATACGGGATGAGTCTCCATTGCTTTAGAGCAAGTGGGAGATGTAGTTTGTTGTATTTTAAATAATAGGGTGTGCTCTAAAACAATTAATCACATGCTTTCGTGCAAGTGGGAGATTGTTAGGTGTGATGCCCGAAAGACAATTTTGTAATTGTTTTATTTAATAAATGAAATGATATTGTTATTCATATTTATTATTCTCATAATCACCGATGTGACAATAGTATTTACACTACAGAAAACCCTAAGTATATCGTTTATGTAATCACTTAACTCAGTGTATGGTATATACACGGGAGGATTGAGTTAGTGAAGATGTACTTAAAATACAATTAGCCCGTAGTGAAGTTAATCGAGAGTATCGGGTCTCTCCTTTAACGTGCTATTAATGTGCCCAGAACACAAAAGGTGTGATAGTCCTATCCGGACTTTCGGTTAAGAGAACCTAATGGGGCATTTATATATGATAGATATATCATATAGGGCTGGACCGATTTGATTAGAGTTCACGATATAATTCCGTAATCGAGAAGTCTTATCAAATCAATGGATGATCATATTTATGGATATATCTTAATCCCGAGGTGATCACGGTCAACTCGCTTGAATCGCATGAGGTTTGACTTGACGGTTAATGATTACACCGAGTCCGTGGTCCGAATTACCCCATCTTGGCATTATACCGGATTGAGTGAGTAGTCCGTGTTATCACGTATACGGAATCCATTCCTTCCATTTATGGAAGTAGATAGACGCTTCCCTTATTTGTTAATCCTAGAAACCGATCGATCGCGCGAGTTCATATCACACCGATTGATCACCAAGAGTTGTATGAATTAATTGATCACTAGGGGGTTAATGGTAAATAAGGATAAGAGGTTCTAAAAAGGGTTAACGGTAACTTCCCGATTTAGAATGAACAGTCTATGGAGGATTAATCCATATGTAATGATTGTATCAATGGACGCTTATTATCATTCTCATGAAGAGATAAATATAATCTCATAATCGGAGGAGTGCATTCACGGGATTATGGTGGCATATTCCTGTGATTGATTTATCAAATATAATTATTCTGTTCGTAAGATAATTATTTATTTGATTTATCGGAGCCGCTGATTATTAGTCCATGGTCCCCGACGTGCCTCCTAATATAGCATAGCTATTCTCGGACGTCGAATCCTAATAATATTAATTTAGTTCTCGTTGGACTTTATTAAAACGATATGTGAATTAATTGTTTAGTGGACTATTAAATTAGTTGGGCTAAATAATTAAATATGTGGAAAAGACATTTTTCATAATCTTGGCCCAAAATTAGTGTGTTGGTCGAATTTTGTGACTAGGTCACAAGAATGATAATTTCGACCCAAGCATATATTAGTCTACAAGAAATTAGTTTTCTTGTGATTAATAAGACATGTGCATAAAATATTTATTGGATAAATATTTATGGTAAGAAATAAAGATAAAGATTATTCTAGATTTGTTCTAGAATATTTTGGGATTATCTTTTATTTAATAGGATTATCATAATTGATTTTGTATTAATTATAAAATCCTTGGGGCTTAAGTTTTACTCTCATATATAAAGAGAGTTCTCCCAAGCCAAATAACACACTACAATTTTCGACTTTCACCTCTTAGAGAGGAGAAAGAAAATTTCGGCCAAGGGGAGACAAGGGGGAAATCTTGGAGATTTTTCCGGGTAGCATATCGGAGGGGTTCGAGTCGAGAATTCCTTCCACCGGGAGTTGCTTGGATCACACGTGCGGAAGATCGTGGTGCTCTTCATGCTTTCCTTCGTTCATCCTATTGCGGTTCTTCAACTTGGATTTAGAGATCCAAGAGGTATGATCTACAACCCCCTTGTAGATATAGATCTAGTTATTTTATTACGTGTAGTTTATAGATCTAGATCCATTAAATCGCTTCCGCCGCGGATGATATTACTAACACCATGGACCGTGTGGGAGGCCGAACATGAAAAGCCCCCGTATGCGCAACAACGCCCGCAAAAACAAGTACCCTAAGGCTTTTCAGAACATACCACTCACGGTGAAGATAGTTACCCGTCATATACGTGCCGTGATACTGGCGTGACCGCCAGAGTACGTGGACATGACGTTGACAACCGGTGGGTGGTTCCTTATAATCCCTATTTGCTACGCGCTTATGACTGTCACATGAACGTCGAGGTGTGTTCGACAATAAAGCTCGTAAAATATCTATACAAATACATCTACAAGGGCCCGGACCGTGTAGCTTTCAATGTTTCTGCGGGGAGTGCCAGGGACGAAATCCGTGAATATCAGAAAGGCCGGTGGGTCTCACCTCCCGAGGCAGCGTGGCGCCTTTTCTCTTTTCAACTGTTTGACATGCAGCCTGCTGTGATTTCCTTGGGGGTGCACTTGCCGGACAATCACATGGTCTCCTTTCGGGCTGACCAGGACTTGGCAGCTGTCGTTAGCAATCCTTTCCTGGCCAAGACTATGCTCACTGAGTTTCTTGCTATGAACCGCCGTAATGAGCGTGCAAGGGTGTTGAAATGCCTGTATAGGAATTTCCCAAAGTTCTTTGTATGGGATTCTGGCAAAAGATATTGGTCGGAGCGCAAGCAGGGAAAGGTTGTGGGCCGTATTGTTTCGGTTTCGCCTGCCGAGGGCGAACGGTACTACCTGAGGTTGCTTTTGAATCATGTGCATGGTCCGGCGAGCTTTGAAGAGCTGCTCACTGTGGATGGTTATTTATATTCCACGCTCCGGGAAGGAGCGTTGCATCGCAGCTTGCTAGCAACAGATTTAGACTTGGACAAATGTCTGGAGGAAGCAGTTGCTTACCAGATGCCTCGGCAACTCAGACATCTCTTCGCTTCCATACTTGTTCACCGCTCGCCGTCGGATCCGCGTGCCCTATGGGAGAATTATTCGATATCCGTGCGATGATTTTGCCCACCGAGCAATTCTCATAATGACAAACCAACGGGAAGCAAGAATGAACGGTTTACGTGAATTGTTGTATCTCCCGGACGACATGGGTAGGAGTCTTTCACGCGCTTAACCTCGGCCCGGAAGCCGACGCCGTTTGCGCCAGGCCGACATGTCTCGTGAAATTGTAAGTGAACGGAACATACATGTCGATGACGCGGACCTTTCGGTGTATCACTGCTCAATGGAGAGCAGCTAGCGGCGTACGCAACCATCATGCAGCAGGTAACCAGTGGTCAGCCTGCAGTTTTTTTTGTGGACGGCCCTGGCGGAACCGGGAAAACGTTTCTTTACAGGACCATTTTGGCTACACTGAGGTCGCAAGGCCACATAGCAATTGCCACGGCCACGTCTGGCATTGTTGCTTCGGTCCTCCCTGGGGGAAGGACAGCGCACTTTAGGTTCAGATTGCCACTACACAGTGACGAGTCACGCTCCACAGGTGTTAGCAAGCAATCCGCATTATCAAGGCTGCTCCGTGAGTCTAAGGTCATAATATGGGACGAAGCTCCCATGGCTCACAGAAAATCCGTAGAGTGCTTCGCTGAAATGCTCCGCGATATCACAGAGGTCGATGCTCCCTTCGGTGATAAGGTTGTGGTCTTTGGTGGTGATTTTCGACAGGTTTTGCCCGTTGTTACAAACTCGACACGGCTTGAACAGATGGACGCATGTCTCATCAGCTCTCCACTGTGGCCTCATTTCACCAGGCTCCGGCTAACACAGAATATGCGAGCGTTACATGACGCCGGATTCACAGCGTTTCTATTGCGCATTGGTAATGGCATTGAGCCGGTCGATGAACAAGGTAATGTTGACCTGCCTGAAAATATGGTCGTCCCGTTCTCTTCTAAAGATGCGTCCCTGGATTCGTTAATCGGTTTCGTGTACCCTGACATGGACGCTTTCGCTAATGAACCCTCGGCCATCGTTAACAGGGCATTGCTAGCACCGACAAACAATTGTGTAGATGAGATAAATGACGTAATGCGTTTTGCATTGCCCGGCGAAGCATCCACTTACCACAAAGACGTACGTTGCCCTAAACCTTCAACACCAAGGTGACTACGAAGATTTCCTGCACACACTGAATCCAAGCAGCCTTCCACCGCACAGACTCGCGCTTAAGGTTAATTGCCCTGTGATCCTTCTTAGAAACCTAAATCCGACAGAGGGGCTATGCAACGGGACGAGGTTAATTTGCAAGGAGCTTCGATCACACACAATCGTTGCGGAAATTGTGACTGGCCCTAACACTGGTGAGCTTAGAATACTACACAAAATCCCACTCGAAGCGTCTAACGAAGACAAAAGATCAGGGATACCTTTCAAGCGGTATCAGTTTCCTGTGCGGCTCTGCTTTGCGATGACTATTAACAAATCGCAGGGACAGACTCTCGATAGAGTGGGCATATACCTCCGTGAGCCGGTATTTTCCCACGGCCAATTATACGTTGCACTCTCTAGAGCCAGAAAGGCAAGTGCAGTGAAGGTCTTGATTGCTCCACCGACGCTTGGAGAGTCCTACAATACCACAAAGACAAAAAACATTGTGTACGCGAGAGGTCCCGCGAGCATAGTCCGCGCTTGCCACCTTTCGGTTTAACTATGTCTCGGGCTGATACGCCGCTTCCACGCATTCAGTGTTCCAAATGGTAGAAAATTACTCCGGAACATGGAGGTATTGGAAGCCTGTGGATTTGCTTTCCAGAGTGTATTAATTTTTATTTCTCTTACTTGTTAAGGTTTATCCATGCTCGATGTTCTCGCAAGACATGTTCTTAAGCCTCGCTAGAAATTTACAATGTATCATACTCCTTTAAAGGTTCGGATATCTTTAACATGTACGAATTTTCCGCCTTACACTCAGTGTTTATGTATTCCTTATGACCTGGAAAACATGTTCTGACATTTGCCAGAAAATAACTGTACAACATACTGTTTGGCGGCACGTTTGTATTTCTTATCCAATGTGCATGAAATTTTCGGGTTCCAGTTATTGTTTCCAATGTGCATTTGGAAACACACAATACAAATACTTTCTGCATGCATTCAACACCAATTGATTGCTCTTTGTTCCTGCATTACAGAAAAATGATCCCACGGTTGGAGCTGCCCGCCATACTTCCTGGTAATACTCACTGGTGCACCAAGGTGTTGGTTCTAGAGAAATGGAATCCAACCAAAACGAAAGACGGTAAACGGATCCAGAAGCTGATCTTCACTGACGCTGAGGTATGCTTGTTCACAGCGTATCATAACTCTGTATTATGGATTCTTCTGATATGTGCACGTCAAACAATCTTTGATGACGATCCAGGGAAACAGGGTGGTTGGCATGTATTGGAACCACATGCTTGAGCTACTGCGTGATTCCCTACAGCCGTTCAAAACATACATAGTGGGCGGTGCGGCTGTAGCTCCAATTAGAGATGAGTTCGAAGCGGACACCAGGGGATCGCCCGCAATGGACAATCGCGGATCAACATACATACATCCTATCAAGGATGAGGAGCCGCCGATTGCTTACCCGCTCCTTAACTTCATGAGCCGCTCCGACATGGTTCTCGCAGCTTGCCCAACAACAAAAGATCGTAAGAAATATATTCTTCACTTGATTGAGTAGTCAGCTACATATGTTTGTGACAAGTAGAATAAGTAGCAATATTTTTGTCAATTTGTTTCGTTCCTAAGAGTATTAAACGAGAAATATGAAACAACAGGCTTGCTTGCTGTGGTGCTTGATGTGAAACATCCGAGAGAGGTAGATGTCGAGGGCAAAGCCACATTACTTCAGGAATGCACTATCATTCACAAAGAGTAAGGAAAAGCGAATGTGTGCCGACGATTTCCACTAAAACGGTAACCTGTACAGGTCCATTTCACTATTTAACAGAGTTTCTAATTTAATATCTGTGCTTCCTGCAGCCTAAGGCCAATTGTTCTCACGCTCTGGGGAAGCTATATGGACATTCAGGGGACATCTTTGTTTGGGAAGAAGCATAACCACCCGATCGTGCTTGCAAAAAACCTGCTGGGAACTTCTTATCAAGGTATCTATGATGCCGTAAACTAACATAACTGCTAAACGTTGGCAAGATATAAATGCAGATGGTGTTTCATACTGACTGATTGTTCACAAATATTTCAAACAGGGCTGGCGCTGGGAACAACGTCATCCACATTCCTGGCCGTTGAACCCGACATACCATAGGCAAAGGAGCTTCGTGAATGGTCAGCCCACACCCTTGAAACATTTCTTGATGATTGTATAGCCTGCTCACATTGTTAGTGATTGAAACAGGTTTGACGAGCACAAGGACATAGTAGCAGGTGCGAAGAAGAACATAACGCGCAATGCCCTGCAGAAAGTTGTTCCGCGTGGCCCTATAGAGGCGATAACCCCAAGCTTCGAGACATTGTGCTGGAATCCGGTACCTAATCACAGGGGACACTAAGAGCGAATTACATAAACGCATTCAATTGTTTTAAAATTTTGACATGGTATGCTTGTCCGCATCGAACCCGTGGATCGATGTTCAACTCGGCATTGAAAGGTTTAATCGAACTCTGGCTATGGAGCTCGCCCCGAATGCAGGTTTGCTATTATTGCCCAACCCGGTGAGGAATATTACTGCTTTACATGCGGGGAAGGCAGGATAGTTACTCTGAGGTAAGAAGTTACACAGTTTATGTGGATTTTTGGGGTTGATGATGACAAAGGCAATGCCAAAAACTGAATTTTCCACACGGTTCCCCGTCACAGCTGCCGGTTGAATGCAGTAGCAAGAGACGATTCTGGCACGATTAACGTTATGCTGTTTGACGACGCTGCTGAGCAGATCCTAAACAAGACAGCAGAGCAGATGTACGCCATGGACAATGAGGTTTGCCATTGTAAACAAATTTGAAAGAGTTAATCTCACATAAACAATCATTGCCAATTGTTTCTTTAATATGCAATGCAGGCCACCGAGAAGACACTGAGGGAGACGGCTGAGAGGATTGCAGGAGATGCTTTCCTAGCGCAGATCCGTGGCGTACCTAACAAGCAGGCCGAACGCGCAAGAAATTACATTGTCCAGCAGATACAGCCCAAAAGTGATAACGCAGGCAACTCGGCTCTTACAGGTGATGTGTCGACAATGATATTGTCATCGATGGACGGAAAAGCATAAAAAAAAATGTAGCCTAACATAAAACGAAACAAGGCTGCCCTTGACACCTTAACAGTTAATACGAATCCTGATACTCGCTACTGTTATTGCAGGCAAAGGAATTCAGGCTGATGTACAACCCGCTACAGGCTCATCATCGTAAGCTACCTGTGTTTTCTTCCATGCTTTTTCTTCTACACACCTATTACATAGATTTTTTCCTGTTCGATGAATGACTTTTCTGCATTCCTTTGTGTAAACCGAATAGCGCTTCTTGGGTATTGCACGGATACGAGATACATGCATGAATATATGTGTACAAATGCATATATATACATATATATACACACATCTATGCACATCTATGTAAATATATATATATATATATATATATATATATATATATATATACACACATCTAATCAGTCCCATTATAATAGATTAGGCAAATGGAAGCATGTCTTTGCAAACAAACGAAAAACAATCCAAATTGATCTTTCGGTGTGTCTTTAATTTAGGTTATCATGACATAGATTTTCCATTCATATGATAACCTCCTTCCACAAAGAGGCACCGGAAGATGTCCATGAAGTCATTGTCGTCAACGCATCCGCCATAAATGAGAGTTTCGAAACCCCCAAGAAAAGGGCACACGGAGGCGACAACAACGAGGTTCCACCGCCGAAAACGCCACTCAAAATGGGTAAAGCGACGCGTACGTAGATTTGAATCGCTCGAGTGTAGTGTTGTACAACAAGAAAACAAGTAATATCGCTAGATGTTATATTTTGTGGTCCCACAAGCGTAGGGCGTAAACGAAACTTTTGCTCTTCATTTTGTACAAATACCGAAGATTATGATCTCCCTGACTGCCCTTGCGCATGACAAGAAGTGACCAAATTCCTAACATTGCCGTGCAGTTAGTCCGGGAAAAAAAACCGACGCTAAAGTTTTTGGCTTTTTGGGGTTTTTGTGAATGGCACGTTTTTCAATATGGTGTTCCAGTTTCCAATACCTACACATTTCAATTTGGTTGAAGGAAAACAATAATAGCAAAATGTCAGCCACAATGAATGCAAAAATTAAGCCAAACACAGCCCAACAAACCAACCTTGAGATTCCCGCAACTTGAAAATAGAAACACCGTTAAATAACCCACAACCATACCATTTACAAGAATTAAATGGTATGGTTGTGAGCTCCTTTGCCGTGGCTTCAAAATGATATGGAAGCCTTATTTTAATGTTACATCAGCCAAACAATCACGTTACGCTAGAAGAGAAAAAAAAACAAAACCAAAATAAAAAAGAAAGAGAGAAACATTTAGATAAACATTAACCTTCATACAACAAGGTCCAACGTTCGCACCGATGTCAACACGAGCCAAACAAAAACCGATTCGAGGCCCAACCGGAACTGCCACGGGCCCCACCGTGCGGAGCACGGATTTGTCACCTAGTATATATATATATATATATATATATATATATATATATATATATATATATATAGTTATTAGGAGTTTGTTAGAAGCACATGGGAGGATTTTTAGGGAATATTTGCCATCATTGCAACGCCCGGATCGATCCGGCTTTGGACCGGATTGATCCGGCCTTCTCTTTTAAATCCGTATCTTTTGCGTCCGACTTCAATCTTCGCTTTCGTTCCGTCGGTAAATTTTAATTTTCCCGCACGATCACAAAGAAACGAACCACGAGTAAATCGACAACAAAAGTTCGTAAACTCGCGTTGAATTTTACCGACTCTTTTTAGGTTAATATTACGCCTTTAGTTATGATATTTTTAGTTTTAACATAATAGTGAAAAATAAAACGTTTATAAAATATAGTAATTTTTATCATATTTTTATCACATATCACTAAATCGGTATAAAACCTAGTAAAATACAATAATTTATATAATAATTACTACTTATACCTTTAGATAAAACTTAGTAATTATGACTTGATTTGATACATAAATGCTCAAAACGGTATCGAAATGGGGTGAAATGTTATAATAATGAGTGTTAATTTATCTCTCATCACAACCCCCCACTTAGCTTTTGGTCGTCCTCGAGCAAAACAAGCGATAAAACAAATTGAATGAGAGATAAATCATGAAGATATAAGATATAAGGGACAACCAGATAATACAACCATTAGAATTACAACCAGGCTTTAACCTTAATATAAATGTATAACAGAGTGTGTATGTGTGACAAGCCTTTTCAATTTCCACTATCCTCTCTTGAATAATTCAAGCAAACGCACAAGTATCCATTCAGACAGTCCTAATGACTTTCCTAGGTATAGGCAGTAACAGTTCCACACAAAGTTCTCCCGTGTACTTATTAGGATAATCCCTAATGCATATCATTCGGTTTTATACCGGGGATAGTCGAAGATAACTAAGTTTTCAACCATGCTTAACCAACTTTCCACATTGTCATTTGCCAATTTTTACTTAATTTCACATTTGTAGCATATGCCTTCATTCCCAAAAAAGACGTTTCGTGATAACACCCTAGCCGGACTACTATCATCGAGCGCCGGGAGCTTTTAAGCCTCATAGTGGTATAGGACGTTTCGTGATAACGCCCTACCGCACTCAAATCATTGGTAGCTACATCCGACATATAAATAGTTCATATTAGTTTGGTATTCTTCCTTTCATTCCTCTTTCCCAATAGACTTAACTTATATCCTTCCTATCACATTCAAACCTTCAGATATTCACAGTACACGTTCAGAAGTTAGGTACTAAGTTACTGCAAGTCTCTCTAGGATAAACCACTAGGATACTGAATGGATACAGTTTAAAATTTTCGCTTCAATATCAAAGGCTTACGTGAAAGAATTCATGTTACACAAATAAATTTGGGGTTAAAATGCACTTACGGTTCACGTTGGTTATACACATCCAAATTGATCATTACATCTTCAAATCCATGAAATATATGCCTTGTATAGTTTATTTTAATCAACTAAATAATGCTAAAAAAAATAAAAAAACTAAGGGATTTATTGATACAAAATAAGCACTAATGCCATTGCTAGACCAACCACGACTCCACTCCCCACTTACGAACTTACATTGTCCCCAATGTAAAGTGAGTGTAAAAAAAGTTGTTGGGAAAGCAATGGTGCACTAAAACAAGTCAAAACAAATACTGGGATTATAAAAAAAGGGTGGGTGGGTGGGTCAAAGTTATGACCGTTGTGTGTGCAAACAAAATAAAAGTGTATGGAGTGTGGCAGTGTAGTGACATAAGGTAGATAAACACACCACATAAACTTTTATTGGTTTAAAACACACAATATTCCATAGTAGTTGAACTAATACATGTCACACATTATTTGAAATTTAAAACAAGACTAGATCATGATATGAAAAATGTAACAAGTATTAACTCCGAGTCTTTTATACCCGGATCCTCAAGGGTTATTTCAAATCGTTCTATCAACCTTAGTCCAAGAAATGATGCATTTGAATTTTCTCTTTGCTTTCTCTCGGGATTTTCGGATAACCACCTAATCGTTCCCGTTTTAATGACATTCAAACATTCATCCTGAGACTTGGTGAAACAAAATGAAAATCAATCCGAAGTATTGGCAAAGTATCATCCAAAGTATGAGTAATTATTATATTTAACATTTTTACGGGCCGCCTCCCGGTAGCGCTTTTGGTTAACGTCGTTTGCTCGACGGACTTAAACAACCATAATGATGATGATTAACTAATATAATATACTAAACAAAATGGGATACTTCTAACAATTACTCACCAAAGCATGTAGCAATTAAGTACATGAACCAACTAGAAATAAATGCTTAATGAGTAAATAGGAAGGATAGTACCCGTGATTTACTAAATTTATAGTCTATAGCTAGACTTTATCTAGCTTCGGTTTTTAATGCACTGGTGGTGGGTCATCCTCACACACCGCATCCGTCTTTTTTATCAATACTGGTCTCCAACATATGTTAGACGAATGACGTCGAATCCAACGGTTCTTGATCTTTTCCTTTGATTTTAAAGCTTTCGGTTTGTGAGCCTTCATATTATTGAAAGAGTCATCTTCTTCAACTACCTGCGTGTTAGTACAATCCAAAACAAGGTGACACAAAGGGTCCACACAAGAACTAGATTCTAGTGTAGTGCATGGATATTTCAATAGAATGTAAATGTTGAAGACAACGCGCTCATTATTCACTCCCAAACTAAGCTCTCCCTTCCGAACATCGATCACAGCTCCCACCGTTGCAAAAAATGGTCTCCCGAAGATAAGGGGTGCACTCCCTACCTCCATATCCATAACAACAAAATCGACGGGGAAGTAAAATTTATCAACCTTAACCAACACGTCTTCAATGACTCCTTTAGGATGTTTAATAGATCTATCTGCAAGTTGGAGAGTCATCTCCGTACGCTTAAGCTTACATATGCTAAGTTTCATGAAATCATTATAGGACATGAGGTTTATGCTTGCACCGAGATCACAAAGCGCCTTCTCAAACAAAAGTCCCCCAATTTCACATGGGATAGTAAAACTACCAGGATCTTTAAGTTTAGGAGGAAGCTTGTGTTGAAGCACGGCGGAACACTCCTCACTTAGACACACCGTCTTATATTCTTCCAACCGTTTCTTTCTGGATAGTATGTCTTTAAGAAACATACCATATTCCGGCATATTGATTAGAGCTTCAATGAAAGGGATGTTAATAGTTAAGTGCCGAAAAGTGTCAAGAAAACGTGCATACTTCTTATCCAACTTCATCTTTTTCATTTCCTTTTTCGGGGGATAGGGAAGTGATTCAAGATCAATTAAATTAGGGTTAGAATGTATACTTCCCTTACCCTTGTCGTTAGACGAAGATGGTGAAGCTTCCTTGGATGTTTGTGCATTTGGAGGACACTGTGTGTCATCATTCTGCACCTTTTTCTTCAGAATCTGCATGGATATGGTGCTGCCCTGTCAGGTTGAACCGAGGTGAATTTGGGTTGAGCCGGATAAGGTTCGGTTTGAATTGGCCCTTTCAAACTTGATTCCTCGCGCATTGGACAAGGTCCTTAGATCATTCGAGCCTTGGATTTTTCAATATTCTAGGAACCTTGACCCATTCCTCATCCTCACTTTCGGGTTCAATATATCTCCGTTTTGTCTTAGGAAATCTTCAATAATGTCCTCTTCCTCTTTAATAAATTCAGGTTCATCTTTAGATTCCACATTCTTTTCAAATTTACCATCTAAATCATCCTCTACTTCATTATTTCCGAAGTTTTCTAATCCATTACTTCCACAGATTCTTCCACTTTTGGTAATAACAAATGTGACTTTTACCTCTCTCGGGTTTCTTTCGGTATTACTTGGTAATCCTCCTGAGGTCTACTATTTTTACGTTCTCCTTCTCTACTCAAATAATATTCCATATTCCTTACCGATGCTTCTATAATTCTCATTCGGTATCATGTCCACTCATAGATGTTTTCAACGTACTCATATCCTTAGTGGTGTACCTATAGAAGTTATCATAGTTTCCATATTTTGAGCTTGAGTAGACATCACACCCATCATATTTTCCATTAATTTCTCCCATTTATCAACTCCTTCAAAGTTGAGTTGAACTTTGGGTGACCGGTATGCTTTGAGTGGTATGTTGTGGATATGGTCTAGGTAATGATTGTAGGTTCGATTCGAGGTATCTCCTTGATAAACCTTATTAGTATATGGATTCTTATATTGAACTGGATACGGTGGTTGTCCTTGCTTACTAGGGTTTTCAGACCAACGAAAAGTAGGGTGATCTCTTCTAATAGCATTAAACGAGTTTGAATACGCGTTGTTCAAATTCCTATGCTGTTGTAAAAAACTCACCTTTTCCCTTGAATATTTTTCTGGTTCTTCCATCCCTAATGACACATTATCATGACTTGAGTATTCATTTGGTAAGATATTTTCTGAGTTTACATTTTTACTGGCTAATAAGCCGTCAAATTTCCTACTCAAATTCTCCAAGTGTGCTAGAACTTCCGTATTCGATGTATATTCTCCTGCAAATGCTACTTTTCTTGTGCTAGAACCGGTTTCTCACATTCGATTGTTTTTGGAAATCTTTTCTATAGCATCGTAAACTATTTGAGCTTCACTCATCATTAACGAACCACCACATGCATGATCTACATCTGCACGTGAGTCTCTCCTTAATTTACGACGAAAAGTTGGATTTGCATATCTAAGGAATAACCATGATCCGGACAAGCTCGTAATATCTTTTTAAATCTTTCCCAAGCATTTCCAAACGTTTCTTCGATCCTTGTCTAAAGTTATCCATTTCGACTATTAATTCCAAATTCATTCCCGGAGTAAATAATTGTTTTAAGAACTCGGTTTGAATGTCTTCCCAACTTGTCAATGAATGATGTGGGAGTGACATAAACCAATCTCGTGCTCTTCCTTTCAAAGAAAAGGAAACATAGACATCCTCGTTAATTCACGATGAGCACCTTGACTTTTGGTCGTATTACACAATTCTTCGAAAAGATAGAGATGATGATGTGGATCCTCATCATCCTCTCCTAGAAATTGGGCTATTGTGTCAATTAAACAAAAAAGATGAGATTTTATTTCGAAATCATTTGCTCCTTTATTGGGTAAAAGAATTGGATTATTAATCTGGTACCTTCTTACGGTCTGATCACATATAGGTCTCGGGTTAGGCTGGTTTCGACGAGTATGCTTATTCCGATTCTGATTATTTCTATTATTTTGATTCTGGTTATTAGGTTGAGGTAAATTCTGATTAAGGTTTTGGCCATGCCCTTGAGCATGAGCAATCCCTTGTTCAGGTGTTTCACCAACGGTTTCGACCATTTTCGTAACGCGATTTGACAATTCTTGTGGAATAGAAAATATCGAACAGAAAATAACACGAAATCGATAAAAAAACCACATTTTTTTCTTCTCTCGGTAATTACCGAATCCACTCGGTATTTACCGAGTGTATTTTTTTTAAAATTGGTATCTTACCAATAGGTAGGTACCAACAAAAAAAACGAACCGCGTTTACTTTCTACTATCGAAAATAGAAAATAACTCGAAATTGGTAGAAGAAGAAAATTGGTAACTAAAAGAAGGTAGATACCAACTGTCCCGGATTTTATCAATACAAAACAACAAGTAATAAACCGGTTAACCTCAAGTGCAAGGATCGTAGTGTGGAGGCTAATGCCGGGTCGATCTTACGGGGAACTAGACTGTTGTGAACCCTAGCTTTTGTTTTTAACTAATTATTGTCACGAAAACTAACCTAAACAAATATTGCATAAAAGTAACTAGACAGAGGAGATTAATCCAATGCTAGGAAAGATTGGAAGCAATAAAAACTAACTAAGTCGCAGAAAAAATAAAATAAACTAAGCTAAGCAATTCGAGTCAAGTGATTTAAATCAAATTTTAACGAACGAACGAGCAATTGTTCCACCTATCCTATCAACGTTTGATACTAATTTGGATTATTTCGTGATCTCTACTCAAGTTGTGATTCACCTATCTAAGGCATGAACACCTACTTTCGTAGACAAGTTCGTTTTCTAATCTTCGATCTTTCGATTAAAGATTAAGTCTTTCTAACCTAGGCGTGAAATCTTTCAATTTCTAATCTAGAGATTCAATCTAATAACTTTCGTTGTGATTAGATTAAAGGTCTAAACTTTTATCATGGTGTTCTAAGGTTAACATGACTTTCATCAAGCAAACAAGAAACAAAGGCACGAACCTTTCGATATAGCATGCAATCAACATATAAAAACATGATAAAGGTAACAACTTTAATAGACACTCACAAAATAATCACGAACTCGAGATCAAACTGTTGAAACGGACGGCTTCACAACGCTCGTTCAAGGAGGATTTAGCCTTCTAGCATCCTTTGCACATCGAATTGTTGAATAAAAAGTACATGAAATTATCTAATCTAATCTAGAAGTTTAAGTGCATAAAACTAGAGAAAAACTGAAGGAAAAACGCAGCCAAGCTGCCCCTAGGGTTTAGGGTTCGAAAATTGTATGATTAGGGTTTGGGAAATCGCGCCTATTTATAGATTTTTAGGTCGGTTTCGCTGAGTCGGTGCCGTGGACGCCCGTCCACTATCTTGGACGCTCGTCCAGCCTCTATGAACGGAGAATGAACGCTCGTTCGAACGCGTCTCGAACTCTCTCGAATGTAAAATACGATTCGGGACGCCGCTCACTTTTATGGACGCCCGTCCACTACCTTGCTCCAGTATTTTGCTCATAACTTCACTTCTAGGGCTCCAAATGAGGTGATTCAACATGCGTTGGAAAGCTATTTCAATCCTCTACAACTTTCATCAAGACAACTTTCCCTGAAAGTGCCTACAAGTGTGGACAAAATCCCCATGAAGTGCCTGGTTCCGGTTTCTTCAATGATTCTTCACTTAAACATCTTTCAACTCTTCCATCTTCATGTGATCATCGTTTAAGCTCCTTACTCATCATGAAAACATACCTAACAACATGATAGAAACATGCAAAATGTAACATCATACGAATAAACATAAAACACCGATAAAATCACGTAAATATCTCGATTTTGCATTTAAACACATTTAAAACTCGTTTGCTCAATAAATCTAATAAGCACTTACTTTTCTATGCAATTTATCAGATTATGGGAGAAATCGTTACGAAATATAACGGTATAAATCATATAAAATCACCCTTAACAACTCCCCCACACTTAAACCTTGCTCGTCCCGAGCAAAACAAAACAAAATCAAGCTCGAGATAGTATAGACATCTCAACAAATATAACATATATTCAATAACTTAGAAGTTCACCATCGTGTGTGTGCATAGCCATAGAAAACTTCCACTAAATCCAAACTTGAGGAACTCAAAGTAAAACTAGCTAATACCCCCTCGTAGACTAGCAATAAATGACACTCATAAGATGCACCCTACAAACGTGACATATCCCGAAAAGAATGATCGAATATATCTAGGGCCTTTCGAAATACTCGAGAGGATAATCCCTACAACATATCTATCGGTTTATACTTGGGGATAAGATTAACGAAAGACTAAGTCTTATATTCATTTCATAACCAATTTCAAGTTGATTTAATTTACTTCACATTTAAACACACATCAGAATGAGCTATTGCCCGTCATAGCAGAATAGGACATTTCAAGATAATACCCTACCTTACTCCAATCATAAGGCAGCTTTTTCTAACTGTCGTGAGCTTTTAGTCATCATAGTGGTATAGGACATACGTGGTATACCCTACCTCACTCAAATCATCGACTAGCTTCCGACACACCCAATAATTTCATATTAATTCAACTTCTAACTTATCTTTTTAATTGACATTAGCTCCGTGTTACTTATCACATTCAAACTTCTAGATATTCACAAGGTACCTCATACTACGGAACTAAATACAAACTACCATAAATCTCACGATATATACGTAGCACTAAGTACATGACTTATAAGAAAATCAAAAACTACTAATCCAAAACGGGGTATAACCTTATAAAAATAGCTCTTCATTCACTATGGCACGTGAAAAATAAATCGGTGAAACAACTAACTTATCAAACATATGACATAAAGCATCGATGAATATAACAAACCGAACAAAACATGCATTGCTCACTCGAGACAAAACACAAATTTTGAAAATTTAGCTCATTTTAGCATAGAAATAACATCATATAAGCAAATGGTAGATACATAGCGATCATTCCCCTCCCCCACACTTAAATAACAACATGTCCTCATGTTGTGCAGAAATAAAAAGAAAGAAAGAACTTAGCTGATAGTAGTTCGAAAGTGGCAAGTCTGGAAGTGGTCGCGATCCAGATCAAAAAATGCTTGATGAAAGCGGTAGACTGTGGACCATCCACCGGAAAACTAATATCATCTGAAAACTCGCAAAAGCTAATGCAAATACCCTGCACACATGAAAAGCAAAGAAAAACCTCGGGGGACACAAGGGATTATAGCATGTCGCACAAAAGCGATAAAGATAAAGATAAGAGGAAATCGTAAGCAATACAACACTTCGACCCTGTATAAGATTAGGACGGCTGACTGATAAAAACAACACAATCCTAATAAGAGTAAAACAACTAGAACAAGGAAAAATAACTAAAGAAAGAAACTAATATAATAAGGGATATCTAGGATGCCTCCTAGTAGCGCTAATGGTTATTGTCGTTAGCTCGACACATTTGAAGCTCAGCCTGGATCAGGCCATTTAACCTTTCTGCAAGCCACTACCTCGTTAAAGCTCCGGTCCGTAGTGTGGCTGCAGAAACAGCATCTAACACATGGGGTAAAATCTTTTATAGCCTTCCAAACTCGTTTAATCTTCCCCATGGCTGATTTCTTTCTTCTCTGATTCCTCTGATGACGTTTAAGCTTTTGCTCTCTTTCATACTCCTCCATATCCCAACTACCTGCTAGAACTTCGCGATGAACCAATACCGTCATTCTCGGAGAATAAATCGGATGAAAACTCATCAAATTCATTGACCTCTCGGAACACCACATCCGAGAATATCGAGAAATTTAACAATCAAAGGTTTTTCTTTAGGTTCACCAATGTAGTGCTTGCACCTTTGACCATTAACTCGAAACGGTTGGTCCGGATAACCGCGTAGTTCTAGAACACCTCCAGGAATGATTTGGAGAATCTCAAAAGGACCGGACCAACGTGTTCTCAACTTCCCAGAAACAAATGTAACCTAGAATTGTATAAGAGAACTTGCTCGCCGACCTCGGAATTCTCTCTTCTTTATCTTGGCGTCATGGAGTAGTTTCATCTTCTCTTTCCGATCCCGGCACTTTCATATGCACGAAGTCCGAACTCGTCCAGGCTCATGTAACCGCTAGCGAAGTCGATGCTTGTCCACAAGTTTGGGCATCAAAGTTTAAAAACTTTGTGGCCCAATAAGCTCTATGCTCTAGCTCGACAGGCGGATGACATGGTTTCCCGTAGACCATTTGATATGGCGATGTACCCATAGGGGTCTTATAGGCGATCCTATATGCCCAAAGTACATCGTCCAACTTCAAACTCCGATCTTTTCTATGACTATTCACCGTCTTCTCCAGGATTTTCTTAAGACTCGGTTGCTTCGCTCAACGACCACTAGTCATCGGATGATATGGTGTGCCGGTTTATGGCGAACACCATACTTCTCGAGGACTTTTTCCAAAGGTCGGTTGCGAAGTGTGTCCCTTCATCACCGATCAAGGCACGTGGACATCCAAACCTCACAAAGATGTTCTTCTTCGAAATTTCATGACCGTTTTATGATCATTGTGAGGAGTGGCAATTGCCTCCACCCATTTCGAAACATAGTCAACGCGACTAAGATGTATTTGTTGCCACAAGATGATGGGAATGGTCCCATAAAATCGATGCCCCAAACATCAAAGACTTCGCATTCAAGGATGGGTTTCAACGGCATGTCAAACCGCCTTGTCAAAGCTCCGGTTCTTTGGCAACGATCACAAGCTTTGCAGAAAGCTTCTGCGTCCTTAAAGATCGTGGGCCAATAGAAACCGGACTGGAAGATCTTCGCAACCGTTTTCCAAGGACCAAAGTGACCACCTGTGGGTCCACTATGGCATTGCTCGATTATATCGCGTTGCTCGGATTCTGGAACACATCTCCTAAGCAAACCATCTTTACAGATCTTGAAAAGATAAGGTTCATCCCAAACGAAATATTTCATATCAGAGAAGAACTTCTTCTTCTCTTGATAAGACATTTCAGGATCGAGATAACGGGCATGAAGGTAGTTTACAATGGAAGAATACCATGGAACAACAGGAGGACAACCGTCTATCAACATAATGTTTTCTAGAGGATAGTAAAGATCTATATCATCAGGATCACCCTTCTCCTCACTTAACATTCTAGAAACGTGATCCGCCACTACATTTTCACTGCCCTTTTTGTCCTTAATTTGAACGTCAAACTCTTGTAGGGTCGGTATCCAACGCGATGGCGCGGTTTAGCATCCTTTTTAGTCATCGAGATACCGCAAAGCGGCGTGATCGGTCCACACGATCACTTGAGCACCTAGCAAGTAACTACGGAACTTGTCCATAGCAAACACTACGGCCAATAATTCCTTTTCGTAGTCGTATAGTTAACTTGCGAAGGATTCAACGTGTGGTCGGCGTAATAGATAGGCCGGAACTTTCCTTCGATTCGCTCGTCTAAGACCGCACCAACGGATAGTTGGATGCATCGCACATAAGCTCAAAAGGCAAGTTCCGGTCGGCGATATAAGAATTGGAGCGGATATTAACCGATTCTTGAGCTCCTCAAACGCTTGCTTGCGAGTTTTCATCGAAATTGAACTCAACGTCTTCCTTGAGCGAGTAGATAGGGGCTTGGCTACTTTGGAAAAATCTTGGATGAATCTCCTATAGAAACCGACATGTCCGAGGAAACCTCTGACTTCGCGTACATTCTTAGGATAACTCATCTTCTCAATGGCTTCTACCTTGGCCCTATCTACTTCTATACCTTTGGCGGACACTTTGTGGCCAAGAACTATCCCCTCATCGACCATAAAATGGCATTTCTCCCAATTGAGTACTAAGTCCTTTTCCACACATCTAGACAACACCTGATCAAGATTATTGAGGCAGTCATCAAAGGATTGACCGAAGACCGAAAAATCGTCCATAAAAATCTCCATGCACTTTTCAACTAGCCCGTCAAAGATTGCCATCATACACCTTTGAAAGGTGGCCGGGGCATTACGAGAGACCAAATGGCATCCGCCCGTAGGCGAATGTCCCATATGGGCAAGTGAAAGTGGTCTTCTCTTGGTCAACGGGGTCGATGGGTATCCGGAAGTATCCCGAATATCCATCCGGAAGCGAGAGAATGCGTGCCCCGCCGGACGCTCAAGCATCCGGTCTATGAATGGAAGGGGAAAATGATCTTTTAGTGTGACCTCATTGAGTTTTCGATAATCGATACATACTCGTATCCGAACGAGCCTCAATGCTATCTCTTCTCCCTTCTCATTCTTCTCAATAGTAATTCCACCTTTTTTGGGAACTACTTGAGTTGGGGATACCCACTCACTGTCTGCAATGGCGTAAATGATACCCATATCTAGAAGCTTTATAATTTCCTTCTTGACTACTTCTTGCATATGAGGGTTAAGCCTTCTCTGAGGCTGTCTAACTCGTTTTGCACCCTCCTCAGTCTTGATCTTGTGCATACAGATGTCGGGAGATATCCCTCGGATATCTCCCACCTGCCATCCAAAGGCTTTCTCATTTTTGCGCAAGACGTTTAACGGTTTAAGCTCTTCTATTCGAGATAGCTTGGCGAGAGATGATCAAAGGAAGCCGGTCACCTTCTCTCGAAATACATATTTAAGATGTTTAGGCAACGGCTTTTCGAACCAAGTCTACGGGGGTTCCTCTAGACTTGATTTAAGATCACCACTCTTCAACTCAACATCGGCGAGCTTACTCGGTGGTCCTACGCCAAAGCTTCTTCTCTTAGCTCATCCTCGAAATCGGTCGCTAATTGGTCTAGATTGACCACACCATGACTATTCGGCTTATCAATTAGTCGCTCATATTCGATTCTACGGCCATGACTTGCTTATCCATGAAGTCGTCGAAATCATCGAAGTCTCCTCAACGGAAAAGCCGGTTGGAGCTCCAGAAGGTACATTGATAGATTTTGATACACTATAGCTCACCTCCTGGTCACCAACCCGAATGGTCACATGCCCACCATCACAATCGATGAGGGCTCTAGCTGTAGATAGAAAAGGCCTTCCAAGAATTAACGGGACATTTTCACTTTTCTCAATATCTAAGACGTACCAGTCAACTGGAAAGGTAAACCTATCTATTTGAACTAATACGTCCTTTAAGATCCCTGAGGCTTTCTTAGAAGATCGATCAGCGAACTGCAAGTTCATGGTCGTGGGTTCTAGAAGACTTTGTAAACCCAGCTGCTTGCACACAGACAATGGCATCAAGCTGATAGATGCGCCCAGGTCACATAAGGAATTTGGGAAGACTAGGCCTCCCATCTGCAATGTGAGCACAAATTTCCCTGGGTCGCTTCTCTTGATTGGTAAGCTTTCATTATTGACCAGAGAACATTCCTTACCAACCGCTTGGTCCATTCCTGCTAACTTCTTCTTGGAAGATACAACATCCTTGATGAATTTTGTATACTTAGGCATCTCGACCAAGACCTCGGATAATGGCAGATTTACCTGAGTATTTTTCAGAAGGTTTAGCACCTTCTCGTACTTTTTGTCTTCAACCAATGGAATGTTGCTCTTCCTCGGTGGAAACGGAAGCTTCTTCAGATCACTCTCGGAAAAGACTCTCTTTGAGGATGCGCTGATAGCTTTGTCTTCCAAATCCTTCCACCGAACCGTCTTTTCAGAAGCTTTCGTAGTCAGGGGATCAGCCACCTGACTTTCTTTCCCTTTTTCAGTCCTCAAGGGGTCAGCCACTTGAGGATTTCCACTTTGCGCAGTCCTCAGGGGAACAGCCACCTGAGGATTTGCAACCTTTTCACCTATCAGGGGATCAGCCACCTGAGTACTTGCTTGCAGCCAAGGGGATGATGGGTGCTCAACTTCCCCTCCTGCCTTATCAATGGCAGGAGGGGCTAGTGGTTTCCCTGGAAGCCAGGGGGACCACCAACTTGAGAACCACTTCTTAAGTTCATCGCACTGGCCTCCTCTTTACCGTATTGAGGTGAAGGTACCAGGTCAGTGCATTGACTGCTGCTTAAATTGGCGTGAGCGACTTGACCGCCTTTTGGGTTTTCTCGGTAAAGCGGGCGGATGCCCCAGGGGGTCTTGACGCTAGCCGCTCGGCCAATTGCCCTATTTGTCTCTCAAGACTTTTTATTGTCTGCTTTGTTCCTCCAACTTGGTTTCGAAATTGTTGGATTGGGAGGGTCCTTGAGAGTTCGATGATTTTGAGGAGTGGTGATTGACCGATTTGGAAATGTAGAATTAGAATTGGCGGGCCAATTCGATTGAACCTTTCTTGTGGATTGGAAGAATTATAGCTTGGGTTCGATTATAACCAGGGGTTTCTATTGAAGTTCGAATTAGGATTAAATCCCGAAGATTGATTAAACCCTTGGTTTTGGAAACTGATACGCCGAGAATTGGTTATTGAATCTCGATTTGTCCGGCCGAGAGAAAGCATTGACTTCCGCA
The DNA here is from genome assembly GCA_036785695.1 of Gentiana straminea. NCBI lineage: Eukaryota > Viridiplantae > Streptophyta > Magnoliopsida > Gentianales > Gentianaceae > Gentiana > Gentiana straminea. The sequence goes on along the minus strand of JAVUPR010000355.1, from coordinate 1,393,363 downwards.
TTACGCCCAATCATGGGACGAAGCGAGCGATATGCCCCATGCTATCACATACTTGGCATGCGATTGGATTATCTTGTCCATAGTCATGAACAACATTGACTTGCTGAGCAGAGGGGGAAGAAAATTGACATTGGCCAGTCATATGGCCAGTCTGACAGCAAGCTTCACAGTACAGAACTTGAGAGTTCTGTGAAGGTGAAGGAGCCGGATAACTCGGATTTGAGAAGTTTTGAGCAAATTGTCATTTGAGAGGTTGCCATTTGCTTCTGCAACATGGCAACGAGATTTTGCATAGTCACCTCTTCGACCTTGGGAGGCGGAGGAGGTGCTTGAATGGCTTGATAAGAGGGGGCATAATTGTACTTGGCAATGTCCTCGAACAACGCCCACCCCTCATCAGGTGTTTTCTTGAGAAACGCCCCACCGGAGGGAACTATTGACCATGCCCTTGGTGAGCTCGGTCAATCCACTGAAGAAAGTATGGACTTGCCTTTGCTTTGGCAAGCCATGATGGGGACACTTGCGCAGGAGAGACTTAAACCTTTTCCACGCCTCAAAGAATGACTCATTTTCCAGCTGACGGAATGTGAAGATTTCGTTCAGACAATGGGCTGTTTTTGAAGGAGGAAAGTATTGACTTAGAAATTCCTTCTCGAGCTCCGCCCACGTAGTGATGGATTCAGAGGGGAGAGAGTGATACCACTCGAGTGCCTCCCCCCGTAAGGAAAATGGAAATAGTTTAAGCTTGATGGCGTCCTCACTTACACCTTGGATACGGGTAGTACCGCATATTTGCAAGAATGTGTGTAAGTGAGTGTGGGGGTTTTCAGATGGGAAACCATGGAAAATTGATGCATGCTTTGCATCATCCGTATAAGTCCGGGTTTAAGCTCGAAGTTTGGAGCGGTAATGGTAGGCATGACGATAGCCGGGTTGATGGTGACCGTACCGGGCATGGCATAGTCGGCCAACGTCCGTCTATCTTCCGCCGCCATTATTACTATTCTTTCGATTTCTCCCGAAAGATATTGCTCAAATTCTTGATCTAGAGCGTTTCCTTCGTCGAAACGAAGTCTCCGCCTATTGGGTCGGACTATGGTCCGCTCGGGGTCGGGGAATAGATTAGTGGTCCCTTATGACTACGAGTTTGCATAAACCGAACACCAACTCAAGGTGTTGAGCAAGAAAGGATAGAAAGTGACGAAAGGACAGATCAGACAGAGGGAAAGGATAACTAAACCTAGAGGAATCAAAAACTACAAAACTTAACTACGAAAAATTTAAAAACAGAAAAAACAGGAAACACCAAAAACGTGTTGAAATCTTCTGAGCCCAAAATAGAAGGGAAAACAGTGGATTTTGACCTCGAAAACGGTGTTGGACGGCCTCCGGCGTCTGCCACGTCGTCGGCGTCGGAACGAGCTTTCCGAATTGGGGTCCTGCGCGCCAATCCGACACTCGAGCCGAAAGTTATGGCCAAAATACTATCAAGTGCTAAAACGGACCCTTTTATCCTAAAATTTGATCGTGAAAGGTGTGGAGTCAGATGATTCAACCTTAGATGTCACCGAATCAATGTGGAAACTAGAAAGGATAGAAACAAAAACCCTACCTACGAAAAGACAACGAAACGGGAGGACGGACGGGCGTCCAAGGTCTGGACGGGCGTCCGCCCGAGGTTGAAGTGGACGGGCGTTCGAAAACCGAACGCTCGTCCGAGGGGTCGAAACGAACGAGTTGAAATTTTTACGGTGGACGGGCGTTCATAGGTATGGACGCTCGTTCATATGCAAAATTTTCCGGAAAAAGAACGAAACGATTTCGAACGAGAGAAAAGTAAAGAAAACGAAGCGGGAAAAACGGGGAGAAAAAACTAATCACTAACGAAACTTTAACCCTAATCTAAAACACCAATATCCTAACTACTTAAAGGTTAATCTTCCTAGGAATCGACCTAAAAACAGGGATTAAAACGCGAGAAAACGAAAAAAAAAAAGCCGAACTAACACGAAAAAACGAAAAACAAATAAAAACAAAAACTAGGCAAACCGTCCGGTTCCCCGGCAACGGCGCCAAAAACTTGTCCCGGATTTTATCAATACAAAACAACAAGTAATAAACCGGTTAACCTCAAGTGCAAGGATCGTAGTGTGGAGGCTAATGCCGGGTCGATCTTACGGGGAACTAGACGAATGTGAATCCTAGCTTTTGTTTTCAACTAAACTATTGTCACGAAACTAACCTAAACGAAGAACTAACCTAAACAAATATGCATAAAAGTAACTAGACAGAGGAAATTAATCCAATGCTAGGCAAACCGTCCGGTTCCCCGGCAACGGCGCCAAAAACTTGTCCCGGATTTTATCAATACAAAACAACAAGTAATAAACCGGTTAACCTCAAGTGCAAGGATCGTAGTGTGGAGGCTAATGCCGGGTCGATCTTACGGGGAACTAGACTGTTGTGAACCCTAGCTTTTGTTTTTAACTAATTATTGTCACGAAAACTAACCTAAACAAATATTGCATAAAAGTAACTAGACAGAGGAGATTAATCCAATGCTAGGAAAGATTGGAAGCAATAAAAACTAACTAAGTCGCGAGAAAAATAAAATAAACTAAGCTAAGCAATTCGAGTCAAGTGATTTAAATCAAATTTTAACGAACGAACGAGCAATTGTTCCACCTATCCTATCAACGTTTGATACTAATTTGGATTATTTCGTGATCTCTACTCAAGTTGTGATTCACCTATCTAAGGCATGAACACCTACTTTCGTAGACAAGTTCGTTTTCTAATCTTCGATCTTTCGATTAAAGATTAAGTCTTTCTAACCTAGGCGTGAAATCTTTCAATTTCTAATCTAGAGATTCAATCTAATAACTTTCGTTGTGATTAGATTAAAGGTCTAAACTTTTATCATGGTGTTCTAAGGTTAACATGACTTTCATCAAGCAAACAAGAAACAAAGGCACGAACCTTTCGATATAGCATGCAATCAACATATAAAAACATGATAAAGGTAACAACTTTAATAGACACTCACAAAATAATCACGAACTCGAGATCAAACTGTTGAAACGGACGGCTTCACAATGCTCGTTCAAGGAGGATTTAGCCTTCTAGCATCCTTTGCACATCGAATTGTTGAATAAAAAGTACATGAAATTATCTAATCTAATCTAGAAGTTTAAGTGCATAAAACTAGAGAAAAATCTGAAGGAAAAACGCAGCCAAGCCGCCCCTAGGGTTTAGGGTTCGAAAATTGTATGATTAGGGTTTGGGAAATCGCGCCTATTTATAGATTTTTAGGTCGGTTTCGCTGAGTCGGTGCCGTGGACGCCCGTCCACTATCTTGGACGCTCGTCCAGCCTCTATGAACGGAGAATGAACGCTCGTTCAGAACGCGTCTGAACTCTCTGAATGTAAAATACGATTCTGGACGCCAGTTCACTTTTATGGACGCCCGTCCACTACCTTGCTCCAGTATTTTGCTCATAACTTCACTTCTAGGGCTCCAAATGAGGTGATTCAACATGCGTTGGAAAGCTATTTCAATCCTCTACAACTTTCATCAAGACAACTTTCCCTGAAAGTGCCTACAAGTGTGGACAAAATCCCCATGAAGTGCCTGGTTCCGGTTTCTTCAATGATTCTTCACTTAAACATCTTTCAACTCTTCCATCTTCATGTGATCATCGTTTAAGCTCCTTACTCATCATGAAAACATACCTAACAACATGATAGAAACATGCAAAATGTAACATCATACGAATAAACATAAAACACCGATAAAATCACGTAAATATCTCGATTTTGCATTTAAACACATTTAAAACTCGTTTGCTCAATAAATCTAATAAGCACTTACTTTTCTATGCAATTTATCAGATTATGGGAGAAATCGTTACGAAATATAACGGTATAAATCATATAAAATCACCCTTAACACCAACGGAAAATAAAAATAGAAATGTGATAAGAAGAGTGTTGACTTATCCTCGAGAATTTTGAGCTAATACAAGTAGTAACCATAGACACAATGAATTAGCGTCGTTTCCCCGGCAACGGCGCCAGAAAGCTGACGGACGTTTTCTAGGCTATCAATCCTTACCGGCAGTGTACCGGGTCAAATTGTAGTGCTAGTCTGGTGAGTCAGGTCGTATCCTCAGGGAAATGAAAATCTAATTCAAAGTGTGGTTAAACACCAAGAAGCTATTATTAACTCGATCTAAGTCGCAGTTTTTACCTTTTATAGGGTTAGATTGTTAGAGTTAGATGTTAGTAAAACAGTAAATAAATATATATATAGATATATAGATATATATAATATAAATACTAATATAATTTATAGAAACTAGCCAAGATGATGTTATTAAACCATGATCTCTTTTTAGTTAATGAATAAGACAGATCTTCCTTTATTCAAGGTGTAAATTATATATGAACCGGTGTACTCCTAAGCTCAACAATTCCTCCTCACACGAGCGTATGAAATTGTCATATGTCTAGTCCTCTGTCCAATGTCATCCTCAAGCTCGGTCACTCCGTTTTGTCATACGGCCGGTATTTTGAGTATTGCTCAATTAAACAGGTGATTTCAACGTGATAATATCTTGAGCACAATTTTCAATAAGATTTGTTTTTCTAGGACAAATCTGCCCCCGGGTAGGAAATAGGATTCCGTTTGTCAGACGGCCATTTTTACCCTCCGGTCTTTCTATCCGTGATCTCGTATCCTAAGTTCTGATGCACGTAGATCAAGTAATAATTAAAAGTACTTGACCACCATAAACCAATACTAGCAAGAGGACTAGGTCCATCGTAGTATAGCTATAGCGAATCAAGGTCGATCCCACGGGGAACAAAATTGTGGATCATTTTATATACAAACAATTAATTATTCATATCAAGGACACAAAGGCGGTCTACGACCAACGAAGTACAAGAAAAAGTAAAGGACACGACCCGACACAACACATAAACAACGTAATTAACCTCCCCAATTATTATTTTATCGTTTGGCTCTAGAGATTCTATATAATTAAGCGATACTCGACAACTATAAATCCGATTCGTATTTCTTTTATATCGACTACGGGAGTCATCCCCTAAAATAGATCTAGCTCCGGTTAGGCCATCTAGATCATCGTGTCTCCATTACGTGACTTCACATTTTTAGTCTCCATCTCATATAACTTCTGACACATTTACGAAACTAGGGATGCCGGTATAAACCGTAACCTCATCTAAGCAACATTCCTATGATTAGGCGTACTTCTTAGACACCGATTCAATCTCTCGTCCTAAATAACAATCACTTTTTAGGTCTCATGTTAAATTACGATGACAAATAATTAAGTTGATCAAGTTTAATTACTCGTTTAAATTACAAAGCGAGAGAACACGACGTAGTCGTAGCCATACCTACTAAGATAAGAAATTCTAGGTGGACAATCACACCATAAAGACTTGGCTAGATTGACGCGGCGAAAACCTAAATCTTAGCGTTTCTACATACGTAACGGATAAAATAGAGACTCATAAAGCAATTATATAGATCTACTAAAAACACGGTTGCCGATCATACCGAAGTCATCTATAGGTCACCGGATAACAGATCTGGGCGTTTGGATCCTTATAGACAAGGAATCCCCACTGCCTCATATCGTATCCTTAGATCTACATCGTCCGGTGAAGAACGAACAACCTCAAACGATAAACAATAATTGGGGGCTTAATTACAAAGAACTGAGAACAAATAAATACAAGAACTTACATTATTGCGGATCTTGCATAAAAACTCGCTCTAAGAAAAAGCGAAGATTTTATTATAAACGAGAAGTGTAAAAAAATGTATTGCGCAAAGAAGTGTGTAAAAGGCGTGTATAACATGCCTTTATTTATAGGGGTTCAAGCTAATTAAGAGATATACATTAAAATGTCGAAACAAATAAGAGATAACTCCCGGCCGATCTCCAATTAAAAGATAAAATGCGCCCCTAGAATGCATATCCTCCATTGGCGCCATCTTTGAGTGGTTTGCCATGCTCATCCGATCTTTTCGTGCTAATCCGATATTTATCTTGATTTTCCTTTGATTTATCTTGAGATTTAATTCTTCCATTTGTATTTATCCTCCATAATTATCCAAATCGCAAAATAGATATTTATCCCAAAATAAATCATATTTAAATAAAACGGATAAATATAATAAAAACGGATAAATACCGATTTATATAATAAAAACGGATAATCACCAAATTATATCTTATAAAATGGATAAATACCAAATTATATTTTATAAATCACAAAACATTAAATAATACATATAAACATGTGATTTAATATAAAATACATATTATTAATCCCGATTTAAGGTCAACGTTGATGACTTTTACGGGTACAATTTGACCGTCATCAACTACCCCCCACTTAGACTTTGATCGTCCCGAACAAAGCATCAATAAGTCATTCCCCAAGAAAACAATTGCCATGGTCAAATCATACTTACGCGAGAAGCTCGAGTCAACTCATACCGCCATGCTCATAAGATATCCATTATTCACTACTCTCTATGAACCGAAGTGATGTGTGCATGTGCATTCGGTTTTATACTTTCGTGGCAAGATTAAAGTTTATGCTAACTTCGCGGTCTTAATCTACCAACATCAGCATTCCCACTTCTTAAGCCTCGCAATGGGTAAAGACATGGTGCAATAAGCAAGAGCGTCATCTAGAAAGTTTTTGGACTTGGAGACCGAGAAAAATACTCGAAGCCTCTTAAAAATTTGAATTTTTCGCATTTCCGTAGTTTCAAGCTTTAACACCTCTCAAGAAAGAAACTTGCTTTAAAAGTAAAGTATGCATTGCAAGAATCCTCCTCTCACGGATTAGTGGAAGCATTAAATATTACCACAAGCGCGGGGCTACTTTGGTAATTTTTCTACAAGCCCAGTGTTTAACTCATTGTCAAAACACGAGATAATTCTCAAGCTTATTACTCCGCTTTGATGGCAAGAAGATAAGAATACATCGACGGATAAATATCGACTCTAAGTCCGCATAACCAATCATCTACGCAATGTACACATAATTCTTCTTAGTTATTATAATTTGCGCGGTATTCTCGATTCTAAGATTGAGTAATCGAATAATAAATAACTACTTGCAACAATCGGCATGAATATCTTTAAATTTACATTCACATAAGTATAAAATGATCACGTACTCATGCAACTTGGTTCCTTCCCTATCAATTCTTAGCTAGGAACTCACAATTCTAAGGGTAAGAGATAAATAATGTGGCATTTATTCAATTTTTTTCAATTTTTTCACCGTTTCATTCAATTTTTAATTATAGCATCATGGCTAAGTCTCCTACCCCCCACTTAAACTTGGCATTGTCCCCAATGACAAATAAAAATGAGAATTTAAGAAAAAGACTTAGCTCTGGAAACGGCTCTCAAGTAAATGCAGAACATCGGAGTAATCGAAGCACGTCGTGGAGAAGCAAGTGAAACCCGTTCAAGCAAACCAAACGAAACTCCACGAAACCGTTAATAACATGTCGATGGAAGATATAAAATAATGTGGCGGTAATTAGATATAAAATATCCAAAAACAAATTAAGCCACTTTATTCCATACAACCAATGACAAGGAAAACCAAAGAGTTAAAACTACTTGTTCGTACGCAAAAAGAAAAATACTAAATAGAAAGAAATATAAACAATCAACAAAGAGTATAGTCTTCATCGAAATCCTCCATTACAAAAATATTCTTAAAACCGGGTGGAGAAGACAAAGATAAAAAAGCATTACCCCATGTGGGAGAACACGAGGTTGACTGGATTGATAAGGTGTTTAATCCAGCGGAAACGAGACACTCGGTAAGGTATAAGAGATTCAATGTGACCTATTGGTAAAAGATAGGATCAGAAACTCGGCGCAGACGCTTCACGTTTGGATTGGATATCAACAACTTAGGGAGATGTAGCTTCTCCTCGAAATTACTAATAACCCGATGTATCACGTAAAAGTCCTAACCGTCATCAACAAGGTCGGATTGGTGTGATTGCTTAGAACAAAACTTATCATCTCGAAATGCCGGAATAGGCGTAAAAGTGTGAAATTTAAAACTTCCGGTAGAAAGATAAGTTGCATTTTGATCGAACCAAAGACTTTTAAAATGCAGCTAGGGTCAGAGCTACACGTACCCCAGCTAGGATCATGAAAACCAAAATGATTAGAGATAATCATTAAAACTTAGCAATATTTCTAATTCCGCAACACAAAGGTATTTTGTAAACAAAATGGAGGTTTAGAGTATGATGGGTGTAGAAAAAGATATACATAAAGATGGTAAGAAAAGATAAAGGGTGGGAGAGTGAAATAGATGGAAAGAAAGAGAGGGGATGAAAGAATGGTTAGAAATGTGAACTGTGATGCAGATTGGTGAGAGAATAGAAAGGTTGAAGGGTGAAAAGGTACAAAGGAAAGGATAAGGGTAGTTGCAGAACGAATTGCACACAATTTTGGATTTTCACTAGGATCGCCATTCTAAAAAGTTTTGGAAGTTGACCAAAATTGTTCTTTGTTCGCACCAATCATTCTCTGTTACATTTTCAATAATTCTCAAGCTCTCTTAATGCTTCCATCTTAAGGTTGATTGCTAAATTTCCTTTTCTTTAGCAATTTCTCGACTCTCCTAAGAAACTCTATTTCACGTGGCCTATATTGAGTAAAAAAGTTTTGCACATCCTTAGCCTAATGGCCATCGGAACACGGCAAAATAAAAAACCTCAACATATGTCACGTTACTCTTATTTGACTCAAAGAAAACAAAACCTAAAATCCTAAGGGTTTTAAAGAAGTAGTTCTGAGTTTAAAGTCCTCAGCTCGACTTTCCAAAAGTTATCCTTGTCAGTTATCCTTCTTGGTTCGCTAGATGTTGACCCCTTGAGCACTATATGAGGTGGGCTCGTCGCTTTTGTGGATTAATATCCTTCCCTTGGTTGTGAGACCTAGGAAACGACATTTATCCATACCATTTATACAAAGCTCTTACCTCGGCTCACGTTTTAGGTATTAGTGAATTCTAAGAAGATTTAGTCCTAGGGACCCATTTTAATCACATCCTCTATAATGCTGCTTCATTATGCTCTCTCAAAACTCAACGTCTTCTTTAGATTGAGAATTCTTAAAAACTACACAAATTGTTGCTCCCATGGCCAGTAGAAGCAATCTCATGCATAGAACAATGAGATTTTGACAGAACTACGAGGAACTCTTTATTCACTGCTTCCTTCAACTACTACATGTCTCCTTACACCCTCTAGATGAGACAGATTTGGGGCAGAACCTTCCACACTAATAAAATAAATCTCACAAACCAACTCCGGGCTAAGATTCATACTCAGGTTCATGTATAGGCTAACTTATGCTCATAAGACCAAAAGATAGTAAATCATAAGCAAAAAGGGTGTACCTTGCCTTCAACATTGTACCACGAATAATTCGAACCTTTAAAAAAATTCCGGAGCCATCTTAGTGCTTTAAAGGTATTGCTTCCATCGCTTTTCCCATCGCAGATTCGTAGCTCCACATGTTGTTGGGTTATTTCTCAGCGCCCACGAAAAATTACTGACTCAGATTATTGCTTCCCTGGTTTCTGCAAACAGAAGAAAAACAAAACGAACCGTAGACTGATTTTAACATGGTTTCCCACGCTGCTATCAGACTTACGGATTAAACATACGGAGATAAACAGACACGCGAAATTCCGTAAAACGAGAATCGGGCTTGCGGCGGCGAGAGCGATCTTGCTTGGGAGCGAAACCAGTTGTTCCAGATTTTGGAATTTTTACACAGAGCAGACAACCATAGGGACTCAAAAACGTAAAAACAGACTCTAAAACAGAAAACTCGACATGAATAAAAAATTATTTATATATAAAATTGACCGTTGGTTCCCCGGCAACGGTGCCAAAAACTTGATGCACGTAGATCAAGTAATAATTAAAAGTACTTGACCACCATAAACCAATACTAGCAAGAGGACTAGGTCCATCGTAGTATAGCTATAGCGAATCAAGGTCGATCCCACAGGGAACCAAATTGTGGATCATTTTATATACAAACAATTAATTATTCATATCAAGGACACAAAGGCGGTCTACGACCAACGAAGTACAAGAAAAAGTAAAGGACACGACCCGACACAACACATAAACAACGTAATTAACCTCCCCAATTATTATGTTATCGTTTGGCTCTAGAGATTCTATATAATTAAGCGATACTCGACAACTATAAATCCGATTCGTATTTCTTTTATATCGACTACGGGAGTCATCCCCTAAAATAGATCTAGCTCCGGTTAGGCCATCTAGATCATCGTGTCTCCATTACGTGACTTCACATTTTTAGTCTCCATCTCATATAACTTCTGACACATTTACGAAACTAGGGATGCCGGTATAAACCGTAACCTCATCTAAGCAACATTCCTATGATTAGGCGTACTTCTTAGACACCGATTCAATCTCTCGTCCTAAATAACAATCACTTTTTAGGTCTCATGTTAAATTACGATGACAAATAATTAAGTTGATCAAGTTTAATTACTCGTTTAAATTACAAAGCGAGAGAACCCGACGTAGTCGTAGCCATACCTACTAAGATAAGAAATTCTAGGTGGACAATCACACCATAAAGACTTGGCTAGATTGACGCGGCGAAAACCTAAATCTTAGCGTTTCTACATACGTAACGGATAAAATAGAGACTCATAAAGCAATTATATAGATCTACTAAAAACACGGTTGCCGATCATACCGAAGTCATCTATAGGTCACCGGATAACGGATCCGGGCGTTTGGATCCTTATAGACAAGGAATCCCCACGCCTCATATCGTATCCTTAGATCTACATCGTCCGGTGAAGAACGAACAACCTCAAACGATAAACAATAATTGGGGGCTTAATTACAAAGAACCGAGAACAAATAAATACAAGAACTTACATTATTGCGGATCTTGCATAAAAAGCTCGCTCTAAGAAAAACCGAAGATTTTATTATAAACTGAGAAGTGTAAAAAAATGTATTGTGCAAAGAAGTGTGTAAAAGGCGTGTATAACATGCCTTTATTTATAGGGGTTCAAGCTAATTAAGAGATATACATTAAAATGTCGAAACAAATAAGAGATAACTCCCAACCGATCTCCAATTAAAAGATAAAATGCGCCCCCTAGAATGCATATCCTCCATTGGCGCCATCTTTGAGTGGTTTGCCATGCTCATCCGATCTTTTCGTGCTAATCCGATATTTATCTTGATTTTCCTTTGATTTATCTTGAGATTTAATTCTTCCATTTGTATTTATCCTCCATAATTATCCAAATCTGCAAAATAGATATTTATCCCAAAATAAATATATTTAAATAAAACGGATAAATATAATAAAAACGGATAAATACCGATTTATATAATAAAAACGGATAATCACCAAATTATATCTTATAAAATGGATAAATACCAAATTATATTTTATAAATCACAAAACATTAAATAATACATATAAACATGTGATTTAATATAAAATACATATTATTAATCCCGATTTAAGGTCAACGTTGATGACTTTTACGGGTACAATTTGACCGTCATCAACTTCTCTGGTCAGTTCATCATTAGGTTACGCTTCCGTTATATTGATTAATTACGTCAATATTAACATTCCATTAAGTTCAAACAGAAAGAGATTCATAATAACTGATTTTAATCATTTTTTAACATAGTCAATCATCCATTTTACCAAAAAGATTAAAATAGTTCAATTACATTTCTTGGCTAATATTACTAATACTAATATATATATAAATAGATAGAAATAATAAACATAATAACATTAGAAAATTACCGATTACAACTGCTGAATCGGGGTTGTTTCCACCGGATATAGCATAACAAAACTTCGAAATCAACAATCTTCGATAATTATTCTGACATTACAACGATACTATAACTACTTTAGTTATATATATAAACATATATATACATACTGTTAAGGGTGAATTTATAGGATTTATAACGTTATATTCTATGGTATTTTCCCCCGTATTTGTATGAATTTGCATAAGAAACGATTGTTTAATGGAAATATTGAGCAAATGATATTTTAAATGAGTTAATCGCAAAATAGGTTGATTTTGGTGCTTTAATTGTGATTTTATGATTATTTGAGCATTATTACATTTTGCGATGTTTTTATGTGTTATAGATACATATTTGAGGCTCAAAAGATGATCAAAAGTTGATTAAGTTCGAGCTAATTGATGATAAAAGAGATAAAGATAAAAAAAAATCAGAATTCGATTATATCAAACTGGCGTCCAGGTTCCGTCCAGTGGACGGGCGTCTTATGAAGTGAACGAGCGTCCAGATATGGGAAGTTGATTCAGGAAGTTTGGACGCAGGAGTGGACGCTGGATGGACGAGCATCTGATCATGACTCGGCCCGATTCGAAGTATATTTAAAGAGTGGACGGGCGTTCAAGGATCCAGACGGGCGTCCGGTAGCCGACTTTGCTGAACCGACTTAGAAATCTATATATAGGCGGCTGTTTCTCAACCCTAAAGATACCATATACTCATTATTCAAAACCCTAAACCTAGGGGCGGCTTTAGGCTGCGTTTTTCTCCTTTTTATTCCAGTTTTTATGCACTTTAGATTTAGGTTAAATTAGTTACCTTTTTATGCACTGTTTCTGCAAATTTGAGTTTCTGAGGATGTTCAGAAGCTAAAAGCTTCATCAAACGAGTATTGTGAAGCCATCCAACAATTGTTGATTTCGTTTTCATCAATTATACTGTGAGTTTTTATTAAAGGTTGTTTCCTTATTCATGTTTAATATGTTTAATTGCTTTTACATCGGAAGATATGCATGTGTTGATTGTTGATGGAAATCTTAATAAACCTTAGATCACCATGAATAATAATATTAATTTGAATCTATCATAACGGAAGTTAATAGGTTTAATTGCTAGATTATAAACGTAAAGTTTGCACCTTTGGTTAGAAAACGCGTTAATCTTGCATTGGAAGATAATAGATTAATAGATGAACTTTCTAAGGAATTAGGGTTCATATTTAGATAAGGTGAATCACAACCTAGATAAAAACCACAATATAATCGAGATAGGAAATCAATGCTTGTTGGATAGGTGGATCAATCCTCGTTTGTTCGTTATACACTTGATTTAAATCCTTAAAACTTGAATTTGTTTAGTTAGTTTACTCTTATTTGCATCTTAGATTAGTTAGTTAAAGGTTCGCAACCCGTATTCTTCCTAGCTTTGGACTATATCCTCTGTCTAGTCTTATTTTCTGTTTTGTTTTGTTTTATTCGCTGTTTAAATTAGTTTCGTGACATAGTTTAGGTTAGACAAAAACTAGGGTTAGCAATCGCCAGTTCCCCGTAAGATCGACCCGGCATTAACCACTATTACTACGATCCTTATACTTGAGGTTAACCGGATTATTACTTGTTTGTTTTGTGTTAATAAAATCCGTGACAAGTTTTTGGCGCCGTTGCCGGGGAGCCGGACGGTTGTCTAGTTTTTGTTTTTCGTTTTTCTGTTTGTTTTTGTTTTTTTTTCCTGTTTTTATTTCGTTTTAAATTCCTGTTTTTAGTTGATAAACGTTTAGGTAATTAGTTAATTAGGGTTTTAGCTTAGGGTTTAAGGTTCTCTTGTGATTAGTTCTCTCTCTTTCTCTTGTCTTTCCGTCTTACCTTCTCTTCTTTTCGCAATTTTTCGATTCGTTCGATTTTCCCGCTACCAAACGGGCGTCTGGGAAATTGGACGCCCGTCCGCTGGAAAATTATCAATTCTGTTCTGTTTTTATTCACTTAGACGAGCGTCCATAAAATTTTGACGCCCGTTCAAGTATTCTTCCTTTCAGACGAGCGTTTGGACCACTAAACGCCCGTCCAGTCCAAATTCCACCCGGACGCCCGTCCAAACCTTTGGACGTCCGTCTGGTCCCTTTTTCTTCAATAATTTTGTTTCCTTTTCTTTTCTTTAGGTTTTTAATTTTTAGTTTAGGCTTTTAATTTCTTAGTTTTTAGGCTTCGTTTCACTTGTTTTTGGTCCGGTTTATGCAAACTCGGAGTCAAAAGGGACCGTTATTATACACCCCTGACCCCGAGCGAACCGTAGTCCGGCCAAACAGGCGGATTTTCCGTTCTGCGGTTCTGGCAGACAGAGCCGAGCAAGATCTTGAAGATCAACTAGCTAAGGAAATCACTGATTTTGTGATAATGGCCGCTAATAATAGACGTACGTTGGCAGACTACGCCAGGCCAGGCGAAGTCAAAGTCAACCCGGCTATTGTTATCCCAGCCATTACTGCACAAACCTTTGAGCTAAAGCCGGGACTTATCCGGATGATGCGGCATGCATCAATCTTTCATGGCTATCAATCAGAGAATCCGCATACCCACTTACATACATTCTTAGAGATATGCGGTACTACACGCATCCAAGGAGTAAATGAGGATGCGATCAAGCTTAAACTGTTTCATTTTTCTTTGAAAGGAGAGGCTAAAGAGTGGTACACCTCTCTCCCCTCCGAATCTATCACCACCTGGGCCGAACTCGAGAGAGAGTTCTTGAGTCAATATTTTCCACCTTCAAAGACGGCCCAGTGTTTAAATGAAATATTCACTTTCTATCAGAAAGAGAATGAATCCTTCTTCGAATGTTGGAAGAGATTCAAGTCTCTTCTTAGAAAGTGTCCCCACCATGGCTTGCCACTGGAAAGGCAAGTCAATACATTCTTCAGTGGATTGACCGAGCTCACCAAAGGCATGGTCAATAGTTCTTCTGGTGGGGCAATTCTGAAGAAAACACCTGAAGAGGGATGGGCATTGTTTGAGGACATTGCAAAGTATAACTATGCCCCCTCTTATCAAGCAATCCAAGCACCTCCTCCTCCCAAGGTTGAGGAAGTCAATTTGCGAAGTTTGATCGCCATGCTACAGAAGCAGATGGCAACACCTCAAGTTTCAAATCCGATAAATCAAACTTCTTCTTTTCCACAGAACCCTCAGGTTCATGCTTTCGCGAAAATCTTGTCGACGGCCATATGAATGGCCAGTGTCAATTTAATCCCCCTGCACCTTATCAAGTGAATGCTGTTCATGATTATGGACAGTACAATCAAGTCACATGTCGAATTGTGACGAGGTGGGGCACACTTCTAGATTTTGTCCTATGAACGGGCGAGAATGTTTGAAGTGAATGCATTCTATGGCGAGAACAATCAAAGGTTCAATCGGTTTACGGCGAATAATTTTCAAAACCAAGGGTTTAGTCAACCTTCAAGTTTTAATCCTAATTCGAATCAAAATTTCAATAGAAACCCCGGTTTTAATCGAAGTTCAAAATTTTCCAATCCTACTCAAAGGTTCAATCGAATTGGCCCGCCAATTCTAATTCTCGATCCAAAGTCGGCCCGGCCCACCCCTATTCTCCAAATTTCCAAAACTCTCAAGGCCCCTCCCAATCTACCAATCTTGAAGCTAAATTGGAGGAGCAAAGTAGATCAATGAAGAATCTTGAGAGACAAATTGGGCAACCGGCCGAACAGCTTAGCTTCTAGACCCCCGGGCGGTACCCCCGCCACCGAGAAGAATCCAAAGGGTGGTCAAGTTGCTCGGGCCGACTTGAACAAAGGCCCATGTACTGACCTCGTGCCATCAATTCAATACGGTAATAAGGGAGCCAGTGCAATGAATCTGAGAAGCGGTACTCAAGTTAGTGGTCTTTCCCATCGTGGAAACCACTAGCCCCTCCCCGCCATTGATAAGGCGGGGAGGGAAGCCGAGCACCTACACTCCCCTCAACCGCAAGAGAAAACTCGGTGGCCGATCCCCCGAGAGGTGAAGAAGTTGGTGATCCTCAAGTGGCTGATCCCGAGGACCGAAAAAGCAAGCGAAAGTCGGAGGCCGATCCCCGACTACAAAAAAATCGAAAAAGCTTGTTCGATGGAAAGATCTAGAAGACAAAGTCGTAAGTGCATCCTCAAAGAAAGTCTTTTCTGAGAGTGACCTTAAGAAGCTTCCATTTCCACCGAGAAAGAGCAACATTCCCTTGAGTGAGGACAAAAAGTACGAAAAGGTGCTGAACCTTTTGAAAAATACTCGGGTAAATCTTCCATTATCAGAAGTCTTGGTCGAGATGCCTAAGTATACAAAATTCATCAAGGATGTTGTGTCTTCGAAAAAGAAGTTAGCAGGCATGGAAAGGCAAATTGGTGAGGATTGCTCCATGATTAATTATGAAAACTTACCAATTAAAAGAGGTGACCCTGGCAAGTTCGTACTTATAGTATTAATGGGAGGTCTAGTCTTTCCTAATTCTTTGTGTGATCTAGGTGCCTCTATAAGTCTTATGCCAATGTTTGTATGCAAACAGCTCGGTTTACAAAGCCTTCTAGAACCCACTACTACGAGTCTACAATTCGCTGATAGATCTTCTAAAAAAGCTTCAGGGATCCTGAAAGACGTTTTGGTTCAGATTGATAGATTTACCTTTCCAGTTGATTGGTATGTTTTAGATATGGAGAAAGATGAAAACGTCCCCCTGATTCTTGGAAGACCTTTCTTATCTACAGCTAGAGCCCTCATCGATTGCGATGGTGGGCAAGTGACTATCCGAGTTGGTGATCAAGAGGTGAGTTACAATGTCTTAAAGTCCATTCAAGTACCCTCGGCCCTCCAACCGGCTTTTCCATTGATTATATGACGGATGATTTCACCGATTATATGGATAAGCAAGTCATGGCCGTAGAAGGCGAATATGAGCGATTGGTTGATAATCTAAATACCCATGGTGTGGTCAATCTAGATCAATTAGCGGTGATTTTGAGGAAGAATTGTTGGAAGGAGAAGCTTTGGCGGTGGGGACCATAGAGTAAACTCAGTGATATTGAGTTGAAAAGTGGAGATCTCAAGTCGAGTTTAGAAGACCCCCCCTGCAGATTTGGTGTTGAAGCCGTTGTCTAAACATCTTAAGTATGTGTTTTTAAGAGAAGGTGACAAGCTTCCATTGATTATATCTCCAAGCTTTCTCGTTTAGAGGAAATGAAACTAATCAACGTCTTGAAGAAAAATGAAAAAGCCTTTGGTTGGCAGGTAGGAGATATCAGAGGGATATCTCCGGACATCTGTATGCACAAGATCAAGACGAATGAGGGTGCAAAATGTGTTAGACGACCCCGGAGGAGGCTCAACCCTCATATGCAAGAAGTCGTTAAAAAGGAAATCATCAAACTTCTGGACATGGGAATCATTTATGCCATCGCGGATAGTGAATGGGTTTCCCCGACTCAAGTAGTTCCCCAGAAAGGAGGAATTACGATTGAGAAGAATGAGAAGGGAGAGGAAATTGCATTGAGACTTGTCACTGGTTACAGAGTCTGCATCGATTATAGAAAGCTCAATGAGTTAACCATGAAAGATCACTTTCCCCTTCCATTCATTGATCAGATGCTTGAGCGTCTGGCGGGACACGCATTCTACTGTTTCCTAGATGGATATTCAGGATACTTCCAGATACCCATTGATCCAGCTGACCAAGAAAAGACCACCTTCACCGCCCATATGGTACATTCGCTTACGGGCGAATGCCATTTGGTCTCTCGCAATGCCCCAACTACATTTCGGCGATGTATGCTAGCTATCTTTGACGGGCTTGTAGAAAAGTGTATGGAGATTTTTATGGACGATTTTTCGGTTTTTGGTCAGTCTTTTGATGATTGCCTTGACAATCTTGATCAAGTGTTATCCAGATGTGTAGAAAAGAACTTAGTACTTAATTGGGAAAAATGCCATTTCATGGTAGATGAGGGAATAGTTCTTGGCCACAAAATCTCCGCCCAAGGTATAGAAGTTGACAGGGCAAAAGTAGAAGCTATCGAAAAGATGAGCTATCCTAAGAATGTGCGTGAAGTGAGAGGCTTTCTTGGACATGTCGGTTTCTACAGAAGATTCATTCAAGACTTCTCCAAGATAGCCAAGCCCCTATCCACTTTACTAAAGGAAGACGTTGAGTTCAATTTTGATGAGAGCTGCAAGCAAGTGTTTGAGGAGCTTAAGGATCGTTTAATATCTGCTCCAATTCTTATATCGCCCGACTGGAACCTACCTTTTGAGCTTATGTGCGACGCATCAAACTATGCTGTTGGTGCTGTTATAGGGCAAAAGATCAAGGGGAAGTTCCAGCCTATCTATTACGCCAGTCACACATTGAACCCCTCTCAAGTTAACTATACCACTACTGAAAAGGAACTTTTGGCCGTAGTCTTTGCTATGGACAAGTTTCGTAGTTACTTGTTAGGAGCTCAAGTGATTGTGTGGACTGATCACGCTGCTTTGCGGTATCTGATGACTAAGAAAGAGGCCAAACCGCGCCTACTACGTTGGATACTGACCCTACAAGAGTTTGACGTTCAAATAAAGGACAAAAAGGGCAGTGAAAACGTAGTGGCTGATCACGTTTCAAGGATGCTAAGTGAGGAAAAGGATGATCCAGATGATATAGATCTTTACTTTCCTCTAGAGAACATTATGTTGATAGACGGTTGTCCTCCTGATGTTCCATGGTATTCTTCCATTGTAAATTACCTTCATGCCCGATATCTCGATCCGTAATTGTCTTATCGGAGAAGAAAAAGTTCTTCTCGATTTGAAATCTTTCGTTTGGGATGAACCTTATCTTTTTAAGATCCGTAAAGATGGTTTGCTTAGGAGATGTGTTCCCGAATCCGAGCAACGGGATATTATTGAGCAATGCCACGGTGGACCCACTTTGGAGGTCACTTTGGTCCGTGGAAGACCGTTGCTAAGATCTTCCAATCCGGTTTCTATTGGCCTACGATCTTTAAGGACACGAAGCTTTCGTAAAGCTTGCGATAGATGCCAAAGAACCGGTACTCTGACAAGGCGTTTTGACATGCCTTTGAAACCCATCCTAGAATGCGATGTCTTTGATGTATGGGGTATCGATTTTATGGTACCATTCCCATCATCTTGCGGTAACAAATACATTTTAGTCTGCGTAGACTACGTGTCTAAATGGGTGGAGGCTCAAGCCACTCCTCACAATGATCATAAGACGGTCATGAAATTTCTAAAGACAAATATCTTTGTGAGGTTTGGATGTCCACGTGCCTTGATCAGTGATGAAGGGACGCATTTCTGCAACCGACCCCTAGAGAAAGTTCTCGAAAAGTATGGTGTTCGTCATAAGACAGGAACACCATATCATCCGATGACTAGTGGTCAGGTTGAGAGAAGCAACCAAAGTATCAAGAAAATCCCGGAGAAAACGATCAACGATCATAGAAAAGACTCGGAGTTTGAAATTGGATGATGTACTTTGGGCATACAGAATCGCCTATAAAACCCCTATGAGTACATCTCCATATCAAATGGTCTATGGAAAGCCATGTCATCTCGCCCGTCGAGTTAGAGCATAGAGCTTATTGGGCTACAAAGTTTCGAACTTTGATTCCCAATCTTGTGGGAAACATCGACCGCAAAGCGGTTACATGAGTTAGACGAATTCGGACTCCGGGCCTATGAAAGTGCCGGGATTAGTAAAGATAAGATGAAGCTACTCCACGATGCTAAGATTAAGAAGAGAGAATTCCACGTCGGCGAACAAGTTCTTCTATACAACTCTAGGTTACATTTGTTTCTGGAAAGTTGAGGACACGTTGGTCCGGCCCCTTCGAGATTCTCCAAATCACTCCCGGTGGCGTTCTAGAACTTCACGGTTATAGCGGTAAACCGTTTCGAGTGAATGGTCAAAGGTGCAAGCACTACATTGGCGAGACCAAGGAAAAGCCTTTGATTGTTCGTTTCCTCGATATCCTCGGGTGTGGTGCTACAGAAGTCGAAGAATTTGATGTGTTTTCACCCGACCTATTTTCGAGAGGATGACGGTAATGGTAAATCGAAGAAGTTCTAGCCGGTAGTTGGGATATGGAAGAGTATTGGAAGGAGCGTCAACTTAAACATCATCGAAGACTCGGCGGAGAAGAAGTCAACCATGGGGAAGTTTAAACGTGTTTGGAAAGCTATCAAAGATCTTACCCCATGTGTGAGATGTCGTTTCGCAGCCACACTACTAATCGAGCTTGCACGAGGTAGTGGCTGGCGTAAAAGTCAAATGGCCCGATCCAGCCGAGCTTTAAACGGTGTCGAGCTAACGACATTAACCAAAAGCGCCACTAGGGGCCAACCTAGATATCGTTCTTTTAGTTGTTTTTGTTTTATGCTTTGGTAGTGTTAGTATTTAAGTTTAGTTTATTCGCTTTTAGCCGTATTAAGTTTTTGTTTTTATCTCGTCGCTTAGTTGTGCTTTCTAGATATGGATTTCGGTGTTCAGCCAGAGGAGTTACCTTTCCTTAGGAGGATTCCACTTATTACTGTAGATGACGGACCGGGAGGAACCATCGTTTTGCACGTAGATTTTGACATTAGTACCCGCGTCAAGACGGTCACCTATGTTCTCATTGTTCCCCGTTGTTCGGGAGGTGGAGACTTTACTACTGAGGAGTTACAGGCAGCTCTAGGACGCCCATACACAATCCTGAATGATCCGATGCTGACAGATTTAGCGCTAGTGCTGCAAGCTGAGCATTTTCGAGGTGTTGATGTAGCTGGTGAGGATTGGGGTTTGCAAGATGAATATGATTTCCCTCCGGCGATTGACATGCTCCGCCGTCTTATCCGAGTTGTGGATTGGTCGGAAATTTATGAGGACTAGCGAGGTTAGGTTGTTTCGTCGAGCAAACGACGCAAAACAAAAGCGCTTGGTGGGAGGCAACCCACTGTTTTCTATTTGTTTTTATTTATTCTCTAGTAATTTTATGTATTTCGTTTGATTTTTATTTGTATTTTTGAAGTTTTATTTAAGTTTAATAAGAAAGTGCAATTTTGAATTTGATTTGTATGGAAATTTTATAATTTTTGCACTTATACTGCTTGGACGCCCGTCCAGAACTCTGGACGCCCGTCCGCCTTGACCAATTTTTGGACGAGCGTCCACTAAGCCTGGACGCCCGTCTGCTTTATTCCCTCCAATCCTGTATGTGATTTAAACTCTTGGACGAGCGTCTAATAAACTGGACGCCCGTCCAGTTCATCTGATTTCCCAGTGGACGCCCGTCCACCGAGTTGGACGAGCGTCCAACCTCTTGTCTATATATACCCCCTCCGACAGTGAACCTTCACTTTTCTGAATTTTCAAACGCAAAAACCGACTTTTCCCCTCCTTTTGCCCTAAAACCTTCAATTCTAAACCATTTAGGGAGATTCCAAGTGCTATAGACCGCTCTTGACACCCTCTCTTCGATTTTCATAGCCAAATTTCCCAACACGCCATATTTTAGGAGAATCAGCACCCTCCTCAGTCCGACTTTTTGGAGAAAAATTCGATTTTGGAGGCCATATTTGTGTTGTTTGGACTCGTTTTCATCTCGATCGCATCTACTCACCCTACTTGGTAAGTTAGTAACAACTTTTCTAGATTTTATTCACGTTTTTGCGAGTTCGATCTTCGGGTCGGCTCGTTCACTTGAATATTACCTTAATTCATTTTTTTTTTCTCGGTTTTGTGTTTCGTCTCGCTCTCTGTTATGGTGATATGGTGTTGTGATGGGTGATGAATGGGTTGTTTGGTGATGATTATGGTTGTGGTTGTGGTTTGGTTGTGTTGAAATCCCGCTTTGGATGTTAAACGGGTATCTTGTTGCGAATTGGGTTTGTTTGGTTTAGTCTAGGCTTGAACAATGGTTCATAAGAAGGCGATGGTGAAGCGGCATGGTAAAGAAGTGGCCCGGGAGGCCGGGAAGAAGCGTAAAGAGTTTGATCCGACCTTAGTTGATCCGAACCGGGGTGTTAGTATTCGAGAGCAACCCCTAGAGCCACCAAAACTAGGGCTACCTTAAGAGATGAGCCAACCTCGGATTCGAGACGGATGAGGATGTGCCATTGGCACGGATGCATAGAGTTCCCCGAGGTGGAGGATCGTCTAGTGGCCGAGGACACTTGTAGATGCTACCCGGGAAGGGGAACCGGTTGTACCTAGGGCGCCCAAACTAGAAAGAAAGCTAAAACCGTAGCTCTTATGCCGTTGCCTCGTAGATTCGTGAACCCTAGAGCCCATGGTCTATACTAAACATTATTTCTCGAGGACAATGTTGATTGAGAGGGCGACATTGGAGGCAAAAGTCGATCCGGATTTTGTTAAGTTGCTTAAGGATCGGAAATGGGATGCCTTGATGACAATCCCACCTACCCCGGTAAATGGCTCCCTAGTTCGGGAATTTTATGCTAATTGCTCGGAAACCGACTTGGGGACGAAGGTAGTTGTGGTTCGAGGGGTGGAAGTTCTATTTACACCAGAGGTGATTAATCAGAAATACAACTTAGCGGCTTTTGAGGGTCGGGATTACAAGGAGGAGATTGTTCATAGACAGAGTTTGGGGCAGGATCCTATGGAGGAGTTGAGGTTGCGAGTTTGCCCGGATGTGGCCTGGACATTGAGACCGGGAGGAGACCGGAAGGAGTTGGTTACCACGACCTGGATGGAGGACTGGAAGGTCCAGTGTCGATTTATTCAGAGTCGGTTGTTGCCTAAGAACAACTTGACACATTTTCATATTGGTGACCTCGGCATGCTGTATGCGTTGACATTTGGCCTGAATGTGGATGTGGGACAAGCATTGTATGACGAGATATCTATTAACCAGAAGGTTTACACGCGGAGCTTGATCGTCCCTCACCTGATCCACAGTTTGTGTATCGATGCCGGTGTGCCTGAGTTTGGAGCCGATCATAAGCCGAAGAACCCGAGGCCTTTACAAAGGGAAAAGGGTAAGTCTTCGGGACAGTCTGAGACGGAGGCACCTCAGGAGCCTGGTTCATCTTCGGCACCGCCTCGTGCATCCTCCCTTCCTACTTTATCTCCCGCAGTCAGGATGCGGTTCAGCATGGCAAATAGTTTCCGGGAATGGATGGGCGATATTCGGGATACGCAGAACAACATTTTGTCGATTCTTCAATGTATCTTGTGAGGGCCGGCGGCCGAGGGACGACGAACCTTCAATCCGAGCTCCATTGATTATCTCTTTGCCGATGAGATTGAGCGAGGCCATCGCGGATGTTCTACACGAGTCCGAGTCTTCGGATGAGGAGCGGCTGACTCGGCGAGAGGGACTACGGCACCGCCTTCTGGACCCTCCTATGATCCTCCGGCTGATGATTCTGCGGCGCCGAGCCACCCTTGATCTTATTTGTTTGATTCTAGATTTTGTGGTTTTGTATTATTGACATTTTTACTTATATGATTCGTGTAATTTTGATGTTGCTACTGTTACTTTTTCCGATGGATCATGTAAGCCATAAGGCACCCGTACTTTCATTTCTATTTTGTTTATACTTTTGGATGTATTGGATGCTTTATCTTTTGATTTATCTTCATTTTTGATATCTCTTTTCATTCTGGTATAATCCCCCATTTTCCCCGAGATGTTTCCGTGTTTGTCAAGTCGTGCAGGTATCTTTTTAGCGGTTTTGTCGAGCTACATTGTCTGGTTACGAGTTCTAAGTGTCACTATATAGGCTCCGGCCTGACCGACATTCGAGTAACGCTTGACATCAGCTAAGTCTTTTATCTTTTCTTTAATTCTGCACAACATGAGGAAATGTTGATCTTTATGTGTGGGGGAGGGGAATGAATGACGTGTATCTACACATTTGCTTATATCAATGTGTTTCTATGCAAAATGAGCTAGAATTTTCAAAATTTTCCGACATTTTTGTTTTTGTTTTGTCCCGAGTGAGCAAATGCATATTCTTTGTTCGTTATTTTTATAGTCATCCAAGCTATATATCATATGTTTAGTAAGTTAGTTGTTTCACACGATCTATTTTTCACGAGCCATAGTAAATGATGAGCTAATTTATAAAGTTATACCCCTTTTGGATGAGTGATTTCTGATTTTCTTATAAGTCATGTGCTTAGTGCTACGTATATATCTTGAGATTTATGATAGTTTGTATTTAGATCCGGAGTATGTTATACTGTGAATATCTAAGGTTTGAAAGTGATAAGTGACACGTAACTTAATGTCAAATGAAAAAGTTGAGTTTAAATGAAGTAATTGGGTGTGTCGGAAGCTGGTCGATGATTTGAGTGCGATAGGGTATACCACGTATGTCCTATACCACTATGATGACCAAAAGCTCATGACAGTCAGGAAAAGCTGCCTGATGATTGGAGTAAGGTAGGGTATATCTCGAATATCCTATTCTCTATGACGGGGCAACAAACTCATTCGATGTGCGTTTAAAAGTGGAAATAGTTGAATCAACTTATTTAAGAATTGTTATGAAATGAATGAGAGACTCGAGTTATCGTCTATCTTATCCCCGCAGAAAACCGACGGATATGCTTGTAGGGATTATCCTCGAGTATTTCGAAAGGCCCTAGATATATTCGATCATTCTTTTCGGGATATTTTACGTTTGTAGGGTACATCTTATGAGTGTTATTTATTGCTAGTCTACGAGGGGGTATTAGCTAGTTTTGCTTTGAGTTTCTCGAGTTTGGATTTAGTGGAAGTTTTCTATGGCTATGCACACACACTTTGGTGAACTTCGATTTATTGGATATGTGTTATATATGTTTAGATGTACGTTCTTTTCTCGAGCCTTTATCTTGTCTTGTTTTGCTCCGGACGAGCAAAAGCTAAGTGTGGGGGAGTTGTTAAGGGTGAATTTATACGATTTATAACGTTATATTCTATGGTATTTTCCCCCGTATTTGTATGAATTTGCATAAGAAACGATTGTTTAATGGAAATATTGAGCAAATGATATTTTAAATGAGTTAATCGCAAAATAGGTTGATTTTGGTGCTTTAATTGTGATTTTATGATTATTTGAGCATTATTACATTTTGCGATGTTTTAATGTGTTATAGATACATGTTTGAGGCTCAAAAGATGATCAAAAGTTGATTAAGTTTGAGCTAATTGATGATAAAAGAGATAAAGATAAAAAAAATCAGAATTCGATTATATCAAACTGGCGTCCAGGTTCCGTCCAGTGGACGGGCGTCTGATGAAGTGAACGAGCGTCCAGGGATGGGAAGTTGATTCAGGAAGTTTGGACGGAGGAGTGGACTCGGATGGACGAGCGTCGATCATGACTCGGCCCGATTCGAAGTTTATTTGAAGAGTGGACGGGCGTTCAAGGATCCGGACGGGCGTCCGGTAGCCGACTTTCTTTGAACCGACTTAGAAATCTATATATAGGCGGTGTTTCTCAACCCTAAAGATACCATATACTCATTATTCAAAACCCTAAACCTAGGGGCGGCTTTAGGCTGCGTTTTTCTCCTTTTTATTCCGGTTTTTATGCACTTTAGATTTAGGTTAAATTAGTTACCTTTTTATGCACTTGTTTCGCAAATTTGAGTTGCTTGAGGATGTTCGAAGCTAAAAGCTTCATCAAACGAGTATTGTGAAGCCATCCAACAATTGTTGATTTCGTTTTCATCAATTATACTGTGAGTTTTTATTTAAGGTTGTTTCCTTATTCATGTTTAATATGTTTAATTGCTTTTACATCGGAAGATATGCATGTGTTGATTGTTTATTGTTGATGGAAATCTTAATAAACCTTAGATCACCATGAATAAGAATAGTAATTTGAATCTATCATAACGGAAGTTAATAGGTTTAATTGCTAGATTATAAACGTAAAGTTTGCACCTTTGGTTAGAAAACGCGTTAATCTTGCATTGGAAGATAATAGATTAATAGATGAACTTTCTAAGGAATTAGGGTTCATATTTAGATAAGGTGAATCACAACCTAGATAAAAACCACAATATAATCGAGATAGGAAATCAATGCTTGTTGGATAGGTGGATCAATCCTCGTTTGTTCATTATACACTTGATTTAAATCCTTAAAACTTGAATTTGTTTAGTTAGTTTACTCTTATTTGCATCTTAGATTAGTTAGTTAAAGGTTCGCAACCCGTATTCTTCCTAGCTTTGGACTATACTCTCTGTCTAGTCTTATTTTCTGTTTTGTTTTGTTTTATTCGCTGTTTAGATTAGTTTCGTGACATAGTTTAGGTTAGACAAAAACTAGGGTTAGCAATCGCCAGTTCCCCGTAAGATCGACCCGGCATTAACCACTATTACTACGATCCTTATACTTGAGGTTAACCGGATTATTACTTGTTTTTTTTGTGTTAATAAAATCCGTGACACATACATAGACATATGTATATATAAGGGCCCAAAGTAAAAAGAAAATAAGATAGATGAAATATATATATATGGATGTATACATATATTTTTGGGACGTGTGTGTGTGTATATATATATATATATATATATATATATATATATATATATATATATATATATATATATATATATATATATATATATATATACAAGTGTATGCAAACAAAATAAAGAAGGAAAGAAAAAAGAAAGGAACGAAGAAGGAGGAAAAGAGGGGCAAGAAGAAGAGATGGAAATGGGGGAGTATATATAGGTAGATATAGATATATATATATATATATATATATATAGTTATTAGGAGTTTGTTAGAAGCACATGGGAGGATTTTTAGGGAATATTTGCCATCATTGCAACGTCCGGATCGATCCGGCTTTGGACCGGATTGATCCGGCCTTCTCTTTTAAATCCGTATCTTCTGCGTCTGACTTCAATCTTCAGTTTCGCTCCGTCAGTAAATTTTAATTTTCCTGCACGATCACAAAGAAACGAACCACAGGTAAATCTGACAACAAAAGTTCGTAAACTGCGTTGAATTTTACGGACTCTTTTTAGGTTAATATTACAGTCTTTAGTTATGATATTTTTAGTTTTAACATAATAGTGAAAAATAAAACGTTTATAAAACATAGTAATTTTTATCATATTTTTATCACATATCACTAAACCGGTATAAAACCTAGTAAAATACAATAATTTATATAATAATTACTACTTATACCTTTAGATAAAACTTAGTAATTATGACTTGATTTGATACATAAATGCTCAAAACGGTATCAGAAATGGGGTGAAATGTTATAATAATGAGTGTTAATTTATCTCTCATCACTTAATACGCCACTACTTCAGAAGTGGGCATTTTCTCTTACTTGTACCAAGTAAAACAGAATTGAAGTCAATTAACTCGAAAAGATCAAAGATATCATAATTTTTCGAAATTCTGTCGAAACGAATCAAAGTCTAAGTGGTGAATCTTGCATCAAAGAGAATCAAGATAATCACGCTATTCATGGAATATACTGCTAAGAAGCTAAGTGACGTCCCTTACCCCCCACTTAATCGAAACATTGTCCCCAATGTGTAAGATGGAAAATAAAAATGAAAATGAAGTTTTTTTTTTAAATTTTTTTTAAGCAACTTTATTTTATTTTATTAAAGGATGAAATAAAGAGCTACAAAGCATTCGCCATATCCCGGCCCGCCCCAAGTTTACGTGATAGAATGCATAGCATGGCCTCCTTAAACCCTATGTGTGGCAAACCCGGTGTAGGAAAATCCACCACATAGGGAAGAGTACTCGCTCTATGCATTCCCGAAAAAACCCCTACTCCAAAAATAAATACATCAGTGGAAATCCGCATGAAATAAGTGGTGGTTCTCTGTCTTCTGTCTTTCAAAGTGGAAGTGAAAGAAGAATGCCGTTCTCCCCGTCGTGTCCTCGTGTGAGCTTTCTTCGATCTTCGCATCCTCTTGGAATTGAAATTCCGACATGACCGGTACGTAAAGTGGTTAGCAATAGCCGAGGTAGAAGCTGTACCAATCATATAAGGGAGTGTATCAAACAGCAGAAGTAACATGAGCACAAAGAGAGACCTTAAAAGCAACAAAAACACCTGGATTGCACCCCTAGCAAAACGGTAGGGGTGCGTCCAAAGAAGAATTGGATCGTCGTATAAATCATCGGGCTCATGTAAGTAAACCATGAAGAATTTGCCTAAATAACTCAATCAAACCAAAAAGAATCGTGGTGACAAGAAATTGTATAATGAAAGAGCGGAAGTAAAAGAGAAAAGAAATAACTCCAAAACAAATTAAGCCGCCAAAATCATTATATTTTAAAATTCTGCTACATCAACTAGATAGGAAAATTAAAAACAAGAAAATGGAAAACAAAAATAAAAAAAAGAAAATCTAATCGTCTTCATCAGAATAACCCTCCCAGTCATCTCTAGGCTCAAAACTGGGAGGTGGACCAGAACTGGAGGCAGTAGCGGTGGAAGATGATGCTCTATGACGAGGGGCAGTCCTAGGTGGCGGGGTCGAGGAGGGTATGCCAAAGTAATCGATAATCCTATCCATCTTACGGTGCAAACTCGCAATCTCTCGCAAGTGCTCCTCAAGCAAGGCTCTCTGAGTCCGGGGTGCTCCGAGGACCAGAGTACGCTGTTAGGAAATCACTATTTTAACACAGCGGAATTTAAAATTTGATTTCATTTTCTAGATCGTTCTTCGTTTAATGCAATAAACACGTTAAGTAGTTTGACGGTTATACCCTAGATGATCTATAAGATCATCTCTTTGACCGTCAACGGAGAGTAGTACAGTGCGCAAGCCGTCCACGTGTCCGGCCTCTATCGCTAATCCACGCGAACTCCTCGCCGGAATCCTCCTTGGATTGCTATTGGAAAACTCCGGTTGCTAGACCGGCCCTTTTCCTCCCTCACAAACTCACTATAGGATGCTCTCTATTTTACACAAGAACTATGAGCTCTTGCAATTGTGATGTACAAAATAGCTTGACACCCACTTCCTTTATATAGGCTAAGTGGCGCCCCTATGATGAGTGGAGGAGAAGAAAACCTTTTTCTCAATAAAATAAGGAAAATCAATTAGATTGATTTATCTCTTTAATTATAATTAATTTTGCCAATATCTTATATTGAATATAATTATCTTATTACCATAAATCTAATTTTCCAAAATCAATTAATATCTTATATTAATATTATGGTAATCTTATTAATTAAAGTGCACAATCCAAGTGTATCCTAATACCACTAGATGTGGCGCCCCAATAGTCAATAAATTGACTTCCGAATATTCTTTAATTAATATAATTTGTATATAATTAATATCTTGTATTTTATTTATTCATAATAAATAAATACCACCATATTACTTTACCACTATAACATTTATAGTCTAGAGATAAACATTCCTTATTTGGTTATCAACTATAACCGCATTTTAATCCGACTCGATGTTCATATGTGTGTGACCCGATAGGCTTCCGAATATGTTGGTCGTAGACATAAAGTGCAATTTACTAAAATGCCCTTCATACCTAACGATCACGGGATAGCGTCTAGCAACACACCGTGACCCCAATCATCGTAAGAGTCAAAAGCAAGGACTACTACCTTTCATGTGAAGCAGTTACCGTGTAACTTACAATCCTATCGCTGTAATAATATCCATACGATCGTATCTCGAGTGTCAATACATTAACGATCGTATCTTATAATCTGGATATCATGCTCTCGGGATAACACATTTACTCCCACTTTGCAAAGATTGTCGAGAGCTAGACATTCCTTATAAGAAGGCCATTTCGGATATTCGATCCCAATCATAGGATACGCGATTCCCGGATGACCAATCATGTATACTCCGCATGCTTCAATATCATACCCAATCACAACCGCATGATTGCCCCGTGGCTAGGGAAATCTCAATAGTGTCAAAGCATGACAATCCACACCGTGATGCCATGAAGACTCCGGTCAAAGGATAATTACACAACCGCCACATAGTGTGACACTTAATGTAAGTGGGTCAGTCTAACATATGCATTCTTTAATACACGTCCACGTACAGTCCAAGTGTCTCTACACTTCGATAGATGAGATCTATCCCTACCTTCTATAAGATAGAAGACATCCAATACGTGCTAGTCTGGTTATACTATCAATGTCCCATTTGATAGTACATAGGACTAGAGACATTTAAGTACCAATCTTGTTATAGTGATTAGAGATCTCATCAATCATAATCACTATCATGGTTTCTTTATCACAGTTTGATACTAGGGACGTTACTATATATGTACAACAAATAACATGAAGATAAACAATATATAATAACATAAGTGCTTTTATTAATCATAATAAAGTTATTACATGAACTAAAGAGACAGTAAATGACCGGACCCGGTCGGATCCGGTCCAACCCGATTGGGTTTAGGACACCTTTCCAACATACGCTCCCTCTCAGCTCTTCCAACCCGTCTTGGAACTCTTTGAACTGACTGCGAACTGAGCTTCGGCTCGGGGTCTTCCCAATCATCACTGACGAGCATCTTCACCTCGTCCTCCAAAGCAAACATATCAATCATCGGCCCGTATGGTAACGGCTCGCGCTCGAAGCGGCAACAATCTCGTGAATACGGCTATGAATCAGAAGATCGATGTTGATTGGAGATCCCTGCTCCAGATAAAACATCAACTCTGCCCTTTTGGTGGTGACAGAGACCATGTGCTTAGTCGGTAGAAGGCGGACACAAACAAATCTATTTACCATCTTCCGGTCCCAGGATAACTCATTCTCTAGGAAATAGAGTTGATGTTTTATCTGGGGCTCCAGTAGGATTGCGCTTCCATTGCACCCCAAAGTATTCAACAATCATGTTCATCCTCTCAAGATCTTCAATATTGCTCGAGGATATGTACTCATCCGGGCCCACCGGTGGATGTCTAACCCCAAAATGAGCGTTGATCCGCTCGATAGAGAAGTCAACCTTGATACCACAAACCATAGCATATATTGCTCCGGGGTTATGCGAAACATAAGCATAAAATTCCCTTACCACCGTGGCGTTGAACCGGGCCGGTGCCTCAGCCATGTCCAATATATCTTGTGCTTGTAGGGCACACGGCACCGCAATCGTCCAAGTCTACCCCTCATTCTCGAGCCACTGGTCTTGCGTTCCAATGCCCTCAGAATGACTCGTAAATCTCCACCTCGATCGGATTGAAGTGTTTTGATTTCTTTACCTAGTTGTTTCTCCACTTCACTTATGAATTCCTTGAACTTTTCGAAGGCTTCAGACTTATACTTCATTAAATTTATATAACCATAACGAGAATGGTCATCAGTGAAAGTGATAAAATAAGAGTATCCTCCAAGGGCTTGAATTGACATTAGGCCACATACATCAGTATGTATGAGTTCAAGCAATTCATTGGATCTTACCCCTTTGCCACTAAAAGGTGACTTTGTCATCTTGCCAAGTAAACAAGCTTCGCATGTGTCAAACGATTCATAATCGAATTGATACAACATTCCATCTTTATGGAGCTTGGAAATGCGTTTCTTATTTAAATGGCCAAGTCTACAATGCCATAAGTAGGATTCATTCAAGTCATTTGTCTTGGCTTTCTTATTATTTATTTTAAGTACGTCAACATTCATATCTAATATGTAGAGACCTTTGCTAAGTATGCCAGTACCATAAAAAATTCCATCACGTGAAAAAGAACAACATTTATTCTCAAACGTAAATGAAAATCCATCAACATCTAATGCGGAAATAGAAATAATGCTCTTCGTAAGAGCAGGAACAAAATAACAGTTATTAAGTTTAAGTATTAGCCCACTGGGAAATGAAAGAAAATAAACTCCTACGGCTAGTGCAACAACACTTGCTCCATTTCCAACGCGTAGGTCCACCTCTCCTTTCCTTAGCTCTCTAGTTCTTCTTAGTGCCTGCATATTCGTACAAATATGAGAACCACAACCAGTATCTAATACCCAGTGGTTAGACTTAGAAGAAGTAATGTTGATCTCAATCATAAATATACCTGAAGTCGAAGCATCAGAATGCTTTTTCTTGGTACTCAGAAGCCTTTGCAGTTTCTCCTCCAATGTCCGGTCTCACCGCAATGGAAGCAAGCATCCTTGGATTTGTCTTTCGCTATCTTAGGTGTTGGCTTAGGTGCAGCCTTCGCCTTCTTGGACTTTTTCTAGGCTTTTGCCGTGCCCTTGTTTGAAGTGACCAGCAACACTTGCTTTCCCTTCCCTACAGTGCCCTCAGCAGTTTTCAGCATGTTCAATAAATCTGCAAGGGAGCAATCTGTCTTGTTCATGTGATAATTCATCACGAACTGCGAGAATGAGTCAGGTAGAGATTTTAGAATCAAGTCAATACTCAATTCTCGTTCCAACTTGTGGCCCATCTTCCCAAGCCTCTCTATGTACCCGATCATCTAAAGCACGTGTGACCCCACAGCAGTCCCAGATGCCATCTTACAACTAAACAGGGCCTTCGAGACCTCGTACCTCTCAGTGAGAGACTGAGAAGCATATAGTTCCTTTAGGTGGACCATGATTGTGTAGGCATCCATAGACTTATGATGTTTCTACAGTTCAGGTGTCATCGACGCAAGCATGATACATGTAGCATCAGTACTGTCAGAACAATGCTTGTTATACTTCTCGACAGCATCTGCAGCCGAACCCTCAGCGGGCTCTTCCGGTAGGGCCTCGTCCAAGACATAGCCAATCTTCTCGTGCCTCAAAACGATTTTGAGGTTTCTTTCCCAATCGAGAAAATTAGTTTCGTCAAGCTTATTGTCGATGATAACGAAGGTTCAATTTGTTTGACATTTTCTACAACAATAAATAAAGATAGAATAAGTAAAAGCTCATGTATTAAAAACCCTAAATTTGCACTTTAAAATTTTATAAGGTTTTACTCCCACTAGTCAACTATTCCCTATTGGCTTTCAAGAAAATAGTTTTTCTTTAGTGGCTGGGATCCAATCTAGTCGCCTTAATCCCCGACGGTGGTCGATCAATCTTGGCAATATCGAAAGGTAGGTACTCTTACTAGTCGCATCATATGTGGCTCCCAGTGGTTGACTAGTCAACTCTTTGACAGTCCGCATCTCTATGTGGTAGTCAACCCCTTGTCTCTAAAGTCAGACGGCCCTGACGGTGGCCAATCACCGAAAGACTTTAGTCGAGTCGTAACCCAATATTCGTGAGATCTCATGCGATCATATCTCAATAACGATGATATACCCGAGATAGGTCAACTCCCGACGGTGGTCGATCAGTTGGATCCGAACACAAGCTTTTCACCATCGCTATAATATTGGGAGACAATTTTGGCTCGATTTTTGTTGTGAGAATAATTTTAAATTAATTCACTTAATTAATTTCGTTTAATTATGGTCTCATCTTCCTATGTGCATATTACTATGATATCATATAAAGAAAAACATACACAACATTCCGCGCACCAAATAACCGGTATGATCATTGACTTTTCCTAGGTGCGGTTTCGAATACAAGCGATGAAACCGTGGGTCACAAACTAAGGGTGTACGCAACCGCCAATAGGATCTTTATTGCTTTGTACGCCAATGGGTTCTTTATCTTTCTTTGGTCTTCATCTTCTTGCTCCATTCTTGTTACATAATAATCTATCTAATAAATAATTACACCCGCCGCACACGTTGGGGAGCTAACGGGAATGGGATAAATGCAAAAAGTAAACTAGGTCACGTTCTTCATAATGTCCTAGGACAAATTTTCAAAAACCAACATAAAGAAAACACTCCCATCTATCATATTGGTCGAGTCCATGATCAATCGGGGTCCATATAATCAGAAGAGGGCTAATTAAAGTCCGGTTAATGATCACATATCTACCTCTCGAGTTATGCCAGTTCCATTCTCGAATCGGCA
The DNA here is from genome assembly GCA_036785695.1 of Gentiana straminea. Classification (NCBI taxonomy): domain Eukaryota; kingdom Viridiplantae; phylum Streptophyta; class Magnoliopsida; order Gentianales; family Gentianaceae; genus Gentiana; species Gentiana straminea. The sequence continues at coordinate 1,359,489 of JAVUPR010000355.1, read as the reverse complement.
AGCTCTAAGCCCGACCTCAGCTCGGCTAGCTCTAAGCCCGACCCTCATCTCGGCAACCTCTAAGCCCGACCCTCAGCTCGGCAAGCTCTAAGCCCGACCTTCAGCTCAGCAAGATCTAAGCCCGACCCTCAACTCGGCAAGCTCTAAGCCCGACCCTCAGCTCGGCAAGCTCTAAGCCCTACCATCAGCTCGGCAAGCTCTAAGCCGTCTCAGCTCGGTAAGCTCTAATCCCGACCTCAGCTCGGCAAGCTCTAAGCCCAACCTTCAGCTCGGCAAGCTCTAAGCCCGACCCTCAGCTCGGCAAGCTCTAAGCCCGACCTCAGCTCGGCAAGCTCTAAGCCCGACCTTCAACTCGGCAAGCTCTAAGCCCGACCCTCAGCTCGAAAAGCTCTAAGCCCGACCTCAGGTCGGCATGTCAGAATTTTTGAACTAGCACTTTGGTTCAGATTTTGTTCCCAGCAAGCTCGTTACGTCATAGCTTCGTTCTTACTTGAAACAAGGGGGCCGTATACTGGGATTTTTTGATTCAGCCATCGAGCTCAACAGAAACAAGTAAGACTTTCAGTCCAATTATTTTAAGCAAGTTCGATGCTGTAATGTGATTCAATCATCGAGCTCAACTGAAACAAAAACAAGGAAATTTGAAAAAGGCCACAAGAGTTGATAAAATTACGAGCCATCCAATTATAAGATGTCCATCAACTAGCTCTCTATTTACAATCTCTCCAGACAAGTTACTCGTGATCTCAATCTTGTCCAAAACAAGGGGCCGAAAATGGAAATTTTCAAACAAGCATATGATCAGACTCAACACTTATTTCAACCAAATTCGCCCTCAATCTTGCTTGAAACAAGGGTGCCGTGGGTGAAAATTTTCAAACAAACGGGAATGACCTGAATTCGACATTTATTTCAACCAAGCCCGCAGCGATCTTGCTTGAAACAAGGGGGCTATATATGTATATATATACAAATATGTCGGACCCAAACTACGGACTCGAAAGATGGGAATATTTCAAGCAAAAATAAAGATACAAACTCAAAAGCACTTGGAAAAGTCATTGCAAAAACAAAGAAAATATAGATTCAAAGGCCGAAGAGCGGCCACAAGTCAAAGTTACGATCGGAAGAGTAAATGTCTCTGTCATGACCGCCATGTTCACCACAGATTCACCAGGTTTAAAATGAGGCTGCTGAAATGAACACTCAAACAACGAGCTCTCAAGCTCCTCAAGTTACGATCCATCAAGCTCTTCAAGTTACGAGCTCTCATCGGGTTTTATTTCTACAAATGACGGGCTATCTTCTTTTGGAACACTCCCTACCAAAAATGGCTGGATGAGCTATCTTATTTTGGAACTCACCCCCCAAAATGGCGGGACGAGCTATGTTATTTTTGGAACTCTCCCTACCAAAAATGGCGGGGCGAGCCTTCTTATTTTTGGAATTCACCAGAGGTCAACTCGTCATCAAAACGGCTCGAGGCCAAAGGCCCAAGAAGCCAAATCCTATGAAGCTAAGGCTATCCGCCCATCTATAGCTTCAATCGGCTCGAGGCCAAAGGCCCAAGAAGCCAAATCCTATGAAGTTAAGGCTATCCGCCCATTTATAACCTCAACCGGCTCGAGCCCAAATATAACTTCGAATCGGCCAAGGCAGTCCGCCCATGACGGCCACCTTATGAAGCTGAGGCTACTCACCCAAATATAACTTCAATCGGCTCGAGGCCAAAGGCCCAAGAAGCCAAAATCCTATGAAGTTAAGGCATTTCGCCCAATACAACTTCAAATGGCTAAGGCTACTCGCCCATTAAAGCCACCCCATAAAGTTAAGGCACTCCGCCCAAAAAATACCCTAAAAAAGCTAAGGCTATTCGCCTTTCGAGCGAATGTTCCATAAGACAGACCTTCAGGTCGGCAACATATTTGGAATTCGCCTTTGAGCGAATGTTCTATAAGACCGACCTTCAGTTCGACGACATATTTTGAATTCGCCTTCAAGCGAATGTTCTATAAGACCGACCTTCAGTTCGGAAACATATTTCGAATTTGCCTTCGAGCGAATGTTCTATAAGACCGACCTTCAGGTCGGCGTCATATTTGGAATTCACATTCGAGCGAATGTTCTATAAGACCGATCTTCAGTTCGGCAACATATTTGGAATTCGCCTTCGAGCGAATGTTCTTTAAGACCGACCTTCAGGTCGGCGTCATATTTGGAATTCGACTTCGAGCGAATATTCTGTAAGACCGACCTTTCGTTCGGCAATATATTTGGAATTTGCCTTCGAGCGAGTGTTCTATAAGACCGACCTTCAGGTCGGCGTCATATTTGGAATTCGCCTTCGGGCGAATGTTCTATAAGACCGACCTTTAGGTCGGCGACATATTTGGAATTCGCCTTCGAGCGAATGTTCTATAAGACCGACCTTCAGGTCGGTGTCATATTTGGAATTCGCCTTTCGAGTGAATGTTCTATAAGACCGACCTTCAGGTCGGCGACATATTTGGAATTCACCTTCGAGCGAATGTTCTATAAGACCGACCTCTAGGTCGGCGTCATATTTGGAATTCGCCTTTCGAGCGAATGTTCTATAAGACCGACCTTTAGGTCGGCAACATATTTTGAATTTGCCTTCGAGTGAATGTTCTATAAGACCGACCTTCAGGTTGGCGTCATATTTGGAATCCGCCTTCGAGCGAATGTTCTATTAGACCGACTTCAGCTCGGCATCATATTTGGAACTCGCCTTCGAGCAAGCCTTCTACAAGACCAAAGGCTCTCCAGCCACAAAAGCAAAGTCGATCAACAACACACAAGCAACGAGAAGACCTACTCTGAGTACGGCATTTAGGCAAAGCTAACAGGCGATCCGCCACAACAGTGAGCCGTCATAGTATTTCAAGGCAACAGATCTGCGAGCAAACTTTACTCCCTGCCTAACGTTTCTAGAAAATAATTAAGGCACGGAGTAGGGGGCCATTGATATTCTTAAATCGTAATTTGGTCCGCGGATCCTTATTCGGGTCCTGCCGGCCACCAAAATAGTGGATGAGGCCACCGGCCATTATTGTCCGTGAACTCGCAAGCCAAATTAAGGCCGTGAACCTTCGGGCCCGCTCCATGTGCTTAGCCCTATCGGTGCCAAGAAAGATTAGGGAGCCGGCACGCGAACCCCTTCGGTTATCGGGTCCGCCAACGACCTCGCACGCAACACCTGGCTCCGCTACGAGCTCGCTAGTATAGATAAATATCTATTTGTACTATATGTCCTTATTTGTAAATAAGCCGACTTTTGGTCAGCCTCTGCCCTATAAAGAGGGCACCATGTAACCTCATTAAGGGGACCAATTTTATGAATAAAATCTAAGGCTAAGCCAAATTCTACCATTCTCTCTTCTATGTTTGCACCACCACTTCCACCACCACGAATTCCATAGCACCACCGTGTGCCACCACTTCATACACTTTTTATAGCCAGATATCCACCACCAAGCAACCGCTAATTCACCTGAGATAATTTCGACGTTATCACAATGGTTCAAATAGTTTGGGCCATTAGAAAACCATAGTGGCATATTAACCAAAATATTGGGCTTTCCAAATTTTGATTTGGACTAGGCCTAGGCCCTTTTCAAATATTTGATTTGTAAAAGGCCTAGGCCTAGGCCACTTTCAAAATTTTGATTTTGAAAAGTGGCCAAGCCTAAACCAAAATAATTGGCCTTTCTAAATTTTGTTTTGGAATAGGCCTAGGCCCTTTTCAAATATTTGATTTGTAAAAGGCTTAGGCCAAGACCACTTTCAAAATTTTGATTTTAAAAAGTGGCTAGGCCTAAACCAAATTTGGTTTAGGAAGATGCCTTTTGGTTTAGGAAATCAAAGGCATCCCTTTTGGTTAAGAACCAATAGGAAAGGAAACAAAAGGAGACCTTGTAATTTTAAGTTTTTAATTTGAATAGTTCAAAATTAATAAAATTGAAATTAGAATCGATTTAAAATTAAATGTTGATTTTAATTTTCGATTAAGTCATATAATTAATTAATAGTTATTTAATTATTTGATGTGATAAAATTAGACGCATAAGTAGTTAAAATTAGAATTTAATCTTTTTCATAAGATAAAATTGTATGGATTAGATATGTAGATATAATGTGATTATATGGACCCCGATTGATCATGGACTCGACCAATATGATAGATGAGAATGTTTTCTTTATGTTGGTTTTTGAAATTGTCCTAGGCCGTTATGAAGAACGTGACCTAGTTTACTTTTTGCATTTATCCCATTCCCGTTAGCTCCCCCATGTGCGGCGGGTGTAATTATTTATTAGATAGATTATTATGTAACAAGAATGGAGCAAGAAGATGAAGACCAAAGAGAGATAAAGATCACATTGGCAAACAGCAATAAAGATCCTATTGGCGGTTGCAGTTACCCTTAGATTGTGACCCGCGGTTTCGTCAGTTTGTATTCGAAACCGCAACTAGGAAAAGTCAATGATCATACCGGTTATTTTGTGTGCGGAATGTTGTGTATGTTTTACTTTATATGATATTGTAGTAATATGCACATAGTAGATGAGACCATAAATAAATAAAATTAATTAAGTGAATTAATTTAAAATTATTCTCACAACAAAATCGAGCCAAAATTGTCTCCCAATATTATAACGACGGTGAAGAGCCCTTGTTTGGACCCAACGATCGGCCCACGTCGGGAGTTGACCTACCTCGGGTATATTGTCATTGTCGAGCTATGATCGTTATGAGATCTCATGAATATTTGGTTTATGACTCGACTAAGAATCTTGCGGTGATTGGCCCACGTCAGGACCGTTTGATTTTAGCGACAAGGGGTGGCTATCACATAGAGATGTGAATTGTCAAAGAGTTGACTAGTCAACCAATGGAAGTCGAATAAGATTCGATCGGTAAATGTACCCACCTTTGAAATTGACCCGGTCGATCGGTCCACATCGGGGATCGAGTGAAGCTGGATCGGATTCCATCCACTAAAGGATTTATAAAATTCTTGAAAGCCAATCGGGAATAGTTGGTTTGGTGGGAGTAAAACCTTATAAAAGTTTAAGTGCAAATTTAGGGTTTTTAAATACATGAGCTTTTACTTATTCTATCTTTATTTATTGTTGTAGAAAATGTCAAACAAATTGAACCTTCGTTTTATCATCGACAATAAGCTTGACGAAACCAATTTTCTCGATTGGGAAAGAAACCTCAAAATCGTTTTGAGGCACGAGAAGATTGGCTATGTCTTGGACGAGGCCCTACCGGATGAGCCCGGCGAGGGTTTGGTCGCAGAATCGTCGAGAAGTATAACAAGCACTGTTCGACGACGATGCGATGCTACATGTATCATGCTTGCTTCGATGACACACTGAACTGCGAAACAACATGAGTCTATGGATGCCTACTCAATCATGGTCCACCTAAAGGAACTCATGCTTCTCGATCACGCCTTTGAGAGGTACGAGGTCTTGAAGGCCCCGTTTGGTTGTAAGATGGCATCCGGGACTGGTGGGGTCACACGTGCTTAAAATGATCGGATACATAGAGAGGCTTGGGAAGCTGGGCCACAAGTTGGAGCGAGAATTGAGTATTGACTTGATTCTGCAATCTCTACCTGATTCATATTGTTCGTGATGAATTATCACATGAACAAGATAGACTGCTCCCTTGCGGAGTTATTATACATGTTGAAAACTGCTGAGGGCACTGTGGGGAAGGGAAAGCAAGTGTTGTTGGTCACTTCCAACAAGGGCAAGACAAAAGCCCAAAAGAAGTCCAAGAAGGTGAAGGCTGCGCATAAGCCAATGCCTAAGATAGCCAAAGACAAATCCAAGGATGCTTGCTTCCATTGCGGTGAGACCGGACATTGGAGGAGAAACTGCAAAGGCTTCTTGGATACCAAGAAGAAGCATTCTGATGCTTCGACTTCAGGTATGTTTATGATTGAGATCAATATTGCTTCTTCTACGTCTAACCACTGTGTATTAGATATTGGTTGTGGTTCTCATATTTGTACGAATATGCAGGCACTAAGAAGAACTAGAGAACTAAGGAAATGAGAGGTGGACCTACGCGTTGGGAATGGAGCATGTGTTGTTGCGCTGGCCGTAGGAGTTTATTTTCTTTCATTGCCCAGTGGGCTAGTACTAGAACTTAATAATTGTTATTTTGTTCCTTCTCTTACGAAGCGCATTATTTCTATTTCTTCATTGGATGTTGATGGATTTTCTTTTACGTTTGAGAATAAATGTTGTTCTTTTTTACGTGATGGAATTTTTTATGGTACTGGCATACTTAACAATGGTCTCTACATATTAGATGTGAATGTTGACGTACTTAATATAAACAAAAAGAAAGCCAAAATGAATGACTTTAATGAATCCTACTTATGGCATTGTAGACTTGGCCATATAAATAAGAATCGCATTTCCAAACTCCATGAAGATGGATTGTTGGATCAATTCGATTACGAATCGTTTGATACATGCGAGTTTGTTTGCTTGGCAAGATGACAAAGTCACCTTTTAGTGGCAAAGGGATAAGATCCAATGAATTACTTGAGCTCATACATACGATGTGTGCGGCCCAATGTCAATTCAAGCTAACGGAGGATACTCTTATTTTATCACTTTCACTGATGACCATTCACGCTATGGTTATATATACTTAATGAAGTATAAGTTTGAGGCCTTTGAAAAGTTCAAGGAATTCAGAAGTGAAGTAGAGAAACAACTAGGTAAGGAAATCAAAACACTTCGATCCGATCGAGGTGGAGAATACCTAGATAGAGAGTTTCAAAGTTATTTAAAAGTTATTTAAAGGAGAATGGGATTCTACCGAATGGACCCCTCCGGGTACGCCTCGAATGAATGGAGTATCCGAGAGGAGTAACGATACTTGTTAGACATGGTACGATCCATGATGAGCTATGCGGTTCTCCCAAAATCATTTTGGGGGTATACTCTAGAAACCGCATCCTATACAACGAACCGAGTTCCATCAAAGACGGTACCATACGAGGTATGGGCTAAGAAGAAACGAATCGACATATCTTAAACCTTGGGGTTGTCCGACCTACGTGAAGCGGATGATGCACGACAAATTATAGGCCAGATCCGACAAATGTCTATTTGTGGGTTATCCTAGAGAATCTAGAAGATACCAATTTTACCACCCTGAGGAACAAAAGGTGTTTGTTTCCAGGACTGGCCACTTTCTATAGAAAGAGTTTATTATGGATAGGGTCAGTGGGAGTATGATTGATCTTGAAGAAGTTCGAGAACCACTTACGGATAACAGTCAGTTGATGGAAGTAAAGGAGGCACCACACACAGATGTGATGCCAACCCCTACCGTGGACACACTAGCACCTCAAAGATCCACCAGGGAACGCCGTGAACCCGAAAGGTACACTGGCGTGTATCTCATGAAAGATGAGGACCCTAGAACTTATGAGGAAGTGCTATTAAGGCATGACAAAGAGAAATTGCTAGAAGCCATGAATTCTGAAATGGAATCCATGAGAGGCAACCAAGTTTGGAACTTAGTTGATCCACCTGAAGGAATAGTTCCTATTTCAAAAGGTTATAAGCAAAGACAATGAGTTGACTATGACGAAACCTTTTCTCCTGTTGCCATGTTAAAATCTATTAGAATTCTGCTCGCTATTGTAGCATACCATGATTACAAAATCTGGCAGATGGATGTGAAAACATTTTTCCTTAACGGGAACCTGTTTGAGGAAGTGTATATGACACAGCCTGAGGGTTTCACAACCAATGACGCCAAGATGGTGTGTAAGCGCAAAGATCCATTTATGGATTAAAGCAAGCTTCTCGGAGTTGAAAGAAAACAGTTTGATTTCATCAAGAACGAAGATGAGCCATGTGTTTACAAGAAGGTTAGTGGGAGTGCCATTGTATTCTTAGTGCTATATGTAGACGACATATTGCTCATAGGGAATGATGTGCCTATGTTACAGTCAGTCAATGCTTGGTTATCTAAGAACTCTCAATGAATGACTTGGGTGAAGCAGCCTACATTTTAGGAATCAAGATCTATAGAGATAGATCTAAGAGGTTGCTTGGTCTGTCGCAATCCACCTATATAGACAAGATGCTGAAGAGATTCAGCTTGGAGCAGTCCAAGAAAGAATTGCTGCCCATGTCACATGGGGTCTACGCGTCGATGGGAATGAGTCCTAAGACAGAGGAGGAAAGGGCATAAATGAGTAAGATCCCTTATGCTTCGGCAATCGGGTCTATGATGTATGCCATGTTATGCACTAGACCAGATGTCTCGTACCCTCTTAGTACGACTAGTAGGTACCAGCCCAACCCTGGTGATGGTCAGTGGGTTGCAGTCAAGAATATCCTCAAGTACATGAGACGTACTAGGGACATGTTCCTGGTTTTTAGGAATAATAATTTAGTATTACGAGGTTACACAGATGCCAGTTTCCAAACTGACAAAGATGACTTTAAGTCTCAGTCTGGATTTGTTTTCACGCTTAACGGCAGAACAGTGAGCTGGAAGAGTTCCAAGCAGGAGACTACCGTAGACTCTACAACGGAAGCCAAATACATAGTAGCCTCGGAGGCGGCAAAGGAAGTAGTTTGGATGAAGAAGTTCATTACTGAACTTGGTGTGGTTCCCTCCATTGAAGGTCCAGTGCCGCTGTACTGTAATTACAATGGGGAGATATCTCAGTCGAAGGAACCAAGGTCTTATCAGAAGTCCAAACATGTGCTACGGTGCTATCACTTGATTAGAGAGATAGTAGATAGATGAGATGTAAAGATAGAGAAAGTCCACACGGATGATAACATAGCGATCCGTTAACCAAGGCATTGTCACAAGCAAAGCATGAGAAACATGTTCACATGCAAGGGCTTAGGCATATGGGTGATTGGCTTTAGGCCAAGTGGGAGATTGTTGAATAGGTGTCCAAAACCCAATCGGGTTGGACCGGATACGGCCGGGTCGGGTCGTTTACGATCTATTTTAGTTCGTGTAATAACTTTGTTATGATTAATAAAATCACATATGTTATTATATATTGTTTATCTTCATATTATTTGTTGCACATATATAATAACGTCCCTAGTGTCAAATCGTTATAGAGAAACCATTATAGTGATTATGGTTGATGAGATCTCTAATCACCTTAATAAGTTTGATACTTAAATGTCTCTAGTCTTATGTACTGTCAAATGGGACATTGATAGTATAATTAGTCTAGCACGTATTGGATGTCTTCTATCTTATAGAAAGTAGGGATAGATCTCGTCTATCGAAGTGTAGAGACACTTGGACTGTACGTGGATGTGTATTAGTGTTGGTCCCTTGAAAAGGCTTTGGTTAAGTTTAGAGGGGGGGGGGTGAATAAACTTAACACTTAAAACTTTTGGAGTTAACAAACTCAGGAATTTCGACGGCCTGGCGGGCGGTCCGTCTGCGATACTCGATAGTCTACTGACTGTTGAGTTTATTGAATTTGTGCAGCGGAATATATAAAAAATTAAGCCTTATTACTTGTTAAATATGATACCAAGTATTAGATACTTAGTAGTGTATGTGTGTGATTCAGTTGCTAGATTCAGTAGATTGATGTGCTAAATATACTAAGTGCAGAATATAAATGCAGAAAGTAAGTAGGCAGATTTTATAGTGGTTCCAGGTGGTGTAATCCTGTCAGTCCACTCTTCTCCTGTGATGTTGGAGGTAATTCACTAGAGATTCTTGAGGTAGCAGTTACAAAAATCCCTAAGTTGCTTGTCCTTCACCAATAACTATGGCTTCACAAACTGAACACTTGGAACAGGAAGGATTGGTGCTCTAAAGTCTTCCACTGGTCCTTGAAGGGTAGGATTGCCTCTTCACCAGCTCCACCACAAACAACAGTCCTTGACACCCAAAAGACGCTTCACTGTCTTCAGTAGATTCCTTGTAAAAGAAAGTTTGAATCAAGTAAGTGACTCAGCTTTCAGCAGCTTGATCAGGATGATATGATCAGCAGCTTGATGTCTTCAAGTGTGTAAACTTGATGTAGCTTGAATGCAGATTACAGTTGAAGAACTTTTCTGGATCAGTAGCTTTATGCTCAGTAGGGTCAGCAGGGTGCTTGATCGATTATAAATCTGAGTGCTCAAGATAGATCCTTATTTTTCGTCAATCATCATCTTATGTATCTGAGTTAGGAGTCCTCTATTTATAGGTAGGAATCCTTGTGACTTATGTTTGAAATTCAAACATCGCCGTTTCAGATTTGTCTCATCTTGACTTGCTTTTTCTGACTGTTCCTAGGACTGACAATGTCAGATTCCTTTTTGACAGTATACAGTCTGTCCACCCTTTGACTTGTATCCATTGGATAAAGGTCTGATTCATCCCAACGTCCCTTTAATCTTAACCATTGATTTGTTTGATAAGATTAGAGGTTGTTAGCTGTCCCTCTCTTTGTAATCTTCCAATGTATCCTTTGAATAATTTGAAGTATATGTATCAGCAGGTTCCTGTGACCATAAGTCTGCTGAAATATATATCAGTCAGCTGATCCATATCTTGCTGTGTTTATGAAACAATGCAGCTGACTTCTTTTATCTAACTTTTATTGTGAAGTTAGATTACACCATTTTGCATGTAACTAAGTTCCAATCACCACTTAACTTGTGGAACTTAGACCTTGTACACAAGGTATATGTAATCAGTTTAGGTCATCACAGACTTCCCTAAATTCTGATTCCATATCCTTGACTTTAATTACTAAGTTTGATCCCTTAGCCTTCAATAACTGAGTTTGAGCCCTCGGCCTTCGGTGTTCGGCGGGTTCCTAACTAGTCTACGACCTAGGTACCCTGCGATGTAGACAAGTCTGCTGATGTAAGTCAGCTGACCATTTACAGTGCTTGTTTGATCAAACCTATACAAGGATCAAACTCTAATAAACCTATTCATTTGATCTAGACATCTTTTTGCCTTTGCTCTATAACAGCTAGTCTGGCACTCATCACTAAAACTCAAAATAAGTCCAACAATTTCTCCCTTTTTGGTGATGATGCCAATACCCTCCTTACTGCAAAGCAAAAAGATTAAAAACAAGAACAGAACAAACTTAGTCATCTCTCATTATAATCATTTGTTCAAAAGTATTACAGTCTAGAATCAGCAAAAGTATAAAGCGAGATAAAGTATGCTGATCTAGTGTCTTCTTTCTCTTTCTTCTCTTGCCTTATCTACTTGCTCTTGATAAACTCTTATCTCTCTGATCATTTCTCTCATCCATTCATTTTCAATAAGAGAGAAATCAATGTGAGGATTCACTTCTTTCCACCACTTCCATGCTTCAGGCAGAGTGAGATTGATCTGGTGTACTCTAAAGCCTAAACACATGTAAACTTCCTTAAATTCATTCAGTGATTCCTTTGCATTGGTGGTAGGTAAACTCCTTCCACCTCTTCCACCTCTATGAGAAGCTCTCAAGGCTTTGACTCTAGTTTCCCAAAACTTGAGTCCCAGAAAGTAGTTCAACCCTTCATGAAAACCCTTGTCATGAAAAGGTATCCTCTTGCTGTTGTAAACCTTCTTATATTCTCTGAGAAGATCATCAGTGAGTGGAAGTCTGCAAGGTGCAGGTTCTCTGAATGCATTAGTGTCATCTTCCCATCTTTTCTTTGCAAAGATTCTAGCAGCCTCTTTTGCTACAGTTGTCTGACTCTCTTCCCCCTTATTGACATCATCAACAAAATGGGACAGCAGGCCATGCACACTCTCCTGGGTGATTACTAGATTACTCAGTTGTCCCTGCATGATTTCAATTCTAGTATCAACTGCAGTAATCCTTTGTTGCATAGTTTGTTCCAGTAGATTGATCCTCTCAGTGAACTTAGGATCCAATCCAGCAATTTGAGGTGCAGAAGCAGGTTCAGCAGGTCTGTGTACTTCAGAAAGATTATCCAATTTATGTTGAATAGAGGCAAACTGATCTTTCAAAAACTTCTCTTTCAGTGTATTGCCTTGTTTGATTCCCCTCACATCTTGTGTTAGATCGGCAATAGCATACTGTGTAGATGTGAAGTTTGAAGAAACTATCTCAGTAGATCTTCAGTGATTATCCACAAGGTTCATCAGTTCTTCAAACCTATGATCCTATCTGTCAAGTTGAGTCCTTAACTGTGTTATGTCCTTCCTGACAACCCTCAACTCTTCCAGAACATGTGCTGGTACTCCACCAGCCATTCCTCCAAGAGCTCTCCATCGACGGGCTCTTCTACATTGTCTTGTTGCCTCTGTCTTCTGATAACCAAGGCATAGCTCATATCCCTTCCAGCAGGGTTAGGTCCTTGGAATTCCTCTAGAATAGGATCAAGAGCAGGTTCTTCAAGAACTGGTACAAATGCCTGTTGAGGTTCATCATCAATAGGTTCTTCCTCAGGCACTTGAAACACTTCATCACTGTAATCATAGTCCAGCAGCTGTTCATCCTCATCAACAACAACAGTCTGCTGACTATCCTTACCCTCAGTGACCTTTCCTCCAGCAGGCTCTACTACAGCAGCCTGTTCAACAACAACAACAACATGGGTTTCCTCCAAACCCATAGTTAGTTCCAACCTTTGTCCAGGTGTTGTTTGTACCTCAGCAACCTGTACCACCGGTTCCAACCTTTGTTCGAGTCTTTGTCGATCCTCGAAACAACTTTGTACCTCCTCAAACAACAATGGTGATCCTTCAAATCCCATCACAATATCCAATCTCTGTGCAATCACTGTCTGTTCCTCAGTGATTAGCACCTTTTGTACAAGGATTGCAGGGAATTCAGCCTTATTTTATTCTTGAAACCCTTCAGCATTAGCAATCCTTCTTAGAGTATTGGCAGTCTTGAATAGAGTGTCTTGAGTGTCAATCCAGTCTTGATATTGAATTGAATCCTCAGAATTGACATCAGGCTCACTATGGTCAGCAACCCTCTCATCATCCAAGTCTTCATTCTATTGATCATCAGATTGCTTAGCAGCTTCCACAACAAATGAAGTATCTAATGCACCAACCAGTCTGTTGCCTCCAAGATTTATCCCATCATTTATTAAGGCCTCCAGACCATCTATGGTGAGATCCTCCAGATCCTCATCCATCTGTTCATTTTCTTGCCTCTCAATAGACTGGCCAGCACCAGTAGATTGCTCTATTCTTGGTTCAATAATCATTGCAGTCCCACTGACTCCTCCTGGAACAGAGGGATGATCATCACCAGAATCAGATAATGAAGAGTCATCACTGTCTGATTCATCTCTTGGATATCTGAATTTGATACCCTATTCCTGCTTTTGTTCATCAATAAGATCCATCAGTCTTGCTTCCAACAGAGAGGTATCAACCAAATCCAACAGATTCTCCACTCCTAATTTCTCAAAAGCCCACTCCTCAAAATCTGTCATTGGTTCTGCAGCTGGCTTTTGTCTTTTATAAGAACCAAACTTCCACTGAAAATAATCAGCTACCAGTTGGAGCTTTGGATCAACATACCCTTCTTTCTTCTTTTTCTCTTGTCTTTCAAAGGGCATGGTTGGCTTTCTAGGATCTGTCTGTCCACTCTGCTGACCTCCAAAGGTCTTAACCAGCAGAGTCATAGTTTCTTCAACAGATGCCTCTAGGTTAGTAGGTTGCTCAGGTTGTATATTAGTGCCTACTACCTCCATCTGTTCCGCACTTTGTTCCCCCTGACTTACATGCTCATCAGCAGGGTTAGCAACATATTGCTCTTCCCCATGACTTCTTGCAGAACTTGCAGGGTCTTGTACCAAACATTCAATTTCCACAACAGGTGCAGACTCAGTAGTCTGCTATGGCTCTTCACCAAGTTGCTCAACAACAACTTGTGCAGCTTCAGCAGCCTTTGTAGGGGAGGATTCTACTTCTTCGGCAGGCTCAGGTTCAGCAGCCTGCTTTGTGATTCTCTAGTAGGTTGCTCAACAACAACCTGTTCTTTCTCAGTAGGCTTGATAATTGTTAAGGGCTCAGGCTCAATAGCCTCTCCTACTTCTTCTTCTTCCCTTTGAGTCTCCAAAATCCTCAACTGTTTTCCTTTGCCATGTTTCTTTTTCTTGGCAATTTCTTTCATTCTTTTGGAAAGTTGCTCTTCTTCAACTTAAGCAGCTTTCCTCTTCCTTGTAACTTCAGCTATATCAATAAGTTCAACTGACTGCTTCCTTGTCTTCCTAGGCTTTAACATTTCAGTTATCTTTCTTGTATCAGCAGCCTTTCTCTTCTTAGCAACCTTCTTAGGTGCAACAGACTTAGTAACTTCCTTAACATTTTGCTTGACCTGCTCACCACCAGCATCATCATCTCCTCCATCATAACACTTTTAGTGGCTTCATCATCCACATCTTCATCATCATCTAAGCCAGGAATATGAGTAGCAACTTCTGGCTTATACCTCGATTTGTTAATCTTTTCAGATGAAATATCAGGTATCTAAAAATGATTCAACAAGTTCTGAATCAGTATACCTAGGGGCTTGACTTTGGACTTCCTCACACCATCTCTGTCTTCAGTAAACGCCTTCTTCATGTAGTGTATGAAGAATCCAGCCCAATCAAACTTCATACTTCTGCAGATGATGATCAGCATATCTATCTTAGGTCCAGACAATGTATCTAGACTTCCAATGAATCCCAAAATAGTTTTGGCAATTAATTTGCTCAGCAGGTTATACTCATAACCAATGTGCTTCACATTAATGCCTAGATTTGAAGCTATCTTATCATTTGTCTTTATAGCATCTACAAACTTCATCCTGGGCAAATTCATAGCTTCTGGATTGGTGGGGGCATTATTTCCAGGTCCAAAATGGAATAATTCTCTCAGTAGGTCTGAGGAAATTTCAATTTCTCTTCCATTAACAGTTGTAGTGAAGGCCTCTCTATCTTCATGTATAACAATGTTCTTTCAGAACTCCAACACATTAACATATGAAATTCGTTCTAGCCTTCTGTTGATAATGTTTTCCAAACCAGCAAACCGTCTGATTCTTCGTCCTATGTTAATGGCTAGTTCAGTAGAGTGACAGTCAGTCACATAGCCTCTCACACTTTGACTGGTGCCAATATGAACATCATCCTTGTTTGCCATGATAAATTTGAGAAAGATGAAGAAGAAAGTGTTCAAATCTGTGTTCACACAAAGTAATTTCAGAGAAATCGCAGATTGAGAGTTGTGAGTGTGAACTCTGTGTATATGTCTGTATATATAGACAGAGGTAGTTGTAACTGTCAGAGCACATACTGTGGTATTAACTGATGCACGTAGATCAAGTGATAATAAAATACTTGACCACCATAAACCAATACTAGCAAGAGGACTAGGTCCATCGTAGTATAGCTATAGCGAATCAAGGTCGATCCCACAGGGAACCAATTGTGGATCATTTATACACAAACAATTAATCATTCATGTCAAGGACACAAAGGCGGTCTACGACCAACAAAAGACAAGAAAGGACACGACTCGACACAACACATAAACAATGTAATTAACCTCCCCAATTATTAAGTTATCGTTTGGATCTAGAGATTCTATATAATTAAGCTAGACTCGACAACTATTAACCCGATTTGTATCTCTTTTATATTGGCTACGGGAGTCATCCCCTAAACTAGATCTAGCTCCGGGTAGACCATCCGGATCACTATGCTACATCACGTGACTTCGCTTTTTAGGCCTCCATCTCATATGACTTGCACGCTTACAAAACTAGGGATGCCGATATTAACCATATTCCTCACCTAGGCAACATTCCTTTGTTCAGGCGTACTTCCTAAGCGATTGCATCAGTCTCCGTCCCATTAACACTAACTTTTTAGGTATCGTGTTAATCTACGATGTACGTATAACTAGGTGCTAGCAATTCCCAAATATAACACAGATCTAGATCTCGCTGAAAGTCCCGGAAGATCAATTCATGAGCCGACCTAGGAGCACTATATTGGTATTTCCTAATCATACGCTAATTAAAACAGACGAGCAACGTAGCCGTAGCCATACCTACTAAGATAAGAAATTCTAGGTGGACAATCACACCATAAAGACGTGGCTAGATTGACGCGGCGAAAACCTAATCTTAGCGTTTCTACATACGTAACGTATAAAATAGAGACTCATAAAAAAATTATATAGATCTACTAAAAACACGGTTGTCGATCATACCAAAGTCATCTATAGGTCACCGGATGACAGATCTGGGCGTGTGGATCCTTATAGACAAGGAATCCCCACTGCCTCATATCGTATCCTTAGATCTACATCGTTCGGTGAAGAACGAACAACCTCAAACGATAAACAATAATTGGGGGCTTAATTACAAATAACTAAGAACAAATAAATACAAGAACTTACATTATCTATGCGAACTTGCATAAAAACTCGCTCTAAGAAAAACGAAGATTTTATTATAAATTGTGTATATGTGCGTGTAGAGTGTGTGTATGGCGTGTATAACATGCCTTTATTTATAGGGGTTCAAGCTAATTAAGAGATATACTTTAAAATATCAAAACAAATAGAGATAACTCCCGGCCGATCTCCAAAAGAAAGGCAAAATGCGCCCCCCTTGGTGCGTCCCTATTGGTGCCCATCTTGGATTGCCTTACTCCTCTTTTCGTGCTTATCCGATCTTTATCTTGAATTTCTTTTTATTTATCTTGAGATTTAATTCTTCCATTTGTATTTATCCTCCAAAATTATCCAAATCTGCAAAATAGATATTTATCCCAAAATAAATCATATTTAAATAAAACGGATAAATATAATAAAAATGGATAAATACCGATATATAATAAAAACGGATAAACACCAAATTATATCTTATAAATGGATAAATGCCAAATTATATAATATAAATCACATAACATTAAATAATACATATAAACATGCGATTTATCACAAAATATATATTATTAGTCTCGATTTAAGGTCAACGTTGATGACTTTTACGGTATAATTTGACCGTCATCATTAACCACGATTAAATCTAAGTGAATGCCGTCTTGACACGTGGCCCATTACTTTTCCATAACGTTTTGTAACTGTCAGATCGTGTAACTACGGTTACAAAGATAGAATAAATATCCCGCCATTTGCTTTTTGACTTTTGTAAGTTTGACTGTGTAACGTTTCCTTCAGCAGCCTTGTCATCAGTAGACTTGGCTCAGCAGCCTGCTGACAAATATGCCTCAACAGCCTACTGATAGAGTTACCTTGCCGATCTTCCATTCTTCTTGTTTTCTCCAACTGATAATACAAGATGAAGTTTAATACCAATGACTGATCTGTCAAGTGATATCACCCAACATGACAAAGACCAATCCCTTGGCAACTTCATTTGCTCAATTGTCCAAACATAAGTACATGGAATTGTTGATACCAATGACTAATCTGCTAAGTGAGCTCACCCAACATAGCAAAGACTAATCCCCTTGGTGAATTCCAGTACATTGCTGATTTACGTTTTAATCCGTTTGAACTCGTTAGACGACAATTGTCCGACATTTGGATTAATTGTATCAATAACGGATTAATTGTCCGAAATGCATCTACCGTAACCAGTTTTCGACGGACATTTGACCCGACTTAAAGGCATTTTCTGAGGAATAGTTCTTCATAAAAGTTGTAGATATTCAAATGAGCTTTCCAACGCATTTTGAATCACGTCAATTGGAGGTCTACAACTCAAGTTATGGCTATTTTATCGATAAGTGCCGCAATAGAAACGCCGGGAAAAGTGGAGATATTCTCCCAACTTGATTATATTCTCCTAAGGGTGCATGTGAGGACTCATCATTACACCCACCATCCTCTAACAAACTTCTAATAATATCCAACGCCATGTGCTCTTATGAATATATATATATATATATATATATATATATATATATATATATATATATATATATCTCCCTATAAATACCTCCCCAGATCCATCACAAACCTTGCCCCTCTCTTCTCATCTCCTCCCCATTTCTTCCATTTCCCCTCTTCTTCCATCTCCTTTCTTCTCTTTTCTTGTTTTGGGCCCATATATATATATATATATATATATATATATATATATATATATATATATATATATATATATATATATATATATATATATATTTATGTCTATGTATATATAGACATATATATATATATATATATATATATATATATATATATATATATATATATATATATATATATATATATATATATATATATATATCTATATATACATATATATATATATATATATATATATATATATATATATATATATATATATATATATATATATATATATATATATATGTTTTTTATATATATATATATATATAAATAAAGTAGTTATAGTACCGTTGTAATGGAGGAATAATTATCGAAGATTGTTAAAATCGAAGCTTTGTTATACTACATCGGTGGAAACGACCCCGATTCAAATCGAGCTTGTAATCGGTAATATATTCTAATATTATTATGTTTACTATTTCTATTTCTATTTATATATTATATATGTTAATTATGTTAAGCTAAAAATATATCTAGCCAAGATGTGAATCGAATTAGTTAATCTTTTTGGTAAAATGGATGATCGACTCGGTAATAATGATTAAAACCGAGTTATAATGAATCTCTTTCTATTTGCACTTAATGAAAGTAAAAATTGAATTAGCCACTCGATTTTTACTAGAAACGTAATCTAATGAATTGACAACTCGCGATTAGAATACGAGATCGTAATAGAAAGACCGGAGGGTAAAATTGGCCGAGTGAAAACGTGACAACGGAATCCGATTTCCTACCCGGGGGCAGATTTATCTTGGGAGAGATAAATCTTATTAAAATTGTGCTCACGATATTATTACGTTAAAATCACATGTTTAATGAATCAATCTTAAAATTGGCCGAATGACAAAACGGGAGTGACCCATGCTTAAGATGACATTGGACAGATGACTAAACGTATGACAATTTCATACGCTCGTGTAAGGAGGAGTTGTCTAGCTTAGGAGTACACCGGTTCATATATAATTGACCTCCTTGCATCAAGGAAAAGATCTGTCTCATTCAATTTCACTACAAAAAGATATTGATTCAGTAAAGTATTCTTGGCTAGATCCAAAAATATATATATTATCTATTTTTATATTTATATATTTATTTACTGCTTTACTAACAATCTAACTAATTTAACTATCTAACCCGAGGAAAATGGTAAAAACTGCGACTTAGATCGAGTTAATAATAGCTTCTTGGTGTTTAACCACACTTTGAATTATTCCTTCATTTCCCTGAGGATACGACCTGACTCACCAGACTAGCACTACAATTTGACCCGGTACACTGCCGGTAAGGATCGTAACACCTAGAAAAGGTCCGTCAGCTTTTTGGCGCCGTTGCCGGGGAAACGACGCTAATTCATTGTGTCTATGGTTACTACTTGTATTAGCTCAAAATTCTCAAGGATAAGTCAACACTCTTCTTATCACATTTCTATTTTTATTTTCTGTTGGTATCTACCTTCTTTTAGTTACCAATTTTCTTCTTCTACCAATTTCGAGTTATTTTCTATTTTCGATAGTAGAAAGTAAACGCGGTTCGTTTATTTTTTTTGGTACCTACCTATTGGTAAGATACCAATTTTTTTAAATAAAAAATAATAATAATAATAATACACTCGGTAAATACCGAGTGGACTCGGTAATTACCAAGAGAAAAAAAATGTGGTTTTTTTATCGATTTCGTGTTATTTTCTATTCGATATTTTCTATTCCACAAGAATTGTCAAATCGAGTTATGAAAATGGTCGAAACCGTTGGTGAAACACCCGAACAAGGGATTGCTCATGCTCGAAGGGCATGGCCAAAACCTTAATCGAATTTACCTCAACCTAATAACCAATCGAATAATAGAAATAATCGAATCGGAATAAGCATACTCGTCGAAACCACCTAACCCGAGACCTATATGTGATCGGTACGTAAGAAGGTACCGGATTAATAATCCAATTCGTTTACCCAATAAAGGAGCAATTAATTTCGAAATAAAATCTCATCTTTTTGGTTTAATTGACACAAGAGCCCAATTTCTAGGAGAAGATGATGAGGATCCACATCATCATCTCTATCTTTTCGAAGAATTGTGTAATACAGCCAAAAGTCATGGTGCTCATGGGGAATTAACGAGGATGTCTATGTTTCCTTTTTCTTTAAAAGGAAGAGCACGAGATTGGTTTTTGTCACTTCCACATCATTCATTGACTAGTTGGGAGGATATTCAAACCGAGTTCTTAAAGCAGTATTTTACTCCTGGTAGAAAATTGGAATTAATAGTCGAGATTGCTAATTTTAGACAAGGATCTGAAGAAACGTTTGGGAATGCGTGGGAAAGATTTAAAAAGCTATTAAGAGCTTGTCCCGATCATGTTTATTCCTTAGATATGCAAATCCAACTTTTCTGTCGTAAATTAAGGAGAGACTCACGTGCAGATGTAGATCATGCATGTGGTGGTTCGTTAATGATGAGTGAAGCCCAAATAGTTTACGATGCTATAGAAAAGATTTCCAAAAACAATCGAATGTGGGAAACCGGTTCTAGCACCAGAAAAGTAGCATTTGCAGGAGAAAGTACATCGAATACAGAAGTCCTAGCACACTTGGAGAATTTGAGTAGGAAATTTGACGGCTTATTAGCCAGTAAAAACGATAAACTCGAAAAATATCTTACCAAATGAATACTCAAGTCATGATAATGTGTCATTAGGGATGGAAGAACCAGAAGGATATTCAAGGGAAAATGTGAGTTTTTTACAACAGCATAGGAATTTGAACAACGCGTATTCAAACTCTTTTAATGCTATTAGAAGAGATCACCCTACTTTTCGTTGGTCTGAAAACCCTAGTAAGCAAGGACAACCACCGTATCCAGTTCAATATAAGAATTCATACAATAATCCAGTTTATCAAGTTACAATCATTACCTAGACCGTATCCACAACATACCACTCAAAGCATACCAGTCACCCAAAGTTCAACTCAACTTGAAGGAGTTGATAAATGGGAGAAATTAATCGAAAATCGATGGGTATGATGTCAACTCAAGCTCAAAATATGGAAACCATGATGACTTCTATAGGTACGATCACTAAGGATATGAGTACGTTGAAAACATCTATAAGTGGACATGATACCAGAATAAGAACTATAGAAGCTTCAATAAGGAATATGGAATATCATTCGAGTAGAGAGGGAGAACGTAAAAACAGTAGACCCCCAGGAGGACTACCAAGTAATACTGAAAAAGATCTGAGTGGGGTAAATGCTGTTATTACTAGAAGTGGAAGGATCTATGGAAGTATGGATTAGAAAACATCAGAATTAATGAAGTAGAGAATGATTTAGATGGTAAATATGAGAAAAACATGGAATCTAAAGAGGAAGAGGACATTATTGAAGATTTCCTAAGACAGAACAGATATATTGAACCTGGAAGTAAGGATGAGGAATGGGTCAAGGTTCCTAGAATATTGAAAAATCCAAGAATGAGTAGGACCTTGACCAATGATCATGTTGAGAATGAATCAAGTTTGGAAAGGCCAATTCAAACCGAACCTTATCCGGCTCAACCCAAATTCACCTCAATTCAATTTGATAAGGCAGCACCATATCCAGTGCATATTTTGAAGAAAAAGGTACAGAATGATGACACACAGTGTCCTCAAAAGGCACAATCATTCCAGGATGCTTTACCATCTTCGTTTAACGACAAGGGTAAGGGAGGTATACATTCTAACCCTACTTTAATTGATCTTGAATTACTCCCCCATTCCCCGAAAAAGGAAATCAAAGAGATGAAGTTGGATAAGAAGTATGCACATTTTCTTGACACTTTTCGGCACTTAACAATTAATAGCCCTTTCATCGATGTTTATAAGGGAGAGCTTAGTTTGGGAATTAATGATGAGCGCGTTGTCTTTAACATTTACAATTCATTGAAATATCCATGCACTACACTAGAATCTTGTTCTTGTATGGACACTTTGTGTCCCCTTGTTGTGGATCGTACTAACACACGGGTAATTGAAGAAGATGACTTCAAAATAATGTAAAAGCTCACAAACCGAAGGCTCGAAAATCAAAGGAAAAGGTCAAGAATCGTTTGGATTGGTGGAAATTGTCTAACCTCTCGTTGGAAACCGGTATTGAAGAAAGATGTGGTGCATGAGGATGACTCACCACCGACATTAGAAAACCGGAGCGAGAAAGTCTAGCTATAGACTATAAATATAGTAAAAACATGGTACTATCCTTCCTATTTACTCCTTAAGCATTTTTTTCTAGTTAGTTCACGAAATTAATTATTACATGCTTTGGTGAGTAATTGTTAGAAGTATCCCATTTAGTTTAGTATATTATATTAGTTGCTTAAGTTTGTCGAGCAAACGACGTTAACCAAAAGCGCTACTTGGGAGGCGACCCGCAAAAATGTTAAATATAATAATTACTCATACTTTGGATAATACTTTGCGAATACTTCGGATTGATTTTCATTTTGTTTCACCAAGTCTTAGGATGAATGTTTGAATGTCATTAAAAAAGGGAATGATTAGGTGGTTATCCGAAAATCCCGATGGAGAAAAAAGAGAAAAATTCAAATGCGTCATTTCTTGGACTTAGGTTGTTCGAACGATTTGAAATAACCCTTGAGGATCTGGGTATAAAAGACTCAGAGTTAATACTTTGCCATACGTTACATTTCAAGATCTAGTCTGTTTTAAATTTCAAATAACGTGTGACATGTATTAGTTCAAATACTATGGAATTGAGGAGGTCATAACTTTAACCCACCCACCCACCCTTTAATATCATCCGAGTATTTGTTTTGACTTGTTTTAGTGCGCCATTGCTTTCCCAACAACTTATTTACACTCACTTTACATTGAGGACAATGTATGTTCGTAAGTGGGGAGTGGAGTCGTTGGTCTAGCAATGGAATTAATGTTTATTTTGTATCAATAAATCCCTTAGTTTTCGATTTTTTTCGAGCATTATTTAGTTGATTAAAATAAATTGTATAAGGTATATATTTCATGGATTTGAAGATATAATGATCAATTTGGATGTGTATAACCAACGTGAACCGTAAGTGCATTGTAATTCCAAATATATTTGTGTAACATGAATTCCTTCACGTAAAGCCTTTGATATTGAAGCGGAAAATTTTAAACTTGTATCCATTCGGTATCCTAGTGGTTATTCTATAGATAATTGCGGTAACTTAGTACCTAACTTTTGAATGTGTACTTGTGAATATCTCGAAGGTTTGAATGTGATAGGAAGGATATAAGTTAAAGAAGAATACCAAATTAAGATGAACTATCTATATGTCGGTTGTAGCTACCAATGATTTGAGTGCAGTAGGGCGTTATCACGAAACGTCCTATATCACTATGAGGTTTAAAAGCTCCCGACTGCCTGATGATAGTAGTCCAGTTAGGGTGTTATCACGAAACGTCCTATTGCTGGGAATGAAGGCATATGCTCCAAATGTGAAAATTTAAAAATAAAAAAAAATTTAAAAATAAAAAATGACAATATGGAAATATGGTTGAAAACTTAGTTATCTTCTGACTATCCCCAGTATAAACTGAATGATATGCTTTAGGGATTATCCTAATAAGTGCACGGAAGGACTTTGTGTGGAAATGTTACTGCCTATACCTAGGAAAGTCATTAGGACTGTCTGAATGGATATTTGTGCGTTTGCTTGAATTATTCAAGAGAGGATAGTGGAAATTGAAAAGGCTTGTCACACACACACTCTGTTATGCATTTATATTAAGGTTAACGCCTGGTTGTAATTCGAATGGTTGCAACATCTGGTTGTCCCTTACATCTTATATCTTCATGAATTTGGCCCTCATTCAATTTGTTTTATCGCTTGTTTTGCTCGAGGACGACCAAAAGCTAAGTGGGGAGTTGTGATGAGAGACAAATTAATGATCATTATTACGACATTTTACCCCAATATTGATACCACTTTGAGCATTATTGTACCAATTTAAGTCATTAATTCATAAGTTTTATCCAAATGTATAAGTAGTAATTATTATATAAATTATCGTGTTTGTATTATGTTTTTATAAATTTTGTACCGGTTTAGTAACCGGAGTGTCGTGTCGGATTTACGTTTGGTATTTTGGTGGTTCATTGCAGGATTATACATTGACCAAGATTCCACGTAACGACATGTTTTGAGTCTAAAATATGTATTTTGAGGGATAGGAGAAGATGTCATAAGCTAACGAGTTCAAACGGATTAATTGTCCGAAATGCATCTACCGTAAACAGTTTTCGACGGACATTTGACCTGACTTAAAGGCATTTTATGAGGAAGAGTTCTTCATAAAAGTTGTAGATATTCAAATGAGCTTTCCAACGCATTTTGAATCACGTCAATTGGAGGTCTACAACTCAAGTTATGACTATTTTATCGATAAGCGCCGCAATAGAAACGCCGGGAAAAGTGCAGATATTCTCCCAACTTGATTATATTCTCCTAAGGGTGCATGTGAGGACTCATCATTACACCCACCATCCTCTAACAAACTTCTAATAATATCCAATGCCATGTGCTCTTATGAATATATATATATACACACACATATATATATATATATATATATATATATATATATATATATATATATATATATATATATATATATATATATATATATATATATATATATATATATATATCCCTATAAATACCTCCCCAAATCCATCACAAACCTTGCCCCTCTCTTCTCATCTCCTCCCCATTTCTTCCATTTCCCCTCTTCTTCCATCTCCTTTCTTCTCTTTTCTTGTTTTGGGCCCATATATATATATATATATATTTATGTCTATGTATATATATATATATATATATGTATATGTTTATATATATATATATATATAAATAAAGTAGTTATAGTACCGTTGTAATGGCGGAATAATTATCGAAGATTGTTAAAATCGAAGCTTTGTTATACTACATCCGGTGGAAACGACCCCGATTCAGCAGTTGTAATCGGTAATATATTCTAATATTATTATGTTTACTATTTCTATTTCTATTTATATATTATATATGTTAATTATGTTAAGCTAAAAATATATCTAGCCAAGATGTGAATCTGAATTAGTTAATCTTTTTGGTAAAATGGATGATCGACTCTGGTAATAATGATTAAAACCAGTTATAATGAATCTCTTTCTATTTGCACTTAATGAAAGTAAAAATTGAATTAGCCACTCGATTTTTACTAGAAACGTAATCTAATGAATTGACAACTCGCGATTAGAATACGAGATCGTAATAGAAAGACCGGAGGGTAAAATTGGCCGAGTGAAAACGTGACAACGGAATCCGATTTCCTACCCGGGGGCAGATTTATCTTGGGAGAGATAAATCTTATTAAAATTGTGCTCATGATATTATTACGTTAAAATCACCTGTTTAATGAATCAATCTTAAAATTGGCCGAATGACAAAACGGGAGTGACCCATGCTTAAGATGACATTGGACAGATGACTAGACGTATGACAATTTCATACGCTCGTGTAAGGAGGAGTTGTCTAGCTTAGGAGTACACCGGTTCATATATAATTGACCTCCTTGCATCAAGGAAAAGATCTGTCTCATTCAATTTCACTACAAAAAGATATTGATTCGGAAAGTATTCTTGGCTAGATCCAAAAATATATATATTATCTATTTTTATATTTATATATTTATTTACTGCTTTACTAACAATCTAACTAATTTAACTATCTAACCCGAGGAAAATGGTAAAAACTGCGACTTAGATCGAGTTAATAATAGCTTCTTGGTGTTTAACCACACTTTGAATTATGCCTTCATTTCCCTGAGGATACGACCTGACTCACCAGACTAGCACTACAATTTGACCCGGTACACTGCCGGTAAGGATCGTAACACATAGAAAAGGTCCGTCAGACTTGCAATCCCAAAAAGTAGTTCATTTCTCCCATCATACTCATTTGGAATTTACTTTTCATCAGATTTGCAAACTTTTCACAAAGCAATTCATTTTCAGAATCAAATATTATGTCATCCACATAAATCTGTACCAGCAGGGTGTTGTTTCCTTCATTGATTCTGAAAAGAGTCTTGTCAATGGTACCTTTGGTAAAGCCATTATCTACCAAGAATTGAGATAGAGTCTCATACCATGCTCTTGGGGCTGTTTCAAACCATAAAGTGCTTTATTGAGTTTGTACACTTTATCTTCTTGATTTTTAACTTCAAATCCAGGAGGTTGCTGAACATAGACCTCTTCTTCCAGAATGCCATTCAAAAATGCACTCTTGACATCCATCTGATATACTTTGAAGTTTTTATATGCAGTATATGCCAAGAATAATCTTATAGCTTCCAATCATGCAACATGGGCATATGTTTCATCAAAATCTATTCCTTCTGCTTGAGAATACCCTTTTGCTACTAGTCTGGCCTTATTTCTCACAATGGTACCAGATTCATCCAATTTGTTTCTGTATACCCATTTTGTACCAATTATATTTGCATGATTAGGCCTTTCCACTAATGTCCAAACTTGATTTCTTTCAAATTCATTCAATTCTTCTTGCATAGCAATTATCCAATCTGGATCTGAAATTGCTTCTTCAACAACTTTAGGTTCCATTTGAGATAGAAAGCAAGTAAACATTGCTTCTAATTGTCTTCTAGTCCTCACACCTTGCTCTATATTGCCAATAACTTGTTCAGCAGGGTGATCCCTTAAGCATTATGGATTCTAGTTAGATTGATTCTTAGGAACATCATCTTCAGTAGGGTCTGCTGTTACTTCTTCAACAGGGGGTTCAGCAGATCCTTGAACTGCTTCAGTTGTTGCATCGGTAGTGTTACCAGCAGGGTGTTCAGCAGGGGCAGAATCAGAAATCTTTAAGTCATTAAATCTTTCCAAAACTTCAACACATTTTGGATCAGTGACTTGTTGATTCTCAGCAGGTTCTGAAGCTTCATCTTCCATTCCAGTGAACTTAGGTTCATCAAATACAACATGTATTATTTCTTCATGTTTCAGTGTCCTTTTATTCAGTACCCTGAATGCCTTGCTGACATAAGAGTATCCCAAGAAAATTCCTTCATCTGATTTTGGTTGGAATGTCTTCAATTGCTCCTTATGATTCAAGATAAAACATTTGCTTCCAAATGGATGGAAATAGGATATGTTAGGTTTTCTTCCATTCCAAATCTCATAAGGTTTCTTCAGCAGCTTCTTGTTCACTGAGGTTCTGTTTTGTGTATAGCATGTTGTATTAACTGCTTGAGCCCAATATCTTTCAGGCAATAATGCTTCACAAATCATAGTCCTTCCTGCTTCTTTTAATGTCCTGTTTCTTCTTTCAGCAACCCCATTTTGCTGAGGTGTAGCAGTAGCAGCAAGTTGATGAAGTACACCATTCTGTTCACAATATTCTCTTATAACTTTATTGAGAAATTTAGTACCCTTGTCTGATCTTATCTTCACCACTGTCAAACTTTTCTCATTTTGCAGTCTCTTCAGAAGTTCAGGCATCTTTCTAAGTGTTTCACTTTTCTTGTTCATGAATATCACCCATGTGTATCTTGAATAATCCTCCACAACTACTAAAGTGTACTTCTTTCCTGTTACACTTGTTGGTGTTACTGGTCCAAATAGATCCATGTGCATCAGCTCCAAAACTCTTTTTGTTGATTGCTTAGTTTTTGACTTGAAGCTTGATTTTGTCTGTTTACCTTGCTGACAGGCATCACATATAGCATCCTTTTTGAATGTGATCTCATGTAAGCCAATCACCAGTTTCTTCTTTACCAACTGATTGATATCATCAAAATTTAGATGATTCAACTTCTTGTGCCATAACCAATTGAGTTCTGACTTGGTATGCACAATCGGCAGGTTTCTGGAATAACAGTAGACCAATCCACAACATACATGTTTTGTTGCCTTCTTCCAGCCAACATAACTCGATCACCTCTTTCAATAATGACAATACATGTGTTTTTGTCAAAAATGACCTTGTAACCCATGCACAAAATTGTCCAGTGCTCAGCAAGTTGTAGTCCAGTCTTTCCACAAATGCTACATTCCTGATTGTTAATCCATTTCTCACAAGTGTGCCATATCCTCTTGTGTATCCAGGTGTGTTCTTGTTTCCAAAATTCACTCTTGGACCATCCTTTGCCTCAAAATTTGACAAACAGTGCTTATTCTTTGTCATATGTCTGGAACATCTGCTGTCAAAGTACCAGACACCCTACAAAACAAAGTTAATGCATTTTAGGTACCCAAAACTGTTTGGGTCCATAGTGGTCAGTGGCAAGCATGACCCTTGGCAAATTTCCATAAGGTCTTCTCTGAAAGGTGTCATACTTTGGTTCATACATGTATTCTACACATCCATAAGGTCTAACAATTGGTTGTGTAGGATTCACATATGCTTTCTGGCCTTTTGGAATATAATGTTGTTTAAAGTGATTTCTGTTGTTAGAAGCATTAGCATAACCATTAGATTGCTGTCTGTTAGGAACAGTCCTATAGTATGGAGTCTGCTGAGGTCTCTGCTGAGGTCTTATATAAGTCCTTTGCTGAGTCCTCTGCTGATTCCATTGCTTAGATTTTACCCTAGCATAATAGTTATACCTGTTTTTTCTAGCAGTAGGTGCAGGAATATTCCAATCATCATCAGTAGGGAACAGTCTACCTTTCCCCCTGAGATAAGCATCCCTAGAATGATTAACATTTTTAAGTTTAGGATTCTTATCCTTGGAATATTTCTGGTTTTTCCCTTTTTGTGGTCCAGCAGACTTGGTAGCAGGTCTGCTATCAGCAGTCTAGAAGGCACATCAGTCATATTTTTAGATTTATTCTTTTTATTAAGAGCTGTTGACTTCTTTGACATCTGATTTTGCCTCTTTGAAGTCTTCTCAGTAGGAGGCTTCACTACCTCAGCAACCCTTTTGGGAGTTGGATCTTGTGCATGCACAAACTTAGGACCAATTCTGGTACTAGGTTCAGTGACCTTATTGGATCCACTCCTATTGGATTGTTGAGTTCCAAATCCAAGCCCTGTTCTGTCACCATAAGGCTTTCCAGTTTTGAATGCAGTGGAGGAACAAGATGGTTCAGCAGATTCAGCAGCTACTGAATGTACAGCAGGCTTATGCTGATTCTGTCTAACTTCTTTTTCCTTTCCTTTGAGAACTCTTAATTCAGCATTTAATCTTTCAACTTCTGATTGAAGAGCTTCTTTTTCAGCCTTCACAATCTCATAACCAGATTGTATTATCCTCAGTTGATTAAGGATGGCATCCAAAGTTTCTTCATTGTCAGAATTTTTAGGATTTGAACCACAAGTTGATTCACAATCACTTCCAGCAGGAGTGTTAATAGATACAGAATTGTATACCTCCTCTGTTTCATCCATATTAGCCATAAAGCATTAATCTTCCATCTCGGCAACAAGTGCAGTATCATCAGATTCATTTCCCTTTTCTGATTCTACTTCATATCCCGATTCATCTTCAGCAACCATAGCTTTCTTGCCAGATCTTCTTGTTGGCTCTTGGTCTTCAGTAGGTCTGGACAATCAGGTCTAAAATGTCCAGGCTTCTTGCAATTAAAGCAAAGATAATCAGGTTCCTTTTTCTGTTTTAGTTCAGGACAGTCAGGTTTGAAGTGTCCTGGTTTCTTGCAATGATAGCACAAGTAATCATTATCTTTCTTTGATTCATCCTTCTTCTTTTCACTGAATTTCTTTGTGAAATTCCTTGGAGAACCCTTTCCTATTTTCATCATTCTGATTTTCTTGCTCAGTAGGGCAATCTGCTCTTGCATCTCATCCAGCAGATCATCTTGAGCTCCTGATGTCTCTTCTTGATGTGAAGCAGCCAATGCAGTGGTCTTTGGTTCTTCTTTTTCAGTCTCAGGCACAAGCTTTTTGCTGAATTCATAGGCCTTAAGATCTGAAAACAATTTGAAGGCGTCCTCTTCATGCAAACTCCTCATTTCTTCAATGGCAGTCACCTTCATCTCCCAAACCTCTTTTGCAGGTAATGCTTCCAAGATTTTTGAGTTGATTTCTTCCTGTGAGTACTTCACACTCAGTAGGGTGAGTTCATCCATGATTGCATTGAATCTTGACTCCATTTGTTCAATGGTTTCATTTTGAACTCCTGAAACTTTTTCTTTGCCACACTGATCTTATTCTTCTTGATAGCATCAGTGCCTTCACAGATTAATTGTAACTTATCCCAAAGTTCTTTTGCAGTCTTGCAATCTTTCACTTTCATGTATATATTGCTATCCAAGGTTCTGTATATGATATCAATTGCAATATTGTTGAGGTTTGCTCTCTTTCTATCTTCGACGAGTCCATTCCCTTTTTGGTTTTGGAATGTCTTGTGTCTCATCTCCCACTTTATTCTTGACTTGGTAATCTCCGGTGGTCCATTTGTCGACACATCCATCATCTCATCATGTGTTGCAGCTAAATAAGCCTGCATACGACGTTTATACTCATCAAAACGATCTAAAGAACACATCAACATTGTTCTAGCATACTGGTTGTTATCCATGATGCAAAGCTTTGAAAATCAGAACCTTGAAAAAGTTTTCAAAGTATTTTCACAAGCACAACAAGTAGGATTACTTCAGAACAGAAGCACTGCTCCGATACCAATTGTTGGTCCCTTGGAAAGGATTTGGTTAAGTTTAGAGGGGGGTGAATAAACTTAACACTTAAAACTTTTAGAGTTAACAAACTCAGCAATTTCGACGACTTCTTGCGGCGGTCGATAGTCTCCTATTTGTTTGAGTTTACTGAATTTGTGCAGCGGAATATATCAAATATTAAGCCTTATTACTTGTTGTTAAATATGATACCAAGTATTAGATACGTAGTAGTGTATGTGTGTGATTCAGTTACTAGATTCAGTAGATTGATGTGCTAAATATACTAAGTGCAAAATATAAATGCAGAAAGTAAGTAGGCAGATTTTATAGTGGTTCCAGGTGGTGTAATCCTGTCAGTCCACTCTTCTCCTGTGATGTTGGAGGTAATTCACTAGAGATTCTTGAGGTAGCAGTTACAAAAATCCTTAAGTTGCTTGTCCTTCACCAATAACTATGGCTTCACAAACTGAACACTCAGAACAGGTAGGACTGCTGCTCCAACTCTTCCACTGGTCCTTGAAGGATAGGATTGCCTCTTCACCAGCTCCACCACAAACAACAGTCCTTGACACCCAAAAGATGCTTCACTGTCTTCAGTAGATTCCTTGTAAAAGAAAGTTTGAATCAAGTAAGTGACTCAGCTTTCAGCAGCTTGATCAGGATGATATGATCAACAACTTGATGTCTTCAAGTGTGTAAACTTGATGTAGATTGAATGCAGATTACACTTGAACAACTTTTATGGATCAGTAGCTTTATGCTCAGTAGGGTCGGTAGGGTGCTTGATCGATTATAAATCTGAGTGCTCAAGATAGATCCTTATTTTTCGTCAATCATCATCTTATGTATCTGAGTTAGGAGTCCTCTATTTATAGGTAGGAATCCTTGTGACTTATGTTTGAAATTCAAACATAGCCATTTCAGATTTGTCCCATCTTGACTTGCTTTTACTCGATTGTTCCTAGGGGACGACAACTTTGTCGATTCCTTTTTGACAGTATACAGTCTGTCCACCCTTTGACTTGTATCAATTGGATAAAGGTCTGATTCATCCCAACGTCCCTTTAATCTTAACCATTGATTTGTTTGATAAGATCAGAGGTTGTTAGCTGTCCCTTTCTTTGTAATCTTCCAATGTAGCCTTTGAATAATTCGAAGTATATGTATCGAGCGGGTTCCCGTGACCATAAGTCTATTTGAAATACATATCGATCGAGTGATCCATATCTTGCTTGTGTTTATGAAACAATGCGGTGACTTCTTTTATCTAACTTTTATTGTGAAGTTAGATTACACCATTTTGCATATAACTAAGTTCCAATCCCCACTTAACTTGTGGAACTTAGACCTTGTACACAAGGTATATGTAATCAGTTTAGGTCATCACAGACTTCCCTAAATTCGATTCCATATCCTTGACTTTAATTACTAAGTTTGATCCCTTAGCCTTCAATAAGCGAGTTTGAGCCCTCGGCCTTTTCCGTCTTCGACGGGTTCCTAACTAGTCTGCGACCTAGGTACCCTGCGATGTAGACAAGTCTGCGGATGTAAGTTAGGCGACCATTTACGGTGCTTGTTTGATCAAACCTATACAAGGATCAAACTCAATAAACCTATACATTTGATCTAGACATCTTTTTGCCTTTGCTCTATAACAGCTTGTCTGGCACTCATCACTAAAACTCAAAATAAGTCCAACTATTAGAGAATGCATACGTTAGACTGACCCACTTACATTGAGTGTCACACTATGTGGCGGTTGTGTAATTATCCTTTAGACCGGAGTCTTCATGGCATCACGGTGTGGATTGTCATGCTTTGACACTATTGAGGTTTCCCTTAATCACGGGGCGATCATGCGGTAGTGATTGGGTATGATATTGAAGCATGCGGAGTATACATGTTTGGTCGTCCGGGAATCGCGTATCCTATGATTGGGATCGAATATCCAAATTGGCCTTCTTATAAGAAATGTCTAGCTCTCGAGAATCTTTGCAAAGTGGGAGTAAATGTGTTATTCCGAGAGAGCGTGATATCTAGATTATAAGATACGATCGTTAATGTATTGACACTCGAGATACGATCGTAGGGATATTATTACGGCGATAGGATTGTAAGTTACACGGTAAGCTTGCTTCACATGAAAGGTAGTAGTCATTGATTTTGACTCTTCCGAAGATTGGGGGTCACGATGTGTTGCTTCAGACGATATCCCGTGATCGTTAGGCATGAAGGGCATTTTCGTAATTTGCACTTTGTGTCTACGGTCAACATATTTGGAAGCCTATCGGGTCACACACATATGAACATTGAGTCGGATTAAAATGCGGTTATAGTTGATAGCCAAATAAGGAAAGTTTATCTCTAGACTATAAAGGTTATAGTTGTAAATTAATATTGTGATATTTATTTATTATGAATAAATAAAATAAAAGATATTAATTATACAAAAATTATATTAATTAAAGAATATTTCGGAAGCCAATTAATTGGCATTTGAGGCGCAAGTCATTAGGGTATAAGATACACTTGGTTGTGTACTTCAATTAATAAGATTATCATAATATTAATATTGGATATTAATTGATTTTGGAAAAATAGATTTATGGTAATAAGATAAATATAATCAATATAAGATATTGACAATATTTAGATTTTATTTGATATGAGATATTGTAATAAAAGAGATAAATCAATCTAATTGATTTTCCTTATTTTATTAGGAAAATATTTTCTTCTCCTCCACACCTTTAGATGGGGCGCCCTCTCACTATAATAAGAGGTGGGTGTCAAGATTTTTTGTACATCACAATTGCAAGAGCTTATAGTTCTTGTGTAAAATAGAGAGCATCCTATAGAGAGTTTGAGAGAGAGGAAAAAGGCCGGTCTAGCAACAGGAGTTTTCCAATAGCAATCCAAGGAGGATTCCTGCGAGGAGTTCGTGTGGATCAACGATAGAGGCCGGACACGTGGACGGCTTGCGCACTGTACTACTCTCCGTTGACGGTCAAAGCGACGATCTTATAGATCATCCAAGGTATAACCGTCAAACTACATAACGTGTTTATTGCATTAAATGAAGAACGATCTAGAAAAGGAAATCAAAATTTTAAATTCCGCTGCGTTAAACTAGTGATTTCCTAACAATAAGTGAGCCATTGTAATTCACATATTGTGTTAGCCATAGATCTGTACTCAGCTTCAGAGGAACTTTTAGCCATTGTTGTTTGTTTCTTTGCTCTCCAGGCAATAGTAGTTGATCCCAAGAACACAATATAACATGTAATAGACTTCCTAGTATCACTACAACCTGCCAGTCTGAATCTGAATAGGCTTTGAGGATTAATTGATTCTGTTTAGGAAAAAGGATGCCTTGTCCAGGGTTCT
Organism: Gentiana straminea; assembly: GCA_036785695.1. NCBI lineage: Eukaryota > Viridiplantae > Streptophyta > Magnoliopsida > Gentianales > Gentianaceae > Gentiana > Gentiana straminea. Next base: position 1,325,289 of record JAVUPR010000355.1, on the reverse strand, counting down.
GTTTCAGATACCTAAGGACTACGTATACACTGCGGATGATTTATAGTAGGAAAGCTCAATAATTGACTAAGTTGTTGTACAACAAATGTGATATCAAGTCTGGTGAAAGACAAGTATAGCTGTTTTCCTACTAAGGATCTGTATAGACTATTGTCTGATAATAGCTCAGAATCACCCAATGCAAGTTTCTGTTTTGTAAGCATTGGAGTGTTAACATGTTTTCAATCCAGAAAACCAAACTCTTCCAAGAGATTGACTGAGGAAATGCCTTATGGTGACGTGGCAACTTCAATGCCAAGAAAGTATTTGAGTTGCCCTAAATCTTTGATCTGAAATCTTGAATGTAGATAGTTCTTGACTTCTTGTATTGGATCCAAGGAAGCACTAGGCGCAATAATGCCATCAACATATACTAAAAGTACCACAAAGGAACTGACTTGACCTTTTGTGAAAAGGCTATGGTCATGAGCTAATTGTGTGTACCCTAGTTCTGTGAGAGCTTTTGTAAGTTTAAAATTCCACTACCTACTGGCTTGTTTTAATCCATATAGGGATCTTGTCAACTTGCACACCTGATTAGGTTTTTCAGTCTTGTATCCCAGTGGTAGCTCCATGTAGACCTCTTCTTCTAGGTCACCGTGTAAGAAGGCATTGTTTACATCCATTTGATGTAAATGCCAGTTTTAGCAGCAGCAACAGATAATAAGGATCTAATTGTTGTGTTTTTAGCAACAGGGGATAAAGTGTCTTGAAAATCTATTCCATGTGTCTGTGTATATCCCTTTGCTACTAACATTGCTTTACATCTTTCTATTGACCCATCAACATGATATTTAACTTTATATTCCCACTTACATCCTATGGGAACTTTGCCAGGTGGTAGTGTGACAACCTCCTTGGTTTTTTAGGCTTGAAGAGCATCTAACTCTTTTTGCATGGCCTCTTTCCAGCACTCATGTTTAATAGATTGATTTTAGGTTTTGGTTCATTTATAGCATCTACAGAACATACAAACTTATTGTAAGACTCTGATAATCTGTCATACTGTAATACTTTGTCTAATATGTGTGGAGACTTCTGAGTTGTGCACACATATTATTGAAGATAGACAGGAGAATGCCTGGCCCTGGTAGATCTCCTTGTATTGGCAGGATTAGGTGCATGCACCATCTGTTCTTCTTGTATTGGAGGGTCTCCTACATGATCCATTGTATTCTGATCTCCAATGGCATGAAAACCCTGGTGAAGAGAGTCATTAGTACAAGTGTATGGTACAGGAAGTGGTACAGATGAGTTATCATTATATGAATGGTGTTTTTTGTTAGCATGCAATGGAAAGATGGTCTCATAAAACTGGACATTCCTAGACAAGAATATGTCCCTTGTGTCCTTATCCATTAAGATAAAACCTTTTGTGGCTTTAGGTTGTCCTAAGTAGATGCACTCCCTAGCTCTAGGGTCAAACTTTGTTCTATTAGCAGTCAAAGTGTAAGCATAAGACAAACATCCAAAAACTTTCAATGCAGCATAATCAGGAAGCTTATCATGCAATAACTGATAAGGAATAGCATTATGAATAACAGGATTGGGTAATATTTATTAAATTGTCAGTATGCAAAACATAATACCCCCAAAGACTAATAGGTATATTAGCCTGAAATCTAAGAGCTCTAGCCATGTTAAGAATGTGTTGATGTTTTCTTTCAACCACCTCATTTTGTTGGGGTGTCTCAACACATGAGGTCTAATGTATAATCCATTTTCAAGGTAGAAATCAGTCATGATAAACTCTTGTCCATTGTCAGATCTAATGATCTTAATATATTTGTGAAACCGGACAAGAACAAATTGATGGAAGGATTTAATTAATAGGCTAGCTTCTAATTTAGATTTCATTAAGAATACCCAAGTGAACCTTGTAAAATCATCCACAACAGTTAAAAAATAGGGATGTTCATGCACAGTGGGATGCCTATGCGGACCCCAAATATCTACATGTATCAAATCAAATGCAGCATTAGAAATAGAGGCACTTAAAGTAAAAAGGATTCTTTTTCTGTTTTGAAACATGACAAACATGGCAAACATTGTTATTATGATCTACTATTACATCAGGATGTTGTACCAGACTCATCCTTTTATTTGAAAGATGGCCTAGTCTTTAATGTCATAGACAAGAATCAGAAATATGTGCTTCACAAGCATTTACATAATGTGAACTAATAAAAACATTAATGGACTAATCTAACACATATAAACCCTTTGTTTTCTTAGCTGATCCAATCACTTTCCCAGTCTTTTTGTTCTGTATCACACACAAAGTGTCAGAATCACTAGTAAGTTTAGTTAAGGAAATAAGGTTGAAATTGAAATCAGGTATGCAAAGAACCTGTTTCAAGATCATACCACTATTGAAAGAAAAAATACCAACATGGCTAACTGCTACAGTAAAACCATTTGGTAAACCTACCATAATGCCTTGGATAGATTGACAGGTGGTTAACATGCTCTTATCACAAACAATATGATCTGTTGCCCTGAGTCTACTATCCAATGGCAAGATTTGAGTATACCTGATGCATCTGTAGTGGGTGCAAAATTGTCTGTAAGGACAGTGGCCTGATTAGCAAGGTGATCATACACCATGTGGCTTCGTGTCTCCAACAAATTCATCAATTGCTCATGCTGAGATATGTTAAGACTGAAAGATTCATGCTCCTGTGCAGGTATCTAGGGCAAGGAAGGAACTGAGACTAAAGCTGTACTCTGATCAGTGAGATTGGATTCCACCATGTTAACTCTATTCTTTGGTTTGTAACCTGGTGGATACCCATATTTCTTATAACAAGTGTCCACTGTATGACTTGTATAACCACAGAATGTGCACTGGACCTTCTTGGATTGACCATTGACACCCTTTCTAAAACCATTATTAGCATTATAAGTATTAGGTGCTTGCCTATTCTCATAATTGTTCTGTACAGAACCGGTATTAGCAACATGATTAGTAGGATTCTGATAAGATCTGCTAAGAAGAACAACAGGATCTAAACTTCTAGTCTGATTCATAGCATATTCCTTCTGAGTTTCCAACTTTAAATCCATAGCAAATACAGTTTGTAAATTTGGAACTGGTACCATAAGTTGTGCATGAGTTAACACTTGGGAATATTCACTATTGAGCCCCTTTAAGAACTTCACCATTTTCTCAGTTTCAGCATAACCATTGAAAATTTGAATAACATCACAATGGCATCTTGGCTCTCATTTACAAGAAGGCTCGGGCCTCATAATATCTATTTCATCCTACAGGGTTTTCATCTTCGTGAAATAAGTTGTAACATCACGATTACCCTGCTTGAGAGTGTGTACTTCTTCTAGTAAATCAGTCAAACGAAACACGTCCATCCTAGAAAATCTTGCAGCAAGATCTAACCACATTGCCCTTGCAGTTTCCAAATACATGATACTTTGGGCACTAGAGGGAATCACAAAATTAATCAACCAAGTCTTGACAAAAGTGTTACATTGTTGCCATACACGAAAGTCTTGTGAATTTGTTGCGGGACGTGTGATTGTGCCATCAATAAAACCGATTTTGTTCTTGGTAATCAATGCCATCTTGACCGAATGACTCCAAGGATGATAGTTCTTGTTTGTCGGCGGGGGTTGAACAAGAATAAGAGATGGACTCGCATTAGGATGCATATAGAAATGGTGTCCAGGATGATATACTGGGTTATCAGCAGCCATTGCAAAGAACTCTTCAAATTGAATTCAAGAATCCGAGAAGAAAAAAATGCGAAATGCAATATGAACACAAAGGTTCGGAAAATGAAGGCTTGTAAAATAGCAATGAAGAAACAAGAAACAAAGTTTGCAGCTTCGCAAGAGCTCTGATACCATGAAGAATTCCTGATTTATCAGGAATCTAAGGGAAAAAAAAAGGAAAAGAAGAGCCATAACGAAGAGCTAAGAAAGAAGAGAATAGAATAGCTTTATTGATTTTAAAATTTTGAAAATGATACATTGATACATTTAATTGATAATCATTTTACTGATCTAACTGAATTTTAAGAGGAGTGTTTCGACCATATGCCTCTAAGAGGTTGTGGCTTCACTCTTCTACTCAAATGCAGCAGCATCAGTAGCTATTTACTGTAATAAATATACAATTTAATTATGTATTATAATAATCATAGCATATAGAATTGGTAGGTGCATGATAAGTTTATATTCTTATGCATGGCAGATGGTTTTTTTTAGGTGTTGGTAATTTCATTAAAGTGCTATGAATTCTCGATAGTACTCAACACCCTTTAGACCGGTGCCCCACGCCTAGGAGTCGTACGAATTTTAGGTTGATGTTGAACCGGTCACAAATGCCCACTTGCAGATCAAACTGAGTTTGGTAATAGCATAAGCATTTTACTATATTGCAAGTATGGTATTATCATTGTGGTATTACAAGTATGGCATTTTACTACCATGGCTTCATTTTTATTATATTTTTTAATGGAAACTCAAAATCTTCGAGTAAAATGTAGTACAAACATGAACAAAATTGCATAAATTATATAAAAAAAAATCATGTAAAACCTAGAATACCCGTCAATTATGTTCTTCATGTTGAAATAGTGTCCTAAACCCAATCGGGTTGGACCGGATCAGACCGGGTCGGGTCATTTCTTTTGAAATAGTGTCCTAAACCCAATCGGGTTGGACTGGATCCGACCGGGTCGGATCATTTCTATTATTTCTTTATGATTATACATATATATAAATGGCTTTTCTGTTGTCATATATTTGTTCTTTTAAAGAACCAATTATGAATTGTTATATGATAACGTCCTTAGTACTAAACTGTGATAGAGAAACCATGATAGGCGATTATGGTTGACGAGATCTCTAATCACTTTAATAAGTTTGATACTTAAATGTCTCTAGGCTTATATACTATTAAACAGGGCATTGATAGTACAAACATGCTAGCACGTATTAGATGTCTTCTGACTTAAAGGGCAGGGATAGATCTCGTCTATCGAAGTGTAAAGACACTTAGACTATTCGTGGACGTGTATTAGAGAATGCGTATGTTAGACTGACCCACTTACACTGTTAAGTGTCACACTATGTGACGGTTGTGTAATTATCCTTAGGACCAGAGTCTACATGGCATCACAGTGTGGATTGTCATGCTTTGACACTATTGAGATTTCCCCTAGCCATGGGGCGATCATGCGATAGTGATTGGGTGTGATGCGAAGCATGCGGAGTATACATGTTTGGTCGTCCGGGAATTGCGTACCCTATCAAGAGGAGTGAATATCCGAAAGGGCCTTCTTATGAGAATTATCTTACTCTCGTGAATCTTTGCAAAGTTGGAGTAAAAGAGTTACTTCAAGAGAGCATGATATCCAGATTATAAGATACGGTCGTTGATGCTTGACATTCGACGTACGACCGTATGGTTGTAACAACGATAGGATTTTATTTAGACGGTAAGCTTGTTTCACATAAAAGGTAGTAGTCGGTGCATTGACTCTTCCGATGATTGGGGGTCACGGTGTGTTGCTAGATGCTATCCCGTGATCATTAGGTATGAAGGGCATTTTCGTAATTTGCACTATGTGCCTACGGCCAACATATTCGGAAGCCTATCGGGTCACACACATAAGATCATCTAGCCGGACTAAAATACGGTTATAGCGATAACCAAATAAGGAAAGTTTATCTCGACTATAAAGTGTTATAGTGGTAAATTAATATGGTAGTATTTATTTATGATGAATAAATATAATACAAGATAAAAATTATGTTGATTAATTAAATATACATATAATGTATATGTATAAGTCAAAATATATATTGTGTATATTGATACACATGTAGTTTGCAAATTAATTAATCATAGCATTATATTAATTAAAGAATATTCCGGATGCCAAAATATTGGCTATAGGGCGCAGATTTAGTTGTGTATAAGATACATTTGAATTGTTCAATTTAATTAATAAGATTACCATATATTAATATTGGATATTAATTGATTTTTGAAAAATAGATTTATGGTAATAAGATAAAGATATTCAATATTGGATATTGGCAAATATCTTGGATTTATCTACTAAAATCAATCAAATATATTTTCCTTATTTTATTAGGAAATGTTTTCTTTCTTCCCAATATACTAGGAAGTTTCTCCCAGTCAGTTTGGGATTGACTAGGGGCGTATGTCACTCTATAAAATGAGAGGTTTGACTAGCTCTTTTGTACATCACAATTCCAAGAGACTAATAGTTCTGTGAAAAATAGAGAGCTTCTTTGAGAGAGAGATTTGTGAGAAAGAAAAGGTCGGTCTAGCAACCGAGTTTTTCTAGTAGCAATCCAATGGTGGATTCTGGCGGGTTGTTCGTGTGGACTAGCGGTAGAGGCCGAACGCTTGGGCAGCTCCATACTCCACTACTCTCCTTAGACGGTCAAAGCGTCGATCTTTTGGATCAAGTCAGGTAACCACCGTCTACTATCTTATTATGTTTGTTGTGTTGAAATAGTGTCCTAAACCCAATCGGGTTGGACCGGATCCGACCGGGTTGGATCATTTCTACTATTTCTTTATGATTATACATATCTAATAAATGGCTTTTCTGTTGTCATATATTTGTTCTTTTAAATAACCAATTATGAATTGTTATATGATAACGTCCTAAGTATTAAACTATGATAGAGAAACCATGATATGCGATTATGGTTGATGAGATCTCTAATCACTTTAATAAGTTTGATACTTAAATGTCTCTAGGCTTATGTACTATTAAACATGGCATTGATAGTACAAACATGCTAGCACGTATTAGTTATCTTCTGTCTTTAAGGGCAGGGATAGATCTCGTCTATTGAAGTGTAGAGACACTTGGACTGTACGTGGACGTGTATTAGAGAATGCGTACGTTAGACTGACCCACTTACACTGTTAAGTGCCACACTATGTGACGGTTGTGTAATTATCCATGGGACCGGAGTCTACATGGCATCACGGTGTGGATTGTCATGCTTTGACACTATTGAGTTTTCCCTTAGCCATGGGGCAATAATGCGGTAGTGATTGGGTGTGATGCGAAGAATGCGAGTATACATGTTTGGTCGTCCGGGAATCGCGTATCCGATGAGTATGAGTGAATATCCGAAAGGGCCTTCCCATAAGGAATGTCTAGTTCTCATGAATCTTTGCAAAGTGGGAGTAAATGAGTTATTCCGAGAGAGCTTGATATCCAGATTATGGGATACGATCAAGATACGATCGTATGGATATTACTACAGCGATAGGATTCTATTTACACGCTAACCGAGCACATGAAAGGTAGTAGTCATTGTGTATTGACTCTTCCGATGATTGGGGGTCTTGGACATGTTTCTAGACGCCATCCGTGATCGTTAGATGTGAAGGGCATTTTCGTAATTGCGCCTTATGTCTACGGCCAACATATTCGGAAGCCTATCGGGTTGCACACATATAAACATCAAGTCGGATTAAAATGTGGTTATAGTTGATAACCAAATAAGGAAAGAATTTATCTCATACTATAAAGGTTATAGTGGTAAATTAATATGATGGTATTTATTTATTATGAAAAAATATAATACAAGATATTAATTATGTTGATTAATTAAATATGTATATAGATACATATATTTCGAAATATATATGTATATATGATATACATGTATTATATATGTATATATGATAAACATGTATTTTGCAAATTAATTAATCAAAGCATTATATTAATGAAAGAATATTCCAGATGCCAAAAGGTTGGTGTTTGGGGCGCCACATTGAGTGTATTAAGATACACTTGGATTGTGCAATTTAATTAATGAGATTACCATATATTAATATTAGATATTAATTGATTTTTGGAAAATAGATTTATGGTAATAAAATGAAGATAGTCAATATTAGAGATTGACAAATATCTTGGAAATATTTAATATGAGATATTAAATTAAATGAGATAAATCAATCAAAAGTATTTTCCTTATTTTATTAGGAAAATGTTTTCTTTCTCCTTAATCTGTTGGAGATATCCCATTTTAATGGGTTGAAACGGCCAACTTTAGCGCGATTTTCGGATATGCTCCGGTGTGATTCACCGGGAGCTTATTACGTCTAAAAATTCTACTCACGGAGTAGATAATGTTTGGCTTTGGAATCACTCGATTCGGATATCGGTGAATGAGAAATTAATGCCTAAAGTTGGTTGAAAATGTGTTGGAGTTAAGAGTTGAAGGGAGAACCTCAACTCAATCTCCCACATTGGAAGTTTGAGAGAATAGAACTCCATATATAAGAGCTAGTGTATGCTCTTATAAATGTGCCCCAAGGGGCAAGACACTTTTGTGCACGAGGGAGGACTTAGATATTTCCACACGCACACGCGCCGCCACCGCCGCCATCCGGCCGGCTCGGTTCAGGTGTTACGATTAATTTTTTGGACAAAAATTTCCTTTGAAATTAACCAGAAATTAATTAGTCAATCGTGAGGCGGTTGGAAGGTTCCAGAATTGTGTGGAAATGAATTCTGATTAATTAAGTCGGTCCGAAATTAATTAATTCGGCCAAAATTAATTAATTTAATTTATTTATTTTCGGCCAGAAGATGAATTTTCTTGAGGGAAAAGTCGAGCGATTAAATCGTCTGACCAATCGAATTGAAGACACGTCATCGACCAATCAGAATTGTGGAAATAGTTGGCCAATTTTAATTAAAATTTTCAGCCCTAATTTCTTTTCCAAGGGGGAAAGTCGGCCGACTTTGATGATGTGTTCTGGCCAATCACATTCAAGCATTGGCTCCTCCTCTCCACTATATAAAGAACCCCAAGGATGAAGGTTAGAGCATTCCGTTTTTTCTTGTGTCTTCCACTACATACTATCAAGCATATAGTTCTAGTTCTTGAGTCGAAGAGAAGTCGGAGCACGTTGTAAGTTCGCCGGAGCTTGGATCGTTGAAGTGCCTCTCAATCCGGGACGTAAGCCGTTGTATCTTGGGAAGCGATTCTACTACCGTAGGCACCATACCGGAGCAATATGTCTTAAGGAAAAAGTTTCATAACTCGCCTCGGTTTGTCTTTATTTACGCATTGTACTTCAATTTTCTATTGTTTTAAGTCAGATCTGTATTGTGTTTTGTTAGATCTATATCGTAATAGCTATGTTTCATTAGATATATAATATAGTTCTGTTAATTTATTAGATCTACATTATATTAGCATTAATTTATTAGATCTACGTAATAAAATTAGATTTTATTTACGAGTTGTTATTTTCTACATTTAATTTCCGTAACTAAATCCGTGAATTATGGATCTGTTCCGTAAATCACTCCACACACGACACTTATTTCCAACATAATCTACTAGGAAGCTAATCCCAATCAGTTGGGGACATATGGGGCGCCACATCTCTCTATATAAGAGAGGGATTGGCTAGCTCTTTTGTACACCATAATTCCAAGAGCTAATTATTCTTGTGAAAAATAAGAGAGCTTCTTAGAGAAAGAATATAGAGAGATAAAAGGTCGACCTAGCAGTCGAGTTTTTCTAGTAGCAATCCTTGGTGGGATTCCGGCGAGGTGCTCGTGTGGATTACTGGTAGAGGCCAGACACGTGGACGGCTCGCGCACATATACTCCTACCAGACGGTCAAAGCGTCGATCTTTTAGATCAACCAAGGTGATATTGCCGTCCCCTCTCTTATATGTTTATTGTTTAAACGAAGACGATCCTAGATTGGGAAATCAAATTTTGAAATTCCGCTACGCTACTCGATTGATTTCCTTACATGTTGCTTAAACGAAGTCGATCCTGGTTAAAGGAAATAAAATTTTGAATTCCGCTGCATTCCCGCGTAGATTTCCTAACAGTGGTATCAGAGAGAGCTTCGAGCTTAAGAAATAAGCATGTTAATTTGTGTAGTAATTAATCGATAGATGAAAGATCTAGATTCGCGAATATGGAAAACAAAAAAATAATATAGGGTAGGGAGCTCGGCCGATCGGCTACGGCCGGCGGCGCCCTAGGGTGCTGCCGTCAGCTGGTTCCTTCATGATGGATCCCGATTTCGTTTTTCGTTTGGTGATATTTTATTGCGCATTGATATCTCCTTTGTTTAGTTGTGTCATTTAGCTAACCAATGGTTCTAAACTAGTTTGGACCATTGATATGCCACATTGCATTAAAGTAATATTGGCATTTCCAAACTTTGTTTGGAATAGGCCTAGGCCCTTCCCAAATATTTGATTTGGAAAAAGGCCTAGGCCTAGGCCCCCTATCAAAATTTTGATTTTGGAAAGAAGCCAGACAGTCAACCAAATCTTGTGTGGAAAGATGCCTTTTGGTTTAGGAAACCAAAGATATCCCTTCTGGTTAAGAACCAAAGGGAAAGAAAACAAAATACCTTTTAATTTTGATTTTAATTTTAAATAGCTCCAAATTAATAAAATTGAAATTAGAATCGATTTAAAATTAAATGTTAATTTTATTTTCGATTTAAGTCATTTCATTAATTAAAAGTTAATTGATTATTTGATGTGATAAAATAAGACGCAAGTAGTTAAATTTAATTTGTCTTTTTCATAAGATATTATTGTATCAATTAGATATTGACAGACCTAAGCCTAACCTTGGAAACGGCGCCAGAAAGCTGACGGACATTACCTAGGCTATACAGATCCTAACCGGCAGTGTACCGGGTCAAATTGTAGCTCTAGTCTGGTGAGTCAGGTCGTATTCCTCAGGGAAAACATGGTAATTCTTTTAAGTGGGGTTAAACACCAAGAAGCTATTATTAACTCGATCTAAGTCGCAGTTTTATCAGTTTCCTCGGGTTAGATAGTTAGATTAGTTAGATTGTTAGTAAAGCAGTAAATAAATATATAAATATAAGAATAGATAATATATATATATATTTGGATCTAGCCAAGAATACGTTACTGAATTACGATATCTTTTTAGTAGAAATAAATGAGACAGATCTTCCTTTATTCAAGGTGTAAATTATGTGAAACGGTGCACTCCTCAGCTCAACAGTTCCTTCTCACACGAGCGTATGAAACTGTCATATGTCTCATTTAACTATCCTACGTCATCCAAAAGATCGGGTCACTACCGTTTTGTCATGCGGTCAATATTTTAGAATCTTCGTTAGAAATAGATAAATTGACGTAATTAGATCTCGAGCACAAATTTTAATAAGATTTGTTTTTCTAGGACAAATCTGCCCCCGGGTAGGAAATAGGATTCCGTTGTCACGTTTTCACTCGGCCAATTTTACCCTCCGGTCTTTCTATCCGTACATTAAGTTCAAAATAGAAAGAGATTCATCATAATTAATTTTAATCATTTTTACCATAGTCAATCATCCAGATCTATAAAAAGAATAACTAATTCGATTCATATCTTGGCTAGATATATTTTTAGCTTAACATTATTATAGATATAGTATACATCATAATATTAGAATAGATTACCGATTACAACTTGTTGAATCGGGGTCATTTCCGCCAGATCTACAATCTTCGATAATTATTCTACCATTATAACGATACTATAACTACTTTATTCATATATATATATATAGAAACAACAAACATAATACTTTAGAAAAATACCCGATTACAATTTGTTGATTCGAGAGGTTGTACTCTTCCGGACATTACAACGACTTCAAAGAATACCGAACTTCCGAGATTTTCCCGAGCATTACAACGGTACTAATTTATTTATATATATAAAAAACATATATATACATACATAGACATATGTATATATACGGGCCCCGAAAATAAAATAAAAAGACAAAAGAGATATAGATCTATATATATATCATATATATGTATACATGATCTACAACAAAAAAAAAACAGAGACGGAGAGAAAGCGAGAGAAAGGGAAAGAAGAGGGGCAAACGATCCGTTGCATCCGCTCTCATATATATAGGCAAATTGATCAAGGCCGGACCGGTCCCGAAAGGGAACCGGACCGGTCCGGTGTCATCATTGCTAGATGACTCAAATTGGATCTAGATCCTTCGATTGTGTATTTATTTGTAATAAAACTTCTAAAATTCATATCTTGAGTTGTAGACCTCCAAAAATTATGATTCAAACATCAAAATTAAGCTCTCGGAAAATTCTTCAACTTTCATGAAGGAATCTTCTTCGAAAACGCCGTCTTGATAAGCAATTCATACTCCGAACGTTTTTCGACATTTTCCCTAATACAAATCAATTAGCCACTTGACCACCATTTGAGTTGTAGAAGTCCGATTGACTTGATTCAAAATCCATTGGAAAGCTTTCTTGAAGATATACAACTTTTATTAAGGAAACTTCTTCAGAAAATGTCGTTTTGATGAGCCATTCGTATTACGAAGATATTTCGGGATTTTTACTAATCCGAATCGGTTAGTCACTTGACCATAACTTGAGTTGTAGAACTCCAATTGACGTGATTCAAAGTGCATTGGAAAGATTATGTGAAGATCTACAACTTTCATTAAGAAGTCATCCCCTGAAAATGCCTCTAAGCTAGGTCAAATCTCCGTCGAAAATATGTAACGATTTAAGTACTTAGGAAAATTTGTTCCGTTGAACTCGTAAACTTGTGGCACCTTCTTCTAATCCTCTAAACACATCTTTTAGACTCAAAACATGTCGTTACGTGGAATCTTGGTCAATATATAATCCCGCAATGAACCACCAAAATACCAAACGTAAATCCGACACGACACTCCGGTTACTAAACCGGTACAAAAACTAATAAAAAACTTATAAAAATACGATAATTTATATAATAACTACTACTTATACATTTGAATAAAACTTAGTAATTTTGACTTGATTTGATACAATAATGCTCAAAATGGTATCAATATTGGGGTAAAATGTCGTAATAATGATCATAAATTTATCTCTCATCACAACCCCTACTTAGCTTTTGGTCGTCCTCGATCAAAACAAGCGATAAAACAAAATGAATGAGAGATAAATTCATGAAGATAGAAGATATAAGGAACAACCGATAATACAACCTTTAGAATTATAACCAGGCTTTAACCTTAATATAAATGTATAACGAGTGTGTGTGACAAGCCTTTTCTATTTCCACTATCCTCTCTTGAATAATTCAAGCAAATGCACAAATATCCATTCGGATCGTCCTAATGACTTTCCTAGGTATAGGCGTAACACTTCCACACAAAGTCCTCCCGTGTACTTATTAGGATAATCCCTAAAGCATATCATTCAGTTTATACTGGGGATAGTCAGGAGATAACTAAGTTTTCAACCAAATTTTCACATTGTCATTTTTTTTTTCTTTTTTCCTTTTTTTCTTTTGATGAGCTTAATTTCACATTTGTTGCATATGCCTTCATTCCCAGCAATAGGACGTTTCGTGATAACCCCCTAGCTGGACTACTATCATCAGGCAGTCGGGAACTTTTAAACCTCATAGTGATATAGGACGTTTCGTGATAACGCCCTACTGCACTCAAATCATTGGTAGCTACAACCGACATATAGATAGTTCATCTTAATTTGGTATTTTTCTTTTTATTCCACTTAACTTATATCCTTTCTATCACATTCAAACCTTCATATATTCACAGTACACGTTCAAAAGTTAGGTACTAAGTTACTGCTATTATAGGATAAATCACTAGAATACTGAATGGATACAGTTTAAAATTTTCGCTTCAATATCAAAGGCTTACGTGAAGGAATTCATGTTACACAAATATATTTGGAATTACAATGCACTTACGGTTCACGTTGGTTATACACATCCAAATTGATCATTACATCTTCAAATCCATGAAATATATACCTTATACAGTTTATTTTAATCGACTAAATAATGCTCGAAAAATCAAAAACTAAGGGATTTATTGATACAAAATAAACATTAATTCCGTTGCTAGATGTTCGGTAAAAACGAGTTTTACAATTTATAACCGAAACACCCCAAGTATAAGGATCGTAGTATAGGGTGTTTACGGGTCGTCCTAAGGGAGTGGAATGTTTATCGGATTCAAATATAAATCTATATCAATTATGTCACAATTATCTATCTAAACTAAAGCTGAAACTAACTAAAACCTAAACCTAAGAATTAAAACTAAAACAAGAGTAAAAACAAGCAAGAAAAATAAGAAAACAAAGCCGGACGAGCGTTCACTTTGGTGAACGAGCGTCCGAAAACGGAATCTAACGGACGGGCGTTCGCTATTGCGGACGAGCGTCCAACTACGAACTGAAACAGAAACGTGCAGAAAACTTGCAGAAAACCAGGGTTTATCAAACTAGAACTTAACTAAACTTAATCTAAACGATTTAATTAAAACAATAAAGGAAAACACAGCAAGGCGACTAGGTTCCACCTATCAACCAACAATCCCAACTAGATGGTGATAAAAAAGACATAGTTTTTAGTAGTGATTTATTCACGAATTCAATTAAATATCTTCAATCAAATTCTAGGGTTTCGTTTATCTTTTCAAACAAACTAAACATGCAATCAACACGAAATCACGAGATCGTTTCCAAGCTCTTACTCAACTAATCATGCATAATCTCTTAAAACACAATTAGATGCATTACTTTGAATAAAAGAGAACTCAAACAAACAAACTTTCATAAATTTATTCAAGCATAAATTAAACATAGATCGTTTCATCAAATCTTAATTCAATAAAACTTAAACAATATAAAACAGATCCAAAGTAATGAAAAACTATGAATTAAACTCACTAAACTTAAGCATCGAACTCCTCTAGTTGGTTTGGTTGTTGATAGGCTTCCTCTGTCGACTCACTGCAGGATGTTTAGCCAACAATCATGATGAACACGATTGTTGAAGGGGAGATTTGCATCTCTGTGTAAAAACGGCTCCTTAGGGTTCTAGGGCGCAGCTATGTGTATATGAGTAAATAGTGTGTAAAAGATTCGGGTTTTAGGCTTCATAATGCGGTGCTTTTATAGAGTTTTAAGTCGGCTGGAAGTAAGTCGGCTGTGGACGCCCGTCTGCCCATCCGGACGCCCGTCCAGAATGCCTGGACGCTGAGTAAACGCTCGTTCATCCTCCGTCCGAACTCTCTGAATGTAAAATACAATTCCGGACGCTCGTTCACTTTATCAAACGCCCGTCTGGAATGGACGCTGCACGAACGCTCGTCCAAGATGCTGAGGGTCGGATTTCTTCATCTTTATCCAATTTCTTCAAGCCAATTCCGACTCTATCTTGAATAATTCGACTTGAGCTTCATTTATCCTCTTTATGCACTCGAAAATCAACACCTACATGATAAATAAACAATGCAAAAATGTAATAAAATCCAAATAATAATAATTCCATTAAATCAACACTTAAAATCATCAATTTTGCATACAACCCTCTTAAAATCATCTTTATTAAATAATTACACTTAAACCCTTAATTCTCATGTAAATTATGCAAATGTGGGGAAAATAATAATGAAATAAACCTTTAATAATCATATAAATATGGCCTTAACAACACCCCCACACTTAGCTTTTTGTACGTCCTCGGACAAAACAATCAAAACTATAGCTCAACTTTATAAATAATCCACATAGGTCTCTAACTCACGTAACAAAAGATACGACAACTATAGCAAATGATACCAACACAGAGATAGATTCGGTGTAAGTGTGACAAGCCGTTCTCAATCTAACAAGCCTTTCAAGGAAATATCCTTTCAAAAATTTCAATGACTATCCTAGGTACAAACAGTAATAGCTCCACTCAAAGCCTTCCCACACACTCAGTAGGATAATCCCTACAGCATATCATGCGGTTCTACTGGGTATAAGATCCATGATAACAAAGACTTCACTTTATTCTTACTCATCATTTTTCAAAATGTTCAAATTTAACGCATATCAGAATGAGCTTTTACCCATCATAGTAGAATAGGATGTTTCGTGATAACACCCTACCTTACTCAAATCATAAGGTAGCTTCTCCTGACTGTCGTGAGCTTCTGGTCATCATAGTGGTATAGGACATTTCGAGATAATGCCCTACCTCACTCCAATCATAAACCAGCTTCCGACAAACGTATTTATTAATAATTGCTCACTCACTTTATTCACTTTTCAAAGTCATAAGTTACATCTCACCTATCACATTCAAACTTTATGATATTCACAGTACACGGTCTAACTTAGGTGTTCCTATACTGACCTTCCTAAGATACTCATCAAAACAATGAAAGGATATAGGTCGAAAATCTTGCGTCAATATCAAAGGCTTTCGTGAACGTGAAAAAAACGAATTCTATCTCCATAAAAGTAAAGACATGCTATAATTATCTCACTAAGTCACATACCATCATCGTTAGGAAACTACAACTAGCAAGCATTTAGTTTCAATCACATGCTCGAGATTCACAAAAAAAATTTAAATTTCTTCTCAATTTAACTCATATTACCAGATATAGCATGAAAACATACCCATGTTACCCCCCCACACTTAAATCACATTATGTCCTCAGAATGTGCAAAGAAAAGAAAAAGAAACTTAGCTGGTTTCAACAGTGGTTGTCGGATGAAAGTTGGCAGAGGTCAGGCCGGAGCATGAATGAACCGCTGCAACTTGAATCAACAACACTGGACATAAAAGCTTGCGAACCTGCTCAAAAGTATCTGCAACACTCGACATACCATATAATCTCGGGGTACAAGGTGTATATGAGCAACACATAACACAAAACACTTACAATGAATGTAGGAAGAAGAAACATCAACACCTAATCAACTAAAGTACTACTCCTAAAACAATAAAACAACCTAAAAAGATAAAGTAAATAACTAGGTTGCCTCCTAGGAGCGCTCTTTTAATGTCAATAGCTTGACACAGATTTCAAAAGATCAACCCGGATCGGGCCACTTTGGTTTGACTACCGCCACCTCAGTATCAGACTCAGGAGCACTGGGGCGGAAATGATTTTCACCACAACAACAAGTCAAGTGTGCTATAAGATCATTAAACTTTTCTCTCCAAACTACACTGACTCTCTTCTTCTTGTTCTTGCGGATGACGGGCGTAGGTGTGCTAACATGCTCGGGAGTCCCGAGAAGAAGGTTCCTCACGTGTAGAGGTAGGAATGTCATCATCATCGACTCAAAGAAATAAGATGGAATCTCCTCACAAATCAGGACATCTGTACTCTCATCTCTTCTTTGGAAATAAAGAGTCTCAGGCTTTTCCTTTGGTTGCCCAAAATATTTCTTAAGTCGATGACCATTCACTTTGAAAGCTTGATTACCATACCCGTTCAAAGTAATTACTCCACTTGGATTAACCTCGAGAATCTCAAAGGGACCAGACCATCTAGACTTGAGTTTACCAGGAAACAAATGAAGTCTGGTATTATAGAGTAAAGCCATTTCACCAACTTTGAATTCTCGGTCCTTGATCTTAGCGTCATGGAGTATCTTAGTTCTCTCCTTGCCGAGCTTAGCATTCTCGTATGCACGGAGTCCGAATTCGTCGAGCTCGTTCAACTTGTAACAACCTTTTCTCCCCACGAGTTGGCTATCAAAATTTAAGAATTTAATTGCCCGAAAGCTCTGTGTTCAAGTTCGACAGGTAAATGACAAGCTTTGCCATAAACCATTTGGAAGGGTGACGTGCCCATCGGGGTCTTGAATGCAGTACGATAAGCCCACAACGCGTCATCCAACTTAAGACTCCAATTAGATCGATTATTGTTCACGGTCTTCTCTAAAATTCTTTTCAAGCTCTGGTTGCTTACCTCGACTTGGCCACTTTGGTCCGAGGATGATATGGTGTACCAATCTTATGTTTGACACCATACTTCTCAAGGATCTTGTCAAGCGGCGCATTGCAAAAGTGAGTACCTTCATCACTAATGAGTGCTCTCGGACGACCGAATCTAGTAAAGATATTCTTTTGCAAGAATTTCTTCACGACTTTATGATCATTAGTTTGAGTAGCTATGGCCTCGACCCACTTTGAAACATAATCCACACGACGAGGATATACTTATTACCACATGAGGATGGGAAGGGTCCCATAAAATCTATGCCCCATACATCGAAAACTTCACACTCAAGAATGGGCTTAAGTGGCATTTCCATCCGACTACTCGCCGTCCCGTTCTGCGGCACCTATCTCAACCTTTACAAAAGGCTTCGCATCTTTAAACGAGTCGGCCGGTAGAATCCGGCTTGAAGGATCTTCGCAACCGTCTTCGGTGTTCCATAATGACCTCCGGTAGGACCGCTATGGCATTGTTCTAGGATATCCCACGATCATGCTCGGGAACACACCTTCGAAGCAACCCATCTTTACGGACTCGAACAAATAAGGATCTTCCCATACGAGATATTTAAGATCGAAAAGAACTTTTTCTTCTCCCGATACGTCATATCCTCTAAATGACCACTCGCTAAATAGTTGACGTAGTCGCATACCACGGCCTAACCGTTTCAAGCTTCATCAATTGCTCGGTCGGAAAATCAATGCCTATATCATTGTGATTCTCTCGCACCCTCATTTACTAAGCGAGATAAATGATCACCCACAATATTCTCACTACCTTTCTTATCTTTAATCACAAGGTCAAACTCTTGTAGAATTAAAATCCATCTAAGTAACCTTGGTTTGGCATCTCGCTTTATCCATAAGGTAGCGTAAAGCCGCATGATCTGTCCATACAATCACTTGAGACCCGAGAAGATAACTTCTAAACTTGTCAATGGCAAAGACGACGGCTAAGAATTCCTTCTCGGTCCGTAGTATAATTGCATTGAGCCGGGTTCAAGGTACGACTCGCATAATAGATGGGCCCGAACCTTTTATCAACTCTTTGACCCAAAACTGCGCCTACGGCGTAATTAGAGGCATCGCACATCAACTCGAAAGGCTTGGTCCAAATCGGGTGCAACTAAAATAGGGGCACCGATAAGCTTATCTTTCAAACAATTGAAAGCTTCTTTGCACTTTGCATCGAACAAGAAATCGACATCTTCCTTCAAGAGATTTGATAAAGGCTTGGCAATCGTAGAAAAGTCTCTAATGAAACGCCCGTAGAAGCCAACATGTCCTAGAAAACCTCGTACCTCTTTCACTCGTTTTTGGGTACGTCATCCGTTCAATGGCTTCGACCTTAGCCTTATCAACTTGAATACCGGCATTGGACACCTTATGTCCCAAAACGATTCCTTCATCAACTAGAAAATGGCATTTCTCCCGCTTAAGCACCGCATTCTTCTCAACGCAACGTTGGAGTACCATATCTAGGTTCTCTAAAATTTCATCAAAACTATCGCCGTAGGCGAGAAGTCATCCATGAAGACCTCCATGCATTTCTCAACAAGTCCATCAAAAATGGCCAACATACACCGTTGAAAAGTCGCGGGTGCATTGCATAGACCGAATGACATTCTACGAAAAGCAAAAGTACCAGATGGACACGTAAACGTGGTCTTCTCTTGGTCATTGGGGTCGATGGCTATCTGGAAGTAACCAGAGTATCCATCGAGGAAACAATAATACTTATGACCACTCAGTCGTTCAATAAGCTGGTCAATGAAGGGTAGGGGAAAGTGATCTTTTGCAGTGACTTCATTCAGTCTACGATAGTCGATACAGACTCTGTAGCCAGTCACGAGACGTAAGGCAACTTCCTCCCCTTTTTCATTCTTTTCGACTGTGATTCCACCCTTCTTTGGCACAACTTGAGTAGGGCTGACCCACTCGCTATCGGCGATTGCATAGATGATGCCCATGTCAAGCCACTTTATCACTTCTTTCTTGACAACCTCTTGCATATGCGGATTCACCTTCGCCGAGGTTGTCTTACCTTTTTAGCTCCTTCCTCCGTTCGGATTTTATGCATGCATATGTCCGGGCGATCCCTCGGATATCACCCACTTGCCAACCGAACGCGAGGATGTTTTTCTTAAGCACTTCTATCGCCGTGCTTCTTGCTCTTGGTCGAGTTTCGAAGAAATGATCAAAGGCAATTTATCTCCATCCTTAAGAAAGATATACTTAAGGTGTTTTGGAAGCGGTTTAAGCTCTAAATCGGTAGGTGGTTGCTCAATACTAGACTTTAACGGGCCACCTTTCTCCTTATGAGCTTGAAGTGGTTGACGGTAGAACACCTCATCTTCCCGAGGCTCAACCCCGTAAAGGTACCGGATCAAATCATCCATCGGAATCCTCCGGTCAACACTTGCTTCCTTTTTCTTGTGATCGATCATTTTTCTTAACTCTTCATCTTTAAGCTCTTCTCGCCACTCTTCCCAATCATCTACTTCCCAATGAGTAGCTTCTCTCCAAAACTCTACCTCGTCCCAACTACCCATCGTGAGCTTCTTCTTCACCAGGGATGAAGTCTTCCTGACTCAGCTCTTTGAAATCATCGTTTGTTGCTGGGCATCTCCATGCTTCTAACTCAATAACAGGCCCAGTATGAGCGAGTGAAGATGACTCGTCAATGCCTATGGCTTGAAATGAATTAGAAGATGGTCCGCAGTCAGCCGGATCCTCAATGTCCATGACTTCAAAAACACCTATCTCTGTCAACTCCTCTGCTTCTTCAAAGTAGGCATCTTTTTCGTCCTCATAGATAGCTTCGACAAACGATATTTCGTCAATTACGGCTCTTTCGGGATGTGTCCCTCGTGTGAAGGTGACGGATGTGTCACCGACTCTAAGAGTAATCCGTCCTTTGCGTGAAGTCGATGAGAGCGTTAGAAGTGTCTAAAAAGGTTCGGCCTAGAATTAGAGGCATCTCCTTATCGTGGATAGTCTAGAATAACCCGGTCGGTAGGGAAGACTAAATGTTCAACTTGAAGGAGCACATTAGCTACACAACCGGCTGCAACCGGCTAGATTTATCTACCATCCGAAGAGAAATCGGGCGTTCCCGCATCCTTTTATCTAACCCGAGCTTTTTGCATACGTTTAATGGCATCACATTAATAGAGGCCCCCGAGTCGCATAATACATTTTCGAACAAATGGCCTTCGATCTCACGGGAGATTGAAGGTCCGCCGTGGTCACCTCGCTTAACGACAATTTTCTCGTGAAACCATCGCGCAATCCTCGCGAAGCACTTCTTCGACCCATCCCCCGAAGCTTTCTCTTACTCCCACGAGAATTCTTTAAGATACTTAGAGCATTTAGGCATTTCGCTAATACCTCGGCTAAGGGCATACTAACTTGAGTGTCTCTAAGCATCCTCCTCACTCCAAAGATACCGCTTGTCATTAGTGAGGGCTTTCTCTTTCCTTTTTGGTGGATAAGGAAGGGCTTTATCATTCCCCGTAGCTTGATTCTTTATCGCCTCATCCTCCCTATCCTTCCATCTTACGAACTTTTCTTCCTTATTCTTAGTCGTGGGTACGGCCTCCGACTCTCCTTCCTTTCCTCATCATCGAATTATTTTCGTCCTCCGAAGAATTGTCACTAAGCTCCTCATCGTTGCTTTCTTCGGCATGTGGTTTCGATTTCCCCCTCCCCGAACTCATGGCGTCGGGGAGGGGCTACTCGTTTCCCGACATCTTGCCGGGTCCGGCATGTTTACCACTTCTCAATGTTACTTCATTCAACTCCTCTTCTTGTCCATACTCCCATTGTGGTGTAATGGCGGTGCAAACATTCACATCGCTTTTGGGTTTCTCTCGGTATAACTCGGGAGTTTACCATGAGGTCTGCTTGCTTGCTGGTCTGCCATTTGACCAACTTGTCTCTCAATTGCTTTAACACTAGTAGACGAGTCTTCACCATGTCTACCAGCTCATCGAATTTGTTCGAGTTTGATTCCGCCACCTTGAGGCCTTTGGGAGTTCGAACCGGCCTTTGATAGTTCGAGTTGAAAGAATTCGAATTTGAAGGGCCGGTGGTAACTTGGCTTGATTGAAGTTTTGCCTTTGAAATCCCGAATAGTTCGGTTCCGGTTGAAGTTTCGGAAGGGTTGGTTTTGATTATCCATTAAGTTTACCTCCTCCGTCATCTCGGTCCACGCCCGTGTTCCAAGATAATTCACCTCGAAGGCTGCATCCGAAGATTGGCCACCGCTTGCTTATCGATTCCATCCGAGCAACCAACGGTGTGTATCGTGATTGCTTGCGTACCTTCTTTCTTAACAATATTGGTCTTCTTAGGAGTCGACCACATGTTGTTCTTGGCAATTGTCTCGGCTACTCGTAAGCGAGCCTCATCACCTCCCCACAAGAAGGATCCATGAGCCGTGGAGTCAAGATAGTCTCTATTAGGTTGAGAGACACCTCCGTAAAACAGCCCCAACAACTCATGTCCGTCATATCCGTGATTGGGGCATTTCCTCATCAACGATTTAATCTCTCCCAAGCCTTGCCAACAGCCTCATCCTCCATCTCGCTCAAACGTAGCTATTTCCCGTTTCATCTCCATAATCTTGCCTGGTGAAACCCACTTAAGAGCGAAGGCTCTTTTGACATCATTCCATGTATGGAGGGAATGATGTGCCAACGATTTAAACCACCGACTTGCTTCACCTTTCAAAGCAAAAGGAAATAGCTTCAACTTTACGATCTCGTAATCAACACCAGGATAATGGCCTCGCTTCACGCATTTGTACGAACGTGGACAAGAAGTCGTGCGGGTCTTCTTGAGCAAGTGCTACATGGAAAGAGCTATTTTGGACTAGTGCAACTACTCCATTTTTAAGGTCGAAATTTACTCCCCCATATCGTGGACGAATAGGTCTATGTCCCTCGAGAAAATCTTGATTAAGATATGGGGTGTAGGGGTCCCGGTTCAACCGATTAAGCCGGTTTTGGCGGAATTGTTGAAGTTGTTGATTTATGCCGGCTTGCCGATTCTCGCCTTGCCGCAGCTTGCATTTGTTGAAGGAGTAAATTTAACGAGCTTGGGGATCGGGATTTGGAATTGGTGGATCTTGATCCGCCATTTTGTCCAAATCAGGGAGAAGCCTTCTTCTAAGGATGGATCGTTCAGGCTCAGGATCAAAGATCAGAAGTCCCTTCTTACTTCTCGTTTGCATAAACCAGAAGAAAGGAGAAGGAAAAGAGAGGAGAAGAGAAGATAGAGAAAAGGTTTAGAAAAGGTTTGATGGTTTAGAGGGAGAAAAGAAAAGAGAGGAGAAGAGAAGATAGAGAAGAAAGAAAAGAAGTGAGGATTGAACAGACTGAACTGGCGTCCAATATGAATGGACGTTCGTTCAGAACTGAACGCTCGTTCAGATGAATGAACGTTCGTTCAGAAGACAGAATTGAGGTGGACGGGCGTTCAAGTTATCGAACGCTCGTTCAGCTACGAAAACCTAAAAAACTAGAAAAACACTAAGACGGGAAAAAAAAACGTGTTGAAATCTTCTAGGGCCAAAATGGAGGGGAAAACAGTGGATTTTGACCTCGAAAACGCACTGAACGGCCTACGGCTGTTCACCACGTCGTCGGCGTCGGAACGAGCTTTCCGAATTGGGGTCCTGCGTTCCAAACGGACACTCGAGCCGAAAGTTACGGCCAAAATACTACTGCGTGCTAAAAACGACCCTTTTGACTCAGAAAATTATCCTAAATAGAATCCGACAACCGTTACCGACTCCCCGGCAACGGCGCCAAAAACTTGTTCGGTAAAAACGAGTTTTACAATTTATAACCGAAACACCCCAAGTATAAGGATCGTAGTATAGGGTGTTTACGGGTCGTCCTAAGGGAGTGGAATGTTTATCGGATTCAAATATAAATCTATATCAATTATGTCACAATTATCTATCTAAACTAAAGTTTGAAACTAACTAAAACCTAAACCTAAGAATTAAAACTAAAACAAGAGTAAAAACAAGCAAGAAAAATAAGAAAACAAAGCCGGACGAGCGTTCACTTTGGTGAACGAGCGTCCGAAAACGGAATCTAACGGACGGGCGTTCGCTATTGCGGACGAGCGTCCAACTACGAACTGAAACAGAAACGTGCAGAAAACTTGCAGAAAACCAGGGTTTATCAAACTAGAACTTAACTAAACTTAATCTAAACGATTTAATTAAAACAATAAAGGAAAACACAGCAAGGCGACTAGGTTCCACCTATCAACCAACAATCCCAACTAGATGGTGATAAAAAAGACATAGTTTTTAGTAGTGATTTATTCACGAATTCAATTAAATATCTTCAATCAAATTCTAGGGTTTCGTTTATCTTTTCAAACAAACTAAACATGCAATCAACACGAAATCACGAGATCGTTTCCAAGCTCTTACTCAACTAATCATGCATAATCTCTTAAAACACAATTAGATGCATTACTTTGAATAAAAGAGAACTCAAACAAACAAACTTTCATAAATTTATTCAAGCATAAATTAAACATAGATCGTTTCATCAAATCTTAATTCAATAAAACTTAAACAATATAAAACAGATCCAAAGTAATGAAAAACTATGAATTAAACTCACTAAACTTAAGCATCGAACTCCTCTAGTTGGTTTGGTTGTTGATAGGCTTCCTCCGTCGACTCACCGCAGATGTTTAGCCAACAATCATG
This sequence comes from Gentiana straminea, assembly GCA_036785695.1. Classification (NCBI taxonomy): domain Eukaryota; kingdom Viridiplantae; phylum Streptophyta; class Magnoliopsida; order Gentianales; family Gentianaceae; genus Gentiana; species Gentiana straminea. Next base: position 1,300,679 of record JAVUPR010000355.1, on the reverse strand, counting down.
ATGAACACGATTGTTGAAGGGGAGATTTGCATCTCTCGTGTAAAAACGGCTCCTTAGGGTTCTAGGGCGCAGCTATGTGTATATGAGTAAATAGTGTGTAAAAGATTCGGGTTTTAGGCTTCATAATGCGGTGCTTTTATAGAGTTTTAAGTCGGCTGGAAGTAAGTCGGCTGTGGACGCCCGTCCGCCCATCCGGACGCCCGTCCCGGTAATGCCCGGACGCCGAGTAAACGCTCGTTCATCCTCCGTCCGAACTCTCTGAATGTAAAATACAATTCCGGACGCTCGTTCACTTTATCAAACGCCCGTCTGGAATGGACGCTGCACGAACGCTCGTCCAAGATGCCGAGGGTCGGATTTCTTCATCTTTATCCAATTTCTTCAAGCCAATTCCGACTCTATCTTGAATAATTCGACTTGAGCTTCATTTATCCTCTTTATGCACTCGAAAATCAACACCTACATGATAAATAAACAATGCAAAAATGTAATAAAATCCAAATAATAATAATTCCATTAAATCAACACTTAAAATCATCAATTTTGCATACAACCCTCTTAAAATCATCTTTATTAAATAATTACACTTAAACCCTTAATTCTCATGTAAATTATGCAAATGTGGGGAAAATAATAATGAAATAAACCTTTAATAATCATATAAATATGGCCTTAACACTAGACCAACGACTCCACTCCCCACTTACGAACTTACATTGTCCCCAATGTAAAGTGAGTGTAAATAAGTTGTTGGGAAAGCAATGGTGCACTAAAACAAGTCAAAACAAATACTCGGATGATAAAAAAGGGTGGGTGGGTGGGTCAAAGTTATGACCGTTGTGTGTGCAAATAAAATAAAAGTATGTGGAGTGTGACAAGTGTAATGCAAAAGGGTAGATAAACACACCACATAAACTTTTATTGATTTAAAACACACAATATTCCACAAGTATTTGAACTAATACATGTCACACGTTATTTGAAATTTAAAACGTACTAGATCATGATATGAAATATGTGACAAAGTATTAACTCGAGTCTTTTATACCCGCATCCTCAAGGGTTATTTCAAATCGTTCTAACAACCTAAGTCTAAGAAATGATGCATTTGAATTTTCTCTTTTTTTCCATCGGGATTTTCGGATAACCGCCTAATCGTTCCCTTTTAATGTCATTCAAACATTCATCCTAAGACTTGGTGAAACAAAATGAAAATCAATCCTAAGTATTAGCAAAGTATCATCCAAAGTATGAGTAATTATTATATTTAACATTTTTACGGGCCGCCTCCCGGTAGCGCTTTTGGTTAACGTCGTTTGCTCGACCAAAATGATAAGGATTAACTAATATAATATACTAAACAAAACGGGATACTTCTAACAATTACTCACAAAAGCACGTAACAATTAAGCACATAATCCACTAAAAATAAATGCTTAAGGAGTAAAAAGGAAGGATAGTACCCGTCATTGACTACATTTATAGTCTATAGCCGACTTTACCGTGCTTCGAGCTTTTAAGGCACTGGTGGTGGGTCATCCTCATGCACCGCATCCTTCTTCAATACCGGTTTCCAACAGAGGTTAGACAATTCCCACCAATCCAAACGATTCTTGACCTTTTCCTTTAATTTTCGAGCTTTAGGTTTGCGAGCTTTCACATTATTGCTGAAGTCATCTTCTTCAATTACCTGCGTGTTAGTACAATCCACAAAAAAAAAAACACAAAGTGTACACACAAGAACAAGATTCTAGTGTAATGCATGGATATTTCAATGAATTGTAAGTGTTGAAGACAACGCTCTCATGATTAACTCCCAAACTTCTCCCTTACTAAAATCGTCAAGAAAACATACATACTTTTTATCCAACTTCATCTTTGTAATAGGGATAGAATGTATACCTCCCTTACCCTTGTCATTAGATGAATATGGTAAAGCTTCCTCGAATGACCGTGTTTCATCATTCTCGTACCTTTTTCTTCAAAATATGCATTGGATATGGTGTTGCCTTATCTCGGTTGAACCGAGATGCATTTGGGTTGAGCCGGATAAGGTTCGGTTTGAATTGGCCCTTTCAAACTTGGTTCCTTCCAACCTCGCTTCCAATTCGATTATTTCTATTTTTATTTTATTTATTAATATTCCCTTGGGCATGATCAAGCCCTCGTTCGGGTGTTTCATCACTAGTTTCGGTCATTCTCGTATTTCGATTTGAAAATGATACTTGGTCGGGATTTCCCCGATCGATATGACCGCGTTTACTCTCTACTCTTAACCGCCTTTCGTAAGTGTTTAAATCGGGCCTATAAGGAGTGAGTGGGGTCTTACCACTTCGGTCATCAACTATCGAAAAATAGAAAAATAACTTGAAATAGATAAAACTCGAATCGGATGGTGTTTCATTACCGATTTCGGCCGTTTTCATAACTCGATTTGACAATTCTTGTGGAATAGAAAATATCGAATAGAAAATAACACGAAATCGATAAAAAAAAAAACCACAATTGTTTTTTCTCTCGGTAATTACCGAGTGTATTTTTTTTTTTTTTTTTTTAAATTGGTATCTTACCAATAGGTAGGTACCAACAAAAATAAACGAACCGCGTTTACTTTCTACTATCGAAAATAGAAAATAACTCGAAATTGGTAGAAGAAGAAAATTGGTAACTAAAAGAAGGTAGGTACCATCGGAAAATAAAAATAGAAATGTGATAAGAAGAGTGTTGACTTATCCTCGAGAATTTTGAGCTAATACAAGTAGTAACCATAGACACAATGAATTAGCGTCGTTTTCCCCGGCAACGGCGCCAAAATACTGACAGACCTAAACCTAACCTTGGAAACGGCGCCAGAAAGCTGACGGACATTACCTAGGCTATACAGATCCTAACCGGCAGTGTACCGGGTCAAATTGTAGCTCTAGTCTGGTGAGTCAGGTCGTATTCCTCAGGGAAAACATGGTAATTCTTTTAAGTGGGGTTAAACACCAAGAAGCTATTATTAACTCGATCTAAGTTGCAGTTTTATCAGTTTCCTCGGGTTAGATAGTTAGATTAGTTAGATTGTTAGTAAAGCAGTAAATAAATATATAAATATAAGAATAGATAATATATATATTTTTGGATCTAGCCAAGAATACGTTACTGAATTACGATATCTTTTTAGTAGAAATAAATGAGACAGATCTTCCTTTATTCAAGGTGTAAATTATGTGAAACGGTGCACTCCCTCGGCTCCAACAGTTCCTTCTCACACGAGCGTATGAAACTCGTCATATGTCTCATTTAACTATCCTACGTCATCCAAAAGATCGGGTCACTACCGTTTTGTCATGCGGTCAATATTTTAGAATCTTCGTTAGAAATAGATAAATTGACGTAATTAGATCTCGAGCACAAATTTTAATAAGATTTGTTTTTCTAGGACAAATCGCCCCCGGGTATGAAATAGGATTCCGTTGTCACGTTTTCACTCGGCCAATTTTACCCTCCGGTCTTTCTATCCGTACATTAAGTTCAAAATAGAAAGAGATTCATCATAATTAATTTTAATCATTTTTACCATAGTCAATCATCCGGATCTATAAAAAGAATAACTAATTCGATTTCATATCTTGGCTAGATATATTTTTAGCTTAACATTATTATAGATATAGTATACATCATAATATTAGAATAGATTACCGATTACAACCGTTGAATCGGGGTCATTTCCGCCGGATCTACAATCTTCGATAATTATTCTACCATTATAACGATACTATAACTACTTTATTCATATATATATATATAGAAACAACAAACATAATACTTTAGAAAAATACCCGATTACAAATTTGTTGATTCGAGAGGTTGTACTCTTCCGGACATTACAACGACTTCAAAGAATACCGAACTTCCGAGATTTTCCCGAGCATTACAACGGTACTAATTTATTTATATATATAAAAAACATATATATACATACATAGACATATGTATATATACGGGCCCCGAAAATAAAATAAAAAGACAAAATAGATATAGATCTATATATATATCATATATATGTATACATGATCTACAACAAAAAAGAACAGAGACGGAGAGAAAGCAGAGAAAGGGAAAGAAGAGGGGCAAACGATCTGTTGCATCTGCTCTCATATATATAGGCAAATTGATCAAGGCCGGACCGGTCCTGAAAGGGAACCGGACCGGTCCGGTGTCATCATTGCTAGATGACTCAGCTGGATCTAGATCCTTCGATTGTGTATTTATTTGTAATAAAACTTCTAAAATTCATATCTTGAGTTGTAGACCTCCAAAAATTATGATTCAAACGTCAAAATTAAGCTCTCGGAAAATTCTTCAACTTTCATGAAGGAATCTTCTTCAGAAAACGCCGTCTTGATAAGCAATTCATACTCCGAACGTTTTTCGACATTTTCCCTAATACAAATCAATTAGCCACTTGACCACCATTTGAGTTGTAGAAGTCCGATTGACTTGATTCAAAATCCATTGGAAAGCTTTCTTGAAGATATACAACTTTTATTAAGGAAACTTCTTCAGAAAATGTCGTTTTGATGAGCCATTCGTATTACGAAGATATTTCGGGATTTTTACTAATCCGAATCGGTTAGTCACTTGACCATAACTTGAGTTGTAGAACTCCAATTGACGTGATTCAAAGTGCGTTGGAAAGATTATGTGAAGATCTACAACTTTCATTAAGAAGTCATCCCCTGAAAATGCCTCTAAGCTAGGTCAAATCTCCGTCGAAAATATGTAACGATTTAAGTACTTAGGAAAATTTGTTCCGTTGAACTCGTAAACTTGTGGCACCTTCTTCTAATCCTCTAAACACATCTTTTAGACTCAAAACATGTCGTTACGTGGAATCTTGGTCAATATATAATCCCGCAATGAACCACCAAAATACCAAACGTAAATCCGACACGACACTCCGGTTACTAAACCGGTACAAAAACTAATAAAAAACTTATAAAAATACGATAATTTATATAATAACTACTACTTATACATTTGAATAAAACTTAGTAATTTTGACTTGATTTGATACAATAATGCTCAAAATGGTATCAATATTGGGGTAAAATGTCGTAATAATGATCATAAATTTATCTCTCATCAGATATGTAGATATAAAATGATTATATGGACCCCGATTGATCATGGACTCGACTAATATGCTAGGTGTGTATGATTTAATTTTCCTTGGTTTAAAAATTGTCCTAGGCCGTTATGAAGAACATGACCTAGTTTATTTTCAGCATTATGCCATTCCCGTTAGCTCCCCCCGTGTGCGGTGGGTGTATTTTTTATTAGATAAGCGTACGTTAGACTGACCCACTTACACTGTTAAGTGTCACACTATGTGACGGTTGCGTAATTATCCTTAGGACCGGAGTCTACATGGCATCACGGTGTGGATTGTCATGCTTTGACACTATTGAGGTTTCCCCTAGCCATGGGGAGATCATGCGGTAGTGATTGGGTGTGATACTGAAGCATGCGGAGTATACATGTTTGGTCGTCCGGGAATCGCGTACCCTATGAGTAGGAGTGAATATCCGAAAGGGCCTTCTTATAAGGAATGTCTTACCCTCGTGAATCTTTGCAAAGTGAGAGTAAATGAGTTACTTCAAGAGAGCATGATATCCAGATTATAAGATACGGTCGTTGATGCTTGACATTCGACGTACGACCGTATGGATATTGTAACAAATGATAGGATTCTATTTACGTACCGTATGGATATTGTAACAAATGATAGGATTCTATTTACACGGTAACTATTTCACATAAAAGGTAGTAGTCATTGCATTGACTCTTCCGATGATTGGGGGTCACGGTGTGTTGCTAGACGCTATCCCGTGATCATTAGGTATGAAGGGCATTTTCGTAATTTACACCAACATATTCGGAAGCCTATCGGGTCACACACATAAGATCATCTAGCCGGATTAAAATGCGGTTATAGCGATAACCAAATAAGGAAGGTTTATCTCGACTATAAAGTGTTATAGTGGTAAATTAATATGGTGGTATTTATTTATTATGAATAAATATAATACAAGATAAAAATTATGTTGATTAATTAAATATACATATAATGTATATGTATAAGTCGAAATATATATTGTGTATATTGATACACATGTATTTTGCAAAGTAATTAATCATAGCATTATATTATTTAAAGAATATTTCGGATGCCAAAATATTGGCTATAGGGCGCAGATTTAGTTGTGTATAAGTTACATTTGAATTGTTCAATTTAATTAATAAGATCACCTTATATTAATATTGGATATTAATTGATTTCTGAAAAATATATTTATGGTAATAAGATAAAGATATTCAATATTGGATATTGGCAAATATCTTGGATTTATTTAATATAAGATATTAAATTAAATGAGATAAATCAATCAAATATATTTTTCTTATTTTATTAGAAAAATGTTTCTTTCTCCCCAATCTACTAGGAAGCTTCTCCCAATCAGATTGGGATTGACTAGGGGTGCATGTCACTCTATAAAAGGAGAGGCTTGGGCCGCTTGGCTAGTCTTGTTTTGTACCTCACAATTTCAGGAGACTAATAGTTTCTTGTGAAAAATAGAGAGCTTATTAGAGAGAGATTTGTGAGAGAGAAAAGGTCGGTCTAGCAACCGAGTTTTTCTAGTAGCAATCCAGTGGTGGATTCCGGCGGGTTGTCGTGTGGATTAGCGGTAGAGGCCGAACGCTTGGGCGGCTCCATGCTCCACTACACTCCTTAGACGGTCAAAACATCGATCTTTTAGATCAAGCAAGGTAACCACCGTCTACTATCTTATTATGTTTGTTGCTTAAACGATGTCAATCCCGGTTAAAGGAAATAAAATTTTGAATTCCGTTGCGTTCCTGCGTAGATTTCCTAACAATTTCTACTATTTCTTTATGTTTATATATATAATAAATGGTTTTTCCAATTATTATATACTTGTTCGTTTAACGGACCAATTATGATATTGTATATATGATAACGTCCCTAGCATCAAACTGTGAAAGAGAAATCATAATGGTGATGGTTGATGAGATCTCGAGTCACTTTAAAAGGTTTGATACTTAAATGTCTCTAGTCGCATGTACTATCAAACGGGACATTGAAAGTACGATTAGACTAGCACGTATTGGATGTCTTCTATCTTATTGAAGGTAGGGATAAATCTCGTCTATCGAAGTGTAGGGACACTTGGACTGTACGTGGACGTGTATTGGAGAATGCGTACGTTAGACTAACCCACTTACTTTATTAAGTGTCGCACTATGTGGCGGTTGTGTAATTATCCTAAGACCGGAGTCTTCATGACATCATGGCGTGGATTGTCATACTTTGACACTATTGAGGTTTCCCCTAGCCATAGGGAGATCATGCGGTAGTGATTGGGTATGATACTGAAGCATGCGTAGGATTCATGTTACTCGTTTGGAAATCGTGTATCCAATGATTAGGAGTAAATATCCGAAAGGGCCTTCTTATAAGGAATGTCTTATTCTCAAAAGTCTTTGCAAAGTGGAAGTAATATGTTACTTCGAGAGAGTAGGATATCCAGATTATAAGATGCGGTCGTTGATGTTTGGCACTCGACCAATGACCGTATGGCTATTGTAACAGCGATAAGATTATATTTACACGGTAACCTCACATGAAAGGTAGTAGTCATTGCATTTAACTCTTCCGATGATTGGGGGTCACGGTGTGTTGCTAGACGCTATTCCGTGATCGTTAGGTATGAAGTGATTTTTCGTAATTGCACTTTGTGCCTACGGCCAACATATTCGGAAGCCTATCGGGTCACCCACATAATAACGTCTAGCCGGATTAAAATCCGGTTCTAGTGAAAACCAGATAAGGAAAGTTTATCTCGACTATAAAGTATTATAGTGATAAATTAATATGGTGGTATTTATTTATTATGAATAAATATAATACAATATATTAATTATGTTGATTAATTAAATATACATATGATGTATATGTGATATACATGTATTTTGCAAATTAATTAACCATTGTATTGTTTTTCAAAAAATATAAATAATCATATTATTATATTAATTAAGAATATTCCGGATGCCAATTTATGGCTATGTGGGGCGCATATAATAGTGTATAAGATACACTTGGATTATGCAATTTAATTAATGAGATTACCATATATTAATATTAGATATTGATTGATTTATGAAAAATAGATTTATGGTAATAAGATAAAGATAGTCAATATTAGATATTGTTTCTCAAAAATATTAGATATTGACAATATCTTGGAAATATTTAATATGAGATATTAAATTAAATGAGATAAATCAATCAATTATATTTTCCTTATTTTACTAGTAAAATGTTTTCTTTCTCCTCAGTCTATCAGAAACTTTTCCTAGTCAGATTGGGAGTTATGATGGGGCGGCCCCCTATATATAAGAGAGGGGTTGGCTAGCTCTTTTGTACATCACAATTAGAAGAGTTCAAATTTACTAGAAATTGAGAGTTTCCTGAGAGAGATTTTGAGAGAGAGAAAAGGTCTGTCTAGACAAAACCGAGGTTTTCTGGTAGCAATCAATGATTGGATTCCGGCGGGCTGTTCGTGTGGATCACCGGTAGAGGCCGAACACTTGGGCGGCTTGCAGAAACTACAACCGTATTCAAAGCGTCGATCCAATTGGATCAACCAAGGTATTCTCGTTGTCCACTTCTTTTATGCTTGGAATAAGGCTAGGCCTCTTTTCAAAATATTTGATTTTGGAAAAGACTTGGCCTGGCCCTTTTCAAAATTTTGATTTTGAAAAGTGCCAAGGTAGATGTCTTTTGGTTTTGGAAACCAAAGACATCCCCTTCGATTAAGAATCAAAAAGAAAGAAACTAAAGGTACCTAATTTTAATTTTGACTTTAATTTGAATAGTTCTAATTAATTAAAATTAAAATAGAAATCATTTTAAAATTAATCGTTAATTTTATTTCGATTAAAATCATTTAATTAATTAAATGTGCATTAGTTAATCGATTAGATAAAATTATTTAATTGATTAAACGTTAATCGATTAATTAAAGACGCATAAGTTGGTAATTTTTGCATTTATCTTTTTCATAAGATTTTATTGTATGGATTAGATATGTTAGATATAATATGATTGTATGGACCCCGATTGTTTATGGACTCGACAAATAGGATAGATGTGAATGATTTATTTTTCGTTGGTTTAAAATTATCCTAGGCCGTTATGAAAAACGTGACCTAGTTTATTTTCTGCATTATCCCATTCCCGTTAGCTCCCTCCCGTGTGCGGCGGGTGTATTTATTTTATTAGAAAAAATTTATGTAAAGCGGAAGATGAAGGCCAAAGAAAGACGAAAATAAAGATCCTATCGGAGAATGACGCATTAAAGATCCTATTGGCGGTTGCGGCTACCTTTAGTTTGTGACCCGCGGTTTTGTCAATTTGTATTCGAAATCGCACATAGAAAAAATCCATGATCATACAGGTTACTTTACGCATTTATTTGTTTTTGTGATTGTATTTATTTTATATGATACGATAAATGCAAGACTATGCACGATCTAGATAAATGTGTAGGATGTTTGTCTATAGAGATAGATATATATTTGATGAGACCGTAATTGATAAAATTAATTAAGTGAATTAATTTAAGAAAATTATTCCCACAACAAAAATTGAGTTATATTTTGTCTTCCAATATTTTAATGACGGTGAAGAGCCCTTGTTCGGATCCAACTGATCGGCCCATGTCGGGAGTTGACCTACCTCAGGTATATCGTTATTTTCGAGATTTGATCGTTATGAGATCTCATGAATATTTTGGTTCGACTCGACTAAGAATCTTGCGGTGATTGGCCCACGTCAGGACCGTCTGATTTTAGAAACAAGGGGTTGACTATCACATAATGATGTGAAGCGTCAAAGAGTTTACTAGTCAACCACCAAGAGTCACCTAAAGAAGTGATTGGTAAAGTGTTACCTACTTGTCAAATTATCCCGGTTGATCGCCCACGTCGGGAATCGGGGTAACTAGATGAGATCATGGCCACTAAAGAATTTTAGAAAATTCTTGAAGTCAATTGGGAGTAATTGACTAGTGGAAGCAAAATCATAAACCAAAAGACCATTTTTTTTTTGCATGTACAAACAACAATACTCTTTTATCATTATTTTTATGTTGTAGTTTTTAGCAAACTTTATTTCTATGTTGTATTCTTGATTATTAAAATCAAAATGGCTGTTACCTTTGAGAAACATTCTCAAATAAGGTTAAGTAATTTTAATCCTTTTAAAATAAGCGATGACACGAGCAACTACGTTATAGTAGTTCAAGACAAGGAGACTACATATTTGATGTTGTGCTCTAAGACTTTAATTATTAATCAAAACGGAAGCTCAGGATATGATTAAATCGCTTGAAATGAATTTCAACGAATTAATCATACGGTTGGATACGACGTTGTCCAATGGGTCATTTCGTCATACGATGACAATTAATTCAAAACATTAGATGTGTTGAATGTGAATGACCACAACGAATTTTGGAAATGTTGTTTTCAAAATTGTAAGATTTAAGTATCGACTTAATTTTTTAATATTGCTTAAAGGTTAATTAAATAGTTCATGTTTTGAATAAGATTCAAAAGGTTAAATAAACTATCTAATAAACTTTGGATTTTCTTTATGAAAGAAAAATTAAAGACATAGCTCTTGTGATTTTTCTTAAGTATTATGAAGACTACACTAAGAAATATTTACAAGTGCTTAAAGTATTAAAAGGAATGTTAGGGCATGTGCTTAAAATAAGAGATCTTATCGAAGTCTCTATTCTAGGCAAGTGCGTTGAGATAAATCTATCTAAATTCAAGTCAACTTGATGTGATCCAAATTGAGAAGAATGAAGGGTAGAGCAATGATGGGCTTGGATAAATTAATTAAAGTCTTTTATTTGATTTTTTTGTGTCAATAAGGCCATCCTATTTGTTTGAGGCGCCACTTTGGTCCTTTGTATTATTTTATGCTTTGTTTTTAAGTAGTAATAGGCCAAAAGCCCATTCGGGGAGATGCCTATATCATAGTATATTAGGTTAAGTGTTTGTTTTTAGCAAATAAAATCCATTTGAGCTTATTAGAGTCAGATTAGGCCACTAGAAAATAAAGTGGCGAAAATTACTATGTAATTAGTACAACATTGCTTAGGAGATTGAGAATCTTTTATTTGTAGCCTATATATAGGCATTCTACTATCATTGTAAAGGGACCTTATCATTGAAATTTTCGCTAAATATTTCTTTTAAGTAGAGTCGGCTTAAACCATCACTTGCGAGTGAGTATCTTCTTTGTCTTAGATGATACACCCTTAAGAATGAATCGGCGTCGTGAGCGAGCGTTGTATATTCTTAGCCTTGATCCTAGGTCGGAGACTCTAAGACTAGGTTTTCATAGCTCTCGATCGGCCCCTAGTTACTTCCCGGGCACGTATTACATCGCTTGGTAGCAGAGCACAACAACTAAGGTATCAAATATCCCATTTATTTGTTTTTCTTTATTTTCATACTATTCAAAAAATATATATATATATATATATATATATATATATATTTGTTCTTGTTTTTCTTTATTCGTCCCCTTCCCAAACCCTAAATTTCAAATCTTCAAACCTTCATCCCAAGAACCCTAAGTATTTTCCAGATCCCGTTTTTTATATCATTTCGTTCCCTAACCAAAACAACTCGAAATTTTTTGAAATTTTTACTACATCTCCAACACATAACGTTCTACAATTTGTCTCTTACACCCAACCCAGATTCCCCGTAAATCTTGCTTAAAACCGCCGATTAATCCAAACAATCTGTCCAGAAAAACTGCAGCAGTAAATCGTTGTTCGAATTAGTTTTCAGTGGGTTAAATGACTCGAAATTACCTGAAATTTGGTGACATTATATGAAATTTTCAGATCTACAAATTTTATCTTTTGAGTTTTCCAAAATTAGCTGTAGTTTGGTCGCAATTAGCACCGTAAGACACTTCTATCAATCTGAAAATTTCTGACAGATTGCACCAGTTCCCGAAAAGCGATTGTTTGAGCGACCTCTATAACTCCAAAAAACCTGAAATTTTGACATCCTTTAGAAAACTCTCTAATCTGAAACTTTTGTCTTTTGAGTTGTTCCAGATTCGCAATAGTTTGTTCACAATCTTCACGAGACTTCACTGCTTAAATTCTGGAAATCCTGACAGCATCATCTTTAGGGTTTTGCTCATTATTCTGATTTGTTTGAGAAGAATATGTTCTACGACCGAGAACGAGGGAGAATGATAAACACGAGAGATTTGTATGGATATAAATATTTTGGTCATGGATTCCAACATATTTTATTCCCATTGTCTTATTCGGGAGAGGGAATATGAGTTGTGCATTGATCATCTGGGCAAAGAGAATCTGATTAGCAGGAAGGTGGTTAAAGAATTGAACTTGCCGACGGAAAGACATGATTATCCTCATTACTTTGTTGAGGGAATTAATAAGGTTTGGGTGACAATGCAAGCATGGATTCCTTTGTCGGTTGGAGGTCATCGGTCTGAAATATTATGTGATGTGGTTCCACTAAAAGGTGAACATTTGATATTAGCAAAGCCATGGTTACAATTGTACAAGGTACGTCACAATTCATCCCGCACTCGGTATTCTTTTTATGATCATAGAAAGAAGTATGTCCTTGAATCACGACCTTCTACACAAGAGTGTAATCACAAGATTGCAGAATCCAAAAATGTGGAAATTGTTGCGGAGGTGCATCAAGAAAAGAAGGATAAATGGAAGAAGGAATCCGAACGCAGGTGGCGAGAGTTGCGGGTTGGATGGAAGAAGGAAGATGAAATTTTTTGGAAGAAATTTTGGGCGGATGATGCCAAACGGAGGGCTGAACGTAAGGAAGCAAATTGAATTAGTTGCAGCGGAGAATGAAGAGATTGTTCGTATTCATGAGGAGGAGTTGAAAAAGGAGAAAGGTGAGAGTGTGGTGGAGGTGGATGAGCGTGATATTGTGGATGCGTACGTGGATGAGATAGCTCATGTTGATGAGACATTAGTGGATTCTCATGTTGAGAGTGATGTTGAGCATGAAGAAGTTCAAGATACTCCAGCCGAGTCTCTTGATTTATCTTTGCATGTGCATGATACTTATGATGAGTTGGTTCCGATCAATGTGGAGTCGTACTCTTTTGTTGGAGCGGTTGGACATGAAGCAAAATCAGCCATGTCAATTGAGCACTTAAAGGGGTTACAAGCGCACCATATTTACAATGATTCATTTTTATTGCATTGTCTTCCTTTAGATTTTGTTGTTGCTGATTTATATGCTTTGAAAATTCATTTGTACAAGAGGATGATTACTGCGTTGTTCACCTCTATATTTTTAGTGGTTGCTATTCACTATGTGGGCTTACTCACATATGATGGGCCGAGATTGTTATTTGATCCAGGTGGATTCGAGGACGAATCATTTCGAAGGAGAAGGAATGATGTGATCCAGCCTGAGAAGAATGAAGGGACAATGAAGGGCTTGGATAAATTAATTAGAAGTCTTTTAATTGATTTTTTGTGTCAATAAAGCCAGCCCATTTGTTTGGGGCGCCACTTTGGTCCTTTGTATTATTTTATGCTGTTTTTAAGTAGTAATAGGCCAAAAGCCCATTCGGGGAGATGCCTATATCATAGTATATTGGGTTAAGTGTTTGTTTTTTAGCAAATAAAAGCCATTTGGGCTTATTAGAGTCGTGTTAGGCCCACTAGGAAATAAAATGACAAAAATTACTATGTAATTTGTCTCACATTGCTTAGGAGATTGAGAAGTCTTTTATTTGTAGCTCATATATAGGCATTACACTATCATTGTAAATGGACCTTATCATTGAATTTCTTTTAAGTCGAGTCGGCTTAAACCATCACTTGCAAGTGAGTATCTTCTTTGTCGTAGAGGATACACCCTTAAAAACGAATCAGCGTCGTGAGCGAGCGTTGTGTGTTCTTAGCCTCGATCCTAGGTCGGAGACTCTAGGACTAGGTTTTCATAGTTCTCGATTGGTCCCTTAGTTACTTCCTGGGCACGTATCACATCACAACTCTTAGATATATGATATCTTACGAGAATGATTAAATTAGGAAGATTAAATACAGAATGAACTAAGATAAGAAAAGTGAAGTAAACGTTGCAACATTTTCGGAATTGTATTATGAGTCTGGTAAACTGATAAAGGAACTAAATAAGTGTTATTATGTTCAGGTTCTTATGAAGGACATGATCTCAGGTATTTGTTAGGATTTAAAGGCCAAATTCAATTCTAAGGAATAAAACGTTATTCCGATAAAGTTGAATAGTCGTTGAATCTAACATACTAGACTGGTGTCACTATATAGTTGATATAGGTGATATAACATCTCAACCAAATATTTGTATGGCTGTTATCCTTAATATTTTTTGTTTGTTCTAGACATAGTCTCTATTGAAGAGAAACGTGTGATTGAATGTCATTCTGATGATGTCTGAACCATATGATTATAAACCATGTGGATAATACGTATCTTATCTAAAGATGACTAAAATACCTTTTAAGAAAAGGTTGCGAATTCTAGAAAAAGTGTCTAAAGCCTAAACATACCGATTATTGTTGGATTATGACAATTAATGCCACAAGTAATTGTTTATTATTCTCTGTGACTATTTTTTAGAAATAGTTGAATGTTCTTAGTAAAGTATAACAATTCGGAAAGCCCAAAAAGTTCGTGCTAGTACAAAAATGAGATTGATGAACTACTTAGGAATTAATCTTCAATTTAATTGAAGTAATTAATACCTGAAGGGTGTTTCAGAAGCTGTATGAAATAGAATCAGATTCTCCCTTGAAGGATGCCATTTTTGGGTGCAATTAGATTGTGTTTCTAAAATGGAAACAACACTTTATACGATAAATGTGTGACGTAAGCCATGCGAAGTATCCCTTAACCGTTTTGGGATAGTGCCTTTATACAATACATGTACTTAACCAAGTTCCAAAGATTAAAGGTTGAATAAATTCCATATCGATATGGAAGACGATGACATCGAATTCATTTTAACCGATGTTTTAGAGTTGCCGTGCTTCCGCAAGCAATCGGTGTCGAAAGGCTTGGAGCCTAGTGATGACGGTCGACTTGGTATCATATTTTACCATCAATCTACCCCGGATTTGTGTTCTCAATGGGGATATTATGTATGAAATCATGAGTTAATTAGCTAAATGTGATTAAGCCACGTCTTGGGTGACTAAATTGGTCTTATACGTATTAACCGTATATTTTATGCGTTATTTGCTAGAAATAGAAGCTACTATGTGTGTTATGGTTTTATTGACAGATGAACAAGTGTTCGAAGCATCATTTGGGCTTAAAGAGAGAGTCAATCGATAGATAACTGAACGGAGTTGAAGGTTGAAGTATTTCGAGCGGAGATTGGACCCGAGAATCTGATTGGTGATCTTTCAACACAGTTTCTGAAGCTTTACAAGACGAATTGGGCTTGGACTTCTACATTAAAGTTGTAGGTCTTTAAACAAGGATTCCATTGCACTTTGAATCACCCGAATATGAGTTACTTAGGCCAAGTTATGGTCCAAATAACGAAGCTGGGCCTAGGGTATTCCAAGTTAAGTCGGCAGACAGAAAAAGACGAAAATACCCTCGGTAAATCGGGAGTTACCCGAGATTTACCGAGCCCCAGAATCTTCCAGAAACGTGTTTTCTTGTCCTCCAAGGATTGGGTTTACTCCTAAGTCGTTTTATACACCTATATAAGGCCATTCAGAGCTGCAAAATTGTATTCATCATCAATTCCATTCATTCTTCATCTTTTTTCTAGTTCTTCATCAACTTGCTACAATGTAGCCTTTTGGAATAAAGTCTTTTTTTATTTTCTTCTTTTTTTCTTGCAATTAAGTCATGAGTCTTTCATTATTGAATTGTGCTTGGTTTACGATCTTCATGGATCGTCTTGAGTCACCGGAGGGAGAGAGAATTGAAGAGTATATATGTTCTTCGTTATAAGTAAGATCTATTCCAATGTTTTATTTCTTTTCTTAGATTCATGATTGTTCTTGTGTTAGATCTAGATTATGCTTGCATCTAATCATCTATGAATTAATTAAACGAACCTTAATCTTTATTATTCGATTCGTTCATATTATATGAAGAATTATGGGTTGCGCTCTTCAGATCTGCAACAGTCTTTATCGCTAAATCTGAATACCTAGTAAATCATAATTCGGTGGTTCGGCGTCAGCTACGTTGATCGACAGGAATAATTAAAACGAGTAATAGGTCTGGCCAATCTAGTATTCGTAATTCATAAATTAACATGAAGTGCTGATAGTGAAGTGTTAATTAGGACATTGTCTTGATGGACCCTAGAACGTGCTAATCGTTGTCGATAGTCGCCTAGGCAGTTAGCGGTATGGGTTAACGCTCAATACCGGCAATTCTAGTTCTTCATTCGTATGGGCTATTACGGACCAATTAAGGAGAGTAGCTGGTATATAGATTATCTACTACCATGGTCGGAGTAGATAGGGTTAGGAGTTGCACCCGTAGCTAAATTACGCACACGAGTCGAATATGGATTAAGGGGAGGTTAGTTAGGAATAGTGTGGTTAGTACCTTTTCGATATATGATTGATGATTGGTTTATTTGCATCTCTTTTATTTACTTGTCCTTTATGTTGGTCAATGACCACCCCTATCCGGTTGACCTATGAATTGTGGTTGTGTTTAGCATTATTAAATAATAGTCTCTGTGGGATCGACATTGACTCGCCCTTGCTATACTACGATTGACCTTGTCCTCTTGCTAGTATTAAGCGACTTACACATGATCACCTAGTACGACATATGAAACTTTATGGCGTATCTTAGCAAGTACGCTAGATAACATTTACTTACCCGCGGAGCAAAACCGTTTGTCTCCAAACATGCCGTCTTCTAAAGGAAGTGTCTCTTCCAAAAGATACAATGGGAGTAAATGAAATCTCAAAAGTAGTTTGAGAACCACAAAGAGATATTCAACCATTGGAACATGAGCGTACGCCGCATGTAGATGAGGTGCATGACACTGCTCGATGTGGCGCATGACACCGCCGGGCACACAAGTATTCTCGTGAGTCTACGGATCACCATAAGCCTTAAATGGCTACCGGTATGTTCATTTTGAAGAATGAAGATCTCGCGACTTATGCAAGAATGCTTGAAAGGCAAGATTAAGAGATATGGCCGGAGCCATAATATATGAAACGTATTCCATGTGTGACAAACGGGTTGTGAACCCGGTATGTCTTACCCGAAGGGAATGTCTCTAAAAGGTGTAGCATGTCTTTATGAAAGACCAACATGGAAGGTAATATGATTGCTAGTTAAGCTGAATTGGTGGCTGAGGCTATGAGGTGTAAACCATGTAATTACCTTTATGCTACCGCTTATGCTTAAATCTATTCGATAGTGCTTGTTGTAGCCGCGTATCATGGCTATATGATAGTGTTGAAAAAGTTGGGCCAATGGCTTGATGTTCATAGATGATAACGTGTTATGTAAGCTTATGAGATCTATTTATGGACTCAAACAAGTTCCTCAATATAAGTTCCTTGCATTGATGAATCAAAATAGTTTGATTTCATCAAGAGGAAAGATATGTCTTATGTGCAAAAGGGTTAGTGGGAGTGATACGCTTTTGAGCAAGGTATTTCCTTCTCGTAATCAACATCCCGTGTCACAATAATGTTTGGTTGTTCAAGGTCTTTTCGAAAGTTCTTGGAAGTAGCGCTTCTTATTTTGGAAATAAGAATCTATAGTGATAGATTTAGATAATGCTTGAATATCACAGCTCACATGCATAGATGAGATGCTAAAAGAGTTTAGCATAGACCACATCAAGACTTACCGCTACCCGCATTCTCGGGGTTTATCTATGACGACAGACGTCGATCCTAAAGAGAAGGTGAAATATGATACTTGTGGAAGGTTCCCTTTGCTACCGCAATAGACCCATCATAAGAGTTGTGCTAGATGTTCATACCCCATGAAAAGTCATGAGTAAGTATGAAAGGGATTCTAGTAAATGTCAAGAATGTCCTTAAATTGTTAAGAATGGGTTCCTAGTTTATTGAAACTTGGAATCAAATAATCGTAGATATACGTATGGGTACCCCGTGTCTTATAAAGATAGTGGGAGCTATAGTTTGGGTTTGCGAAATACTTTTATTAAGTGATACAAAGTGAGATGGAAATGTTCTTAGCGAAAGTCACTCAGTAATTCTACTACCGAGCCAAAACACAAGATTTCCTTGGAGGCGTAGAGGAGCAAGATACATGGATCTAAGATGTTCATTCCTAAACCTTGTATGGTTCTTCCACCTTTTCTATATAGCCGATATAGTAAGTGGATTCATTGCTTGAAGCAGGGACCGTGGTCTCGTCGAGATTCATGTGTGTGTTGAGGCGGTTCCTTTTGACTTGTTCATTTGGAGCATTATATGAAGATAGTCGAGTCCCCACGGATAGTGATCCGTTCACACTTAGGGATTGCGCGAGTATTGCATGAGATTCTTGTGTTTCAACTTGGTCCCATGTGTACGAGTGATTGGCTTTAGCCAAGTGGAAGATTGTTGAAATAGTATCCTAAACCCAATCGGGTTGAACCGGATCCGACCGGGTCATTTCTACTAGTTCTTTATGTTTATACATATAATAAATGGCTTTTTTGTTATTATATATTTGTTCGTTTAACGAACCAATTATGATATTGTATATATGATAATGTCCCTAGTATCAAATTGTGAAAGAGAAATCATAATGGTAATTATAGTTGATGAGATCTCGACTCACTTTAAAAGGTTTGATACTTAAATGTATCTAGTCGCATATACTATCAAACGGGACATTGATAGTACGATTAGACTAGCACGTATTGGATGTCTTCTATCTTATTGAATGTAGGGATAGATCTCGTCTATCGAAGTGTAAGGACACTTGGACCGTATGTGGACGTGTATTGGAGAGTGCGTACGTTGGGACGACCCACTTACTTTATTAAGTGTCACATTATGTGACGGTTGTGTAATTATCCTAAGACCGGAGTCTACATGACATCACGGTGTGGATTATCATACTTTGACACTATTGAGGTTTCCCCTAGCCACGGGGCGATTATCCGGTAGTGATTGGGTATGATATCCGAAGCATGCATAGGATTCATGTTGCTCGTCCGGAAATCACGTATCCTATGATTAGGAGTAAATATCCGAAATGGCCTTCTTATAAGGAATGTATTATGCTCGAAAGTCTTTGCAAAGCGGAAGTAATATGTTGCTTCGAGAGAGTAGGATATCCAGATTATAAGATGCGGTCGTTGATGTTTGACACTCGACCAACGACCGTATGGATATTGTAACAGCGATAGGATTATATTTACACGGTAACCGTTTCACATGAAAGGTAGTAGTCACTGCATTTGACTCTTCCGATGATCGAGGGTCACGGTGTGTTGCTAGACGCTATTCCGTGATCGTTAGATATGAAGAGCATTTTCTTAATTGCACTTTGTGCCTACGGCCAACATATTTCGAAGTCTATCGGGTCACTCACATAAGAACGTCTAGCCGGATTAAAATGCGGTTATAGTGATAACCGTATAATGAAAGTTTATCTCGACTATAAAGTGTTATAATGATAAATTAATATGGTGGTATTTATTTATTATGAATAAATATAATACAAAATATTAATTATGTTGATTAATTAAATATACATATATGTGTGTCGAAAATATGTATATATGATATACATGTATTTTGCAAATTAATTAATCATAGTATTATTATATTAATTAAGAATATTTTGGATGCCAATTTATGGCTATATATAATAAAGTGTATAAGATACACTTGGATTATGCAATTTAATTAATGAGATTACCTTATATTAATATTAGATATTAATTGATTTATGAAAAATAGATTTATGGTAATAAGATAAAGATAGTCAATATTAGATATTGACAATATCTTGGAAATATTTAATAAGAGATATTAAATTAAATGAGATAAATCAATCAATTATATTTTTCTTATTTTACTAGTAAAATATTTTCTTTCTCCTCAATCTATCAGAAGCTTTTCCCAATCAGATTGGAAGCTATGATGGGGCGCCCCACCCTCTATATAAGAGAGGGGCTGGCTAGCTCTTTTGTACATCATAATTAGAATAGTTCTAATTTACTTGAAAAATTGAGAGCTTCCTAGAGAGAGATTTTGAGGGAGAGAAAAGGTCGGTCTAGCATAAACCGAGTTTTTCTGGTAGCAATCTATGACGGGATTCCGGCGGGCCGTTCGTGTGGATCACCGCAGAGGCCGAACACTCGGGCGGCTTCGTGTAGTTTCCCGTAGACAAAGCGTCGATCCAATTGGATCAACCAAGGTATTCTCTTGTCTACTTCTTTTATTCTTTGTTGCTTAAACGAAGTCAATCCCGGTTAAGAGGAAATAAATTTTGAATTCCGCCGCGTTCCCGCGTAGATTTCCTAACACTTCCTCAACTTTTTTTGGGCATTCTTCCTTAACTTTTAGACTTGAAACTACAACAAATCTTTGGGATTTGAGGCTGAATGAGAGCAATCTCCTAGAGAATTAGCTCTTCTAGAGAGCTTAACCTGGTAAGAACTTGAAGATAAAATGGTGGAATTAGAGCTAAACACCAAAGAGAGAAGAAAAAGATGATGAGCTTGAAATTCTTACCAAATGTGGTTGCAACAAGAGCTTGGTTGTCTTCTTATTCACGATTGGGAGCTTGAACTTAATTCCTTATAGCAAAAGAAGCATAAATAAGAGTTTAAGGTGGAGTTTAAATGGAAACGAGGTGAGAGACCTTAGGTCGGTTGCTAGGGCTTTTGGGAAGGGGGTTTATGAGACAGAACCTGAAATGAGGGGATTTTATACCCTCAAGTGCCAACCCCATTGTTGAGCCGATGCTTTGTTGGCGCTGGGCTGGTGGCTGAGGCTCTAGAAAGGCCTAAAATATCGTTAATGAAGATTCTAGTTTACACAAACTTTCTCCCACGAAGTCCATCGAATCCTTTGTCCATCTGTGCCATGAAACTACAAGAAACGATTAAACAATTGATGCATACCAGTTGTTCAATAATTGTCTTAGGGGTAGCCAGAGCTTGCATAATAAATATAGGCATCACACACAAACATGACACGGTAAAGTAATCTTGCTCCCAAAAGACAAAAATCTAAAACCCCAAAGCCTCTTATGAATCTTCGTAATAATCTCATCAAACAAAGCACAACCGAAATGTCCCATAAAGAGAAAAACATATAAGTAACGAATGTATCCCAAATAAGCACTCTCTTGCATATTAACTTTTGACACGAAATTATCTCATACCGCTCCAAGAAATCATTAAACATCAGAAAACCTTGCTTATAACACCCAGCAAGATTAAACAATAGCGTTGTAATAACAATCTTGCCTTTGAGACAATGCACAATAATTTAAATCTCTCAACACAAAAAATATGTACAAATCATTTATTCACACTGAATCGTTGAGACATATTCCTCGTATAAATCATCCCTAAAGTTTTAGACAATGAGTAGAACTTGGGTTGGGCTCAATATTTGTTTACATATTACATATTCACAACACCATGTTACATTACTTTACACTTTGGCGATTGGATCTCGAAGCAAGAACATAGAGAACAAAGTAGAGCATATAACAAACAAAACGGTCGCTCTCTGTGGTCTTTGTAGTTTCCGCTTCCTCCTCTTCAAATTATTTCCCGACAGCTCCACCCTCTAACCTCCATTGTCGATCACACAAATTTGAGAGATCAAATCTGCTTGAGATTCTTGCAGTTTCAATGGAGAGCTTCGTCCTCTCTTATTCACCGATAGTTACCACCACCACCACCACTGTATCCTCCTCCTCTAGGATCTCCCTCCACCACCGTGGTGGTGTAAGATCATCCATTTCCCCTGTTTGCAGCTCTCTCCGGCCCGTCTACCCTGTTAAACAGCATTTTCTTCCTTCTTTACCCAATCCCAAATCCTCAAAGTTGTGTCTTTTCTCTCCTTTATTGGTTTCTTCTAAAACCACATCAAAATCTACACTTCGTGCTTCTTCCTCGCCTGCCGAACCAATACCTGAATCCAAACACGTAACCCCACAAGGTGCTAAAGTCATCCCGTTGATTGTTTCAGTATCCATTGGCTTGATTGTCCGTTTTTTAGTACCGAAACCAGTCGAAGTGACCTTACAAGCATGGCAGCTTCTCTCGATTTTCCTCTCCACCATTGCTGGACTTGTCCTCAGTCCATTACCAGTCGGCGCGTGGGCGTTTCTTGGCTTGACCACCTCAATTCTTACCAGAACTCTCCCTTTTACGACTGCGTTTAGTGCATTCACTAATGAAGTTATTTGGTTGATCGTCATTTCTTTCTTTTTTGCTCGTGGGTTTGTGAAGACGGGTTTAGGCGATCGAATTGCTACATATTTCGTCAAGTGGTTGGGGAAGAGTACTTTAGGATTGTCTTATGGGTTGACCTTTAGTGAAGCATTGATTGCTCCGGCAATGCCTAGTACTACGGCTAGAGCTGGTGGGGTTTTCTTGCCGATCATTAAGTCCTTGTCCCTTTCTGCTGGGAGTGAGCCTGGCCATCCCTCTGCTAAGAAACTAGGATCTTATTTGGTTCAATCACAGTTCCAGGTATGGACATTCTGTTCTTTAGTAAAGTTATGATCTTTATGGCTATGCATTTTCTGTTCTTGCTTATTACATGGTGATTACCAGAACGAAAACGATCGTGCCACTAGACCGACCATTGATCATGATGGAGCCTATTGATCAATGGTGGAGCCGATTGATCAATTGTCCACAAGCGTGTAATACCACAAAGTTGTGGTCTACAGAGGTGTTGGTGCATATTTTATTTGCAACAGGAAGTATTGTTTTAGCTGACTGCCTGTTTTAGAATTGTTCTACCATTTACTAGTTTGGTTGTCTTTTCTTCAATTAAACACTGTACCTGAGAGAGGGGGCTCTGTCATATGTTGATAAGTAAGATTGTAGTTTATTACTTATGTTTGTGATTGTGAATCATAGATTATGTTTATTTGGTTGATGTTTGTTGTGCTGTGTGACAGTCTGCTGGTAACTCTAGTGCCCTTTTCCTAACCGCTGCAGCTCAAAATCTACTTTGCCTAAAACTAGCTGAGGAACTTGGGGTGGTTATTGCAAGCCCGTGGGTTTCTTGGTTCAAAGCTGCTTGTCTACCAGCAATTGTTTGTCTTATTGCTACCCCTTTTATCTTGTACAAGCTATATCCTCCTGAGATCAAGGATACTCCAGAGGCACCTATAATGGCAGCAAAGAAGTTAGAACTGATGGGTCCTGTCACAAAGAATGAATGGGTGATGGTTAGCACAATGCTTCTTGCAGTATCTTTATGGGTTTTTGGGTAGGTATCCTTCGGTTTGATATACTGTTTTTTTTCGCATTTTGGCTATGATGCAAATACATGTCTTTTGTTTCTGATAAGTAATGTCAATTTCACAATAATTGCAAAGAAATCACTGCTGTTCATGAATTCTGCAAAAAACGATGTTGATATCATGTGACACAAAGTTCCATAATTCGTATGAATGCACTCACAAGTTTCATAGATTGTTTCTACTTTCTTTGATCTGTTCATCCCTTAATTTGCATTATAATCCTGCATACTCGTGTACACAGGGACACTCTTGGTATTCCAAGTGTTGTTGCTGCCATGCTTGGTTTATCCATATTGCTTTTATTGGGAGTTCTTAATTGGGATGACTGCTTAAGTGAAAAGTCGGCATGGGATACTTTGGCTTGGTTTGCTGTTCTAGTTGGTATGGCGAGTCAATTGACAAATCTCGGCATTGTAAACTGGATGTCCAGCTGTGTAGCCAAATCTCTTCAGTCTCTATCATTGAGCTGGCCTGCTGCATTCGTTGTTCTTCAAGCTTCTTACTTCTTGATCCACTACTTATTTGCTAGTCAGACAGGCCATGTAGGAGCTTTGTATTCCGCGTTTCTTGCCATGCACATCGCATCTGGGGTACCCGGTGTTTTGGCAGCACTTGCTTTGGCGTATAATACGAATTTATTCGGTGCTTTGACACATTATAGCAGTGGGCAAGCTGCAGTTTACTTTGGAGGTGTGTCTATGTATTTGAAGTTGTTTAATTGTAATTTTACGGCACTCTCAATGTGTTTTGCAGACGAATTACTGATTGTTTTGTTTTTGTTGTATTGCAACAGCTGGTTACATTGATCTACCGGATATCTTCAAATTCGGATTTGTGATGGCGGTTATCAATGCATTGATCTGGGGAGGTGTTGGCGTTATCTGGTGGAAATTTTTAGGGCTCTATTGATTTCATCTTCCATTTTAGGTAGGGAAATAAAGTTTTGTTCTTTTACTCCATTTGATAGAGCTGACTTTTGGTAGCAAAATGCAGCAGTTTGCTCTAAAGAAAATGATTGATTTTGAGCTCGCATTTCGCTTTTTTGAGCTCAATTTGTTTCAGACTGCACATTTGCAGAAATTAGTGTAATTTTAATGATGAATTTGCAGAAATTACTATAATGAAAGGAGGGAGGGGGGGGGGGGGTTGGATTAAGGTACAATATTTGTATCAAGTCAATTTACATGATATAATTAACTTTCTAAATGATGATTGTGAGAATCATTCATTGGTAGCTAGCTGATATCCATGTTTTGAATCTCTTCCACTATCTCCAGCTTCCCGAGAATCAGCCGTTCTTGCTTCTTATCTGTTAGTTTGCATGATTGTCAAGAAATACAAATAGACAGACATCGATGATAATGCAGAAAATAAGAAATGATGCTATTGTATGGTAGGATACACTCTTGATCTGGATTGTCTGCAAAGTTGGAGTGCAAAGCGTTCCCTACGCTATCCACTATAGCAGAGGTAGTCATGGATGCTTCAATGCACAATATCGCAGTGATAGCATCCAAACGTGTTACCTCGTTTCTGAACATCAGCCTCGCATGAGCTGCATTCATGCATCATCATCATCAAATGTAACTCTGTAATTAGCATATTATAATGATGAAATCTTGTACCTTGAGCAAGTCGTATCAAACTCTCCAGCATGCGTACAGTTGTCCTTGCTGACAACGAAGAGGTGGTAAAGTCGGTAAAAAATAACAATTTAGAAATCAGATTCTCGACAAAGATTGCATAACAAAAACCACCTGCATTGTGAGTTGAAGATCTTCGTTGAAGTTGGTAATAGCTTGATATTACTTGCTCAGCATCCTTTGAAAGGACTGGTCGGAAATTTTGCTTCACATAGTAAATATATCTGTCAATCGTCTAAATCTTCAGACCACATTATTTATACTGCTGCAGAATATGATTTTGAGAATGTTCTAAACTGCATAATAGAGAAAAGAAGAAACTTTTCAAACTATACTACATTGGCCCCCAAGAAAATGCTACCTGCGAAGCATGGGAAGAGGCCAGATGCAGTACAGATCTTCAGTATCTTCACTCTTTTCCTCTTTTGCCTGGCAGTTCACAGGAAAAAAACAATTAAGTTGACTCGATTTTACGACACTAATGGTCATCCCATAAAGCTACCTACCTGGCCAAGAATGTGACTGGAAACAACTGCGTCCCAATCCGGGTTCTTTGTGTCTAAAAGGACCAATACTATATCAAATCTGCTCAGCAAAGGTCCAGAGAGCGTTGTGTTCACAGAAAGAGCTAGTTTATGCTTAAGAAATTTCAATTGTACAACAATGCAGAAGCGGAAAACATGTCCAATACCACTACTACTACCATAATCCGTTGATTGTGCCTCTGTGGAAGAAGAATTGTGAGTATGCATTGCTAATAAACAGAAAAGCAAAAAAAAAAAAAAAAAAAAAAAAAAAAAAAGAGGATACATTCTTCAGGATCATATTGTCCCTTTGGATTTGTTGCACCGAAAACAGTAGTCCTTGTAGTGAGAGTTGTTACAAGACCAGCCTATTAATCAATGGGTTTTTTTCAGTCACTGTCTGATATCCATGCTAAAATAGGAATATTGCACACTAAATATGAAATTTCAATTTCTTGAGCAGACTCTTTAAGTCAAAAAGTGGCATAAATGTACGAAAATGAATCAATGTCCTTGACAAACACATGATTTATCACATTCACATGAAAGAAAAAACAAGTATGCACATGCGGCTAAAATCTACCTTGGCGACACTTATAGTCTGCTGCTCCATTGCCTCGTGAATAGTTGATCTGTCATGTCCTCTCATGCTGTCAAAGCATTAATAGTTCTGTTAGACAATCTTTATGTGCAGGCAAACGCATCACATGTGACATGAAAACATTTACTTTGCTTCTGAATCAATAGTGCTATGAAAATCCATCAAATGGAATGCCTTCTCATAAGAAGGCATGCAATGAGGTTTCTTCCTTTAGGTTCTCAATTTTACGTCAACTGACTTTCGCCAAACAATATGCAATTTTCTAGGAAAAGCATCAAATGTATATCGGGGATGGAGCAAATATGACCAACATTTTTTACCTAAACAGTGAATTTTCTCGAAAACTTGTGTCTATCAAGGAATAAAGCTCCACAATTATCAACTAAGCAAAGCCTTTTGATGTACCTAATTGCACCATGAAGTGAAATGCATTTGCACAGTGACACTAATTCTTACCTATCAAATTCATCTATGCAACAAAGGCCACCATCTGCCAGTACAAGTGCACCGGCTTCTAACATCCATTCACCTGACATTTTCATGCACTTAAATAAGAATAGACCAACAAACATCTAGGGAAGATAATTAACGAGCATAATCATAGTAATATTATATCTCGGTTAGGCTTGTTTATGTGGGGCGTATCTGTGTGAGAGAGAAATTGTGGATAAGGACTTGTACCGCCATCCTTTACTGCCGTAACAGTCAACCCAGCACTCGTACTACCCAACCCAGTTGTAATCACAGATCTGTTACTCAATTTTGCAGCGAACTTCAAAAACTGAGATTTTCCGGTCCCTGGAAGTTCAAAATAAGAAAAGGATGATTGGTTCGAAAAATGTAGTCCACAAGCCTACAAGGAACAAGCTAAAGACCAGTTTCCGCATGCAATTTACCAGGGTCACCAACAAGAAGCAGATGAGATTCTCCACGGACTTTAGTCCCGCTAACATCAACATGTTGCACACCACCGATAAGTGTAAGTGCAACTGCATCACAGATGAAATCATCAATCAACAAGTAAGCTCTTTAGGGAATATAAAGTATTAGCCATTCATACTGTATAAACTGCACTCCTGGTGAATGGACAGAAGCCCATGCAATGATGAAGATACCTGCCAGCTTAACAGTGAAGAGCCCAAAGACCTGAGGACAGATGCCGCGTAGAATGGCATTCCTACCTGGTAGGTTTCATGGTGCACATAGCAATGATGCTTAATACTTTGAACTTATATCAGAGAGGATATGGATGTTTTTACTTTAGAGCATGAAATGAAGTCACTCCTTTTACATAATACAAGAAGATTACCTTTTAACGGGTTATTAGCAAAAGCAGACCAGAATTGCTGGAATTTCATCACCATTTCATCTGGGATGTCTATCTCCGACGGAAGTTCATTCATTCTCCTGTAAATAAATATAAGGAATCGAAGTTTGTCTATGTTGCTTGCACAAAAAAATACATACTGTTTGTAGTAAACGTTTTAACTTGAAAAGTACTCCAAAAATGTTAGAAATAAATATTTAACTGAAACATAGGATCCCATAACTTGCTAATCCCTTCTCTTCTCTTTTTGTTTTATATAGGAAAAGAGATGCATAAGATAGACATAATAAATAAACCACAAAAGACTCCTAACACTTATAAACTCTTTGGCTAGACCAATCTACTAGATAAGACTAATAAACGCTAGGAAACGGTGTCAAGGTTACAATCAATTACCTGACATGCGGTAAGCTTTTAAAAAAGAAAAATGGAAACTTAAAATGTACTTACCTTACATGATTTGCAACTAAAACAGGATCAAGGTCACAGCGCACATCTTTTATTTCTGATGACCACCTTGCAGTAAGGACCCCAGTAACAATCACGTCATCTGGAATCAAAATTACAAAGGACTATGTTACGAATCGTGACATAAAAAACCTCGATAGCAAGTAAGACATGCAGTTATAATACATCGGTAAGAAGATTAGTTGTTCCAGGCAGCTTGAGCTTGGGCTTGGCTTGGCTTGGCTCAGACAAGCAAGAATGTTATTCAAGCAGAGCTCCAACAAGGGAAAAGCTCAGCTAGAAAGTTTAAACTTGAATAATGCCCCTATTTCTACTGTATATAATTCTTAATCTCAATCTTCCGAGACATAAGCCAGAATGACTCTCCTGGCACTGTAGAACTGTGCAAACATTTACAAGGAATCAACAAAAAAGTGAGGGAATTCAAAATTATGATTAAAATGCAGCACCTCCAGCTTTCACCACATCAACTAGATCATCCATCAAAATCGCAGGAATAGAACGAGGAATAGCCCCAACACCTAATACTTGAGTGCTCTCTTGGATTTTGATCTCTTGATAATCATGACATATCTTGTTATCTTCTATAAGATTAAAGCGAGTGCCATCACAAACCTTGCGGGTCTGTTGCAGGAGAAGATGAATAACGGAATCGTTCAACCGTATTGGCAGCATAATTTATGACAATATCAAATCTATGCAATATAAGGAAATAGTGATTCAACATATTATTCCTTCCCAAGCATGGAAGAACAAGCATACTCGCACTGTTCCATACTACTAAAAACAAAAGAAAGTGATGGACAAGATAAACTAGAGCAGAAAAACAAGTGTTCTTTCCAATTGACAGTGTAGTAGCGAATTGTGTAAGGCTCATTTAGATGGATTCCAAAACAAACCTTTGAGGGACAATTGGTGGGTTTTGGTACGGAATTTCGATTTTCCATTTCTGGATAAACTTTGAACCTGCACATCATGGCACCCTTTTTAGTAGATCCCCAGCAAAGTGGCTAACCTTGTCTATCAACTAACTCAATTGTAAAACTTCAGTTGCCCGCGAACCTAAGTATGCAATCACATACTAGAATAAATCTTTAGCCACCTACTGTGCATACATCATTTCGGTTTGGAATTATAAAAATCTGATAGCACCCAACAGAATTCACTGAATTTCCATCTACTGTTCAAACCTCATGGATAGTAAACTACCCATATTAAGAGGGATGGATCCAGATTCCAGAGCATCAAGAAATGAAAAGTGGATAAAAATATGAGCATTGTACCTGTGTTTACATGTCCGACACTCATATGTCTTCTCCCCTTCAATCATCTTAACAGTTCCAGACCGAATTACAGTCCCTTTAAGTGTGAGAAGAATATCCCGGTGCTTCACTCTAACTCGACCAATACTCGGAAAAGTCTCTATAACATTTCAAGAATCAGTGGGGAAATAAAAAGGATATATCACAAATTAAAGTAACGAGAGACCAACCGGGGCATTCAAGAGGAGAACCAGTGACATCAATCCGCACATGCACGAATCCCTTCACACTTGCATCCGGCCAATTCTTCAAATCATCAAATATCACTTTCTACAACAACAACCAAGATCCCATTAACAAAATACTCATAATAACTAACTATATACCTAAGGCAATTTACACCACATTATACCTGAGCCCAGAGGGCAGCTTCATCAAAAATGATTAAATATTCACTGGGATTGGAAAAAACTAAGTGAGCCAGAGGCGGGTTGTCGTCCAATAACTCTGCAAAACTATTTCCAAAAGAAATAAACAAACAAGCGATGAAGATCATCCACAATGTATTAGTAAAAATCAGGGGAGAATGAACTAGGTACATACTCAACATAGAGCGGATAGTGAAGGCGAGGATCGGGAGAGAGAATTATTGACCGAAGTTGGTCCGTATAATATTTAATCAAAAAACCAGTGAGTTCTTTGTCGTGCGTACAGTTGTCCATTCCGACAGAACCGGCCGTGCCGGAGATAGCACCGGAGCAACGACCTAACAACAGGAAAATGAAAGCTTTGGCGGGAAAAGATAGTATACAGTAACTGTATAACAAAGCGTTTTCGTTTTGAGCATCAGATTTAGAGAGGTGAACAAAAATTTGTAAAATCAAACCAATAAAATTGAGGTTGTGAGTGTGGAATATTATTTGCATGTTTATGTGGTGTAATAATATGTATAAATGGCAATATATCGTAATAAAGTTGTGGTGTAATAACTATATATGATCTTACTTTAATACAATTTTGTCTTAAACGCGTAGTTAGATCAATATTAATAATTTATACATGTTAAGCCTCTATTGACGAATCGAAATAAGTAACATGTGATTTTGTTATTCTAGCTAAGAAGTTCGACGGTGTGTTAGGTTTGTTGTTATGAATTACACTTGAAGGGTGATTGGTGAATCGAAACGTCTAACATATGATTCATTTATCAAACACTTTATCTTTTGACGGCTTCTATCGGCATTCAGTTTTTACTATCGGCATCATTTATTTTATTATTTTTTAATTACTTATCTACACCACCTAGTCACCACCTCAAAAATAATTTAACTTTGAATTAATATACACTTTAGTCCTTTAATTTTGTAAAATAAAAAAACACTAACTACCAATCCTTAACACAATTTAATCATTATTAATTTATAAACGACCCCATAAACTACCCACCTATTTCTTTTCAACTTCCCTCTTATTTTTTCATTTCAAAAACATCCAAGAAGTTCAGTTCGCCGGTGGCAACACCGGAGAACCACCGGAATTTCGCAACAAGCTCGGTTGGAGGGGACATTGAAGGGAACAAGAGTCAATCTTTGAACCAAAACACGTAATCGATTTTCCTTCATTTTGCTTTCATTAGGGTTGTATGTGTATGAAATTCGGGTTGTTTGCGTTTTTCTTTTCCGGTGAGTTCGTTTGGGGAAGATGGAGTTGGGATTGCCTATAACGTCAGTAGGTCTGACGTTACATTGAGAACCAAACATCAGTGAGTCTGCCGTTCTTGATTTTGGATAGATTTCCCGCCTCTTCATAAACGTCGGAGGTT
Source organism: Gentiana straminea (assembly GCA_036785695.1). Lineage (NCBI taxonomy): Eukaryota > Viridiplantae > Streptophyta > Magnoliopsida > Gentianales > Gentianaceae > Gentiana > Gentiana straminea. Next base: position 1,269,408 of record JAVUPR010000355.1, on the reverse strand, counting down.
TTGACGTCTAATTGTAACCCCAACGTTAGTGTGAGTAGCGTTTGAAACAGCAGAATCAATATTGTGTGTATAGTTAAAACGGCAGATGTGTTGACGCCTTATACTAATCCCAACGTCAGTTTAGGTAGCGTTTCCAATATCATAATTAATTATGTGACTGAAGCTAAAAACGTCAGGTATATTGACGCTTCTTTTACAGTTTAACGTTCCATTTGGGAACGTTTCAGCTAATTTTGTTTTACAAACTTGTTTATGTTTTCTGAATGGTATGTCTTGTTTTTTGTTTAGGGAATCATGGTTAGGACGAGATCTAGTGCTGCAAACGAACAAACAAGGGATGTACCGAAAGATATTGAAGTGGATCAAGTGCTTAAGGATCCACCGATTCCGTCAAGTAATGCACCTGTTGTTGGGGGTTTGAGACCAATAGGTGTGGCATATAAAAGGAAGCGGAGAATTTCTCAAAACTTAGAAGGAACAACTGAAACTAGTGAGCAGGTAGATGTACATGTGGAAGGAGCAATTGACACTGGTGCAATTGTAGAGTCATTAGAAGCAATTCAAGAAGGTGGTGAAGAGGGATTGCCAACTATTACTGTTGCAAATGCATATGGACAGCCTATGGTTCCAAAGGTAGTTGAAGAACCAGTTGTGGTTCCAGGGGTAGTTGAGGGAGCTGATGGAAGAGATGCAGATAAGGCTACGTATACGTCGTTAGAAACAATTGTTGAGTTATCTGAGATACCTTCTGCCTCAAATATGGGACAAGTTGATGACGTGACAGCTCAGGCATTCCAAACCCCAATTGTTGGACAAGTTCAGCAGGTAGTCAATGAGCCACCCCAAGCATCAAATATTGTCCAAGAGACAGGTGAAGCAACTCAAACTGAGAGTGCAAGGACAACAGCAGGAGCATTTGGGAGTGGCGGGGCAACAACAGAGGCAGGTGAGGCCTCACATGATGTTGATGATAGTGACAATGGTAGTGATGTGGAGGTAGACACTACTGTATTGTTGAGGGATTGGGAGAAACATGTTGGATATGGTTTGGTGAAGATGAAGCAGGTATATTCCGCCTTTAGTAATTGTTGTATAATTTTAGCTCGGTTTTGTTTTTATATATCCTTGACATTTCATTCGTTTATTTGTACAGGATTGGGGTGTCATAGGCTGTAAGCAATACACAACTTCAATCAAGTCTTAGAAGGTCGAGGACGAAAGCGAGGAATTTCAGACAAGGGTGAAGGCCAATCCGTTGTACACCTTGATAAAAAATTCTTACTTGCAAACCAATCGAGTTCTCATTTATGCATTTATTGAAAGGTGGCAACCAAAAACAACCACCTTCCACTTACCGTTCGGTGAGATGACTATCACACTCGACGATGTCCGTTCTATCACGGGGTTACCAGTTTGTGGAAAGGCACTGTACTACAAGCTTCCGAAAGATGTCAACCCGATACGCTTTGTGTGTGATCTTATCGGTATTGATTCGGAGTTCGTGAGTATTGAGTTTAACCATTATGGTGGGTTAAGGGTGTCAAGAAGTTAGCTGAAAAACAATCTTACGGGTAAGAGTGGACGAAATGGAATCACAGTTGATCAAGCTGTACGAAGGTATCTCTTGTATTTGTTGGGGTGTACTATTTTCCAAGACTGGTCTGGATACAAGATACGTGTAGTGTATCTTCATTTTTTGAGTGATTTGGATTCAGTGCTTCAGTGGGCTTGGGGTGTTGCGGCACTTGTGCATTTGTACCGGCAACGTTCACAGGCAAGTATGATGACAGTTGCGGGAGTGTCCGGTTACCTTACACTATTGGAGGTATAATCGTATATTTTAATTTCGTTGGGTTTTGATAGTTTTCGTGAACAATTTGACAACTTTTTGAGTATTTGTATGTAGGTATGGATTTATGAACATTTTCCAAAATTACGCCCCCAGAAACAATGCTCATAAGGAAGAATAGATGCCTCTGTCGATGAAGTGGAAACCTATTGACGGAATGAAGAATGCAATTGCGGTGACTGCACTACGGCATTTGAGAGAGGATTTGGACTTGATGAAGGCGCGAGATGTAAGTCGGTTTGTTGGATGTTAATATTCAATCTTGTTGAGTTATGCCTATAACACTTTTCATTGTTGCAGGTTGTGTGGAATACATATGAAAAAGACAGAACATTGTCCAATGATGACATATGTTGGTATTACGGGTGTATAAGGACACTAGACATAGTTGAGCCTTATCACCCCAACCGCGTCGTCTGTCAGTTCGGTCATGTCCAATCCGTACCACAAGACCCAATCCATCCGACAAAAAGAAGCCGGAGTTCGAAAGAAAATGTTATCGCCTACACACCAGATGACGATGCCTTCCATAATTATCTTAATCATCTGGTGCACAACAGTAAAAGGATGTGAAAGGCTAAATTTGAGTGGGAAACCACTATTGAATACATGACGTGATATCGATCAGTTGCCGTGTGTCGACTGTCGTGTGTGAGCAAACATAAGCGATATTCGAGAGAGGTATGAATAATTGTGTTTACCAATTTGTTGTTGTGCTTTCCATTGAGTAGATACATATTTTAAATCTTTTTGAATTTCCATATAGGATGAAGAAAGCAAGATGAAGTTTATAAGCGTAATAGATGATGCCATGCAAAATAAGTCGAAGAAGAATAAGAAAGATATGGTGAAGGTATTGGGGATGGCATACGAGTTCTTGGTAACCGGAGTATGTAGCTCGGATGTTCCGGTGAACGTGGAGGGAGAAGAACAAGGGTCGGATGAAGATGAGCCAGAAGGACTACCAGCCAAACGTTCAAAGGCATCAAAGAAAAATAAGAAGGTGAACGTAGAGGTAGAAGAACAAGGGCCGGATGAAGATGAGCCAGAAGGACTACCAGCCACACGTTCAAAGGCATCAGAGAAAAAGAAGAAAGTGAACGTAGATATAGGAGAACAAGGGATAGAAGGAAGAGCATCCAAACGTTCAAGGGCATCGGCATCGAAGAAAAAAAAGTGAATGTCAGATGAAGCACTTAAATTGTTACAGTTTTCATTTGATTTATGTTTTTGTTGGTCCCAGAGAAGGGTAAAACTATAGTCACAGGGGGGGTGAATGACTATAGTGGAGTTTCAAAAACTTTTCTTGTATTTAAAAGCTTTTGGGCAGCGGATAAGTCCCTTCTTACTATGTTGTTTCAAAGTAGTTTAGGCAATCACATATATAGGATATAATATAAGTAATTAAATGAATGCAATAAAGTAAATTGCTGAAAGTAAATTGACACAAGGCTTATAGTGGTTCCGGGTGGTGTAATCCCTTAATCCACTCTTCTCATGTGATGATTGGAGGAATTCACTATTGTTTTCACAGATACAATAGTACAATTGTCTTTGACTTCACAAGCTTCACAATCTACTAGACTATCACTCATTGACTGCAACAGCTTCAGTGACTCAGTCTCTTTCACTGCTCCTTGGGATCAAATCCTTCAGCAGCTATCACAAACACAACTCCTTCTCAGATGGCTCTGATTCAGTTGCTTGATTGATATGAATTGGATTCACAAACTTGTTGATCAGTCTCAATGCTTGATGTTTGAATTGTAGCTCTCAGTTTTGAGTTGATCACTGGATATTTCTTTTTTGCACAGATAGAAGGCTTTAAATTTTGACAGAGTTTTAGATTTTTCGTTCTCTTCCTGTGTTGTTTTTTTGTCTTGTCAATGCCTTCTATTTAAAGCCTTGATTATCCTTGATTTGAATTTCTGTCCGTTGGCTATATTAATGGAGAGAATAATCCTTGATTTTATTCTTGATTCCCCCTTAATTGTATTCTCCTTGATTTCAGTGATCAGATTTTTTCTTCAAACGTTTATCGGAGAATCCGTCCTTGATTGAGCCTTTATTGATTATGCATTTAATGCTTGATCTTCTGTATCTTCTTCATACATCAATAATCTGATTGAGTAAATTTTACTCAGCTGTTCTCCGAACGGTCAAGTGATCCATCTGACTCAGCCGCTTATATCTTCCTTTACTGCTTTGTCTTCACTCACCGAAAAGTCAGTTTACTTTGCCGATTCACTGTTTCCTTCATTCTTTCAGTTTAAGGAGAATCCTTGTACTTCACTGATCCTTGATTTGGGTGAGATCAGTGTACACCATATTTAAACATTAAGTTTCATCACTTGAAACATAATTTAGACTTATCCAAGGTCATCACAGACTTCCTTGGTTATAAGTCAGACCATAATGTCTTCATTGCTTCTCTGCTGGTACTTGACTGGCTTTACTCTGCCGAAAATCTGTTTTTGCTTTGCCGTCCTACCAACTAGTACAATACTTGTCTGCCTCAACTTATACAACATGTCAGACTCTAAGGAAAGACTTAAACAGAGAATTCTAACTTATTTCAGGCTTGCTGTAACAGCTAGTATGGCCATCATCAAAATATAACAAGATGTTCCTAACAATTTCCCCCATTTTGATGATGCCAAAACCCTCATAAGCCTGAACATAAGTATGCCAAAAGTTTTCACAGTAAACATTGAAATAGGAGTTTTATTCATCCATTTAAGGGCAATAAGACATTGCATCTTTTTATTCAAAAACAAAGGCAAATAGAATTCAATTAATTCAGTTAAGCAAGAAGAGCTACTCATTCTTTTCTTCGAACCTGATGCCTTTGCCTTTGATGCCCTTGCCCTTATCAGTTGGGCTTGCCTTCTTTCCACTGGAGCTCTCAGGCTTTGAGCTTCCTTCCACCTTTTTGGCAGCACCAAAACGTGCTTCAAGATTTGCATTTATTGCTTCAGATTCAGGGAGAGGACCATACCTTTTCTCCAGTATCTTGTTGTTGGCCGTATTGATGTTTATCAGAGTGTCAAGTTGCTGACCAAAAAATTCCATAACCTCATCCAGGTGTTGAATTTGATGAGTGTGGGCATTTAGAGTGTCCACCAGAGGTTTGAGATTGTTGTCAATCTTCTCAGCATGAAACTCAAGGTTGGTTTGGACATGGTAGGGAATGAGATGCTGTAAGTTGCAAAGCAAGTTTCCTTGTTTTTCCATAACCTCATCTTGTATCTTGATGTGACTAATGAGGGCTTCAATCTTGTGGTTTAGGGAGGTTGCGTGAGGGCTTCAATCTTGTGGCTTCCATAACCTCATCTTGTATCTTAAAGCAACCTTCAGGTTTTGACTACTGTGATACTGCTTTTCCATGTCTACAATCGTTGAATGTCCAAATTGAAGATTCTTTCTGGATCAACTGCCTCTGGTGTCACTTCAACATTCTCATCATCTTCATCATCCTTCTCTATTTCCTTTTCACTTTCTGCCTCTTTTTCTGTTTCTTCCTCATTAGACTCAGGGTCATTAAGAGGTTGTTGGGGGGTGTTGGCTCCTTCATCTGCTGGAGATGTGAATTTCTCTACTGCTATTCCCCCTTGGTCAATAATGGGGGAGTTGACAAGTTCAGCGGAGTGAGTTTGATCAGCTGGCTCACTTGGCTGTTCGTCAACTTTGCTGATGCTATTGAAAAGTACCTCTTGAAGTGTCAGCTCATCATCAGAAATCTCCATGTTTTCTGGATTAGCTTCAAGGTGGTCGCCCTCTGAGTGCTCATCCTCTGTCTCAGCTTCTTCCTCATCCATCTCTTCCTCTTCAGATGAAGTGAGAACATATCCTTCCTCACCTTCTTCCAGATAGGTGATGTCCTCTTGTTGTTTTTCTTCCTCCGTTGCTACATCATCACTGATTACCATAGGTTCGTTCAAGTTGCTGGTACCATTCACAGAGGTGTTCTCTTGTGCCTTCTGGGATCTGGTTCTTCGTCCCACTCCCGATCTGCTGTTTTCAGGTTGTTTTCTTTTTCTCCCGGCAGTGGGTTTGGGTTTCATAGATGCCTTGATGTAGGTAAACATTACCTTGGACTTGTGTGGAGCCTGCAGATTTATGGGTTTCACTTTCAATGCGTCAAACAGGTGTGGAAGAGGGAACCCATATGATTTCCTCTCCCAGAAATCACCTTTCTTGCGCAAACCCTTGCTTGGTGCCGTGATTGACAGATCAATTTCCTTTTGAATCTGGTCTTTCAGCCTATTGAATACGAATGTTGCCCAGTCAAATTTAGTACCTTCGTAGATAATTGCCATTAGCTTGACTCTTAACTCGGTCAAGTTTTCCATCGACCCTTTTCTGCCTTCGATGTTCTTAGTGATGACTGTTGGACCTATTTCTATGTTTTGATGATGAGTGCCAGACTAGCTGTTATAGTGCAAAGGCAAAAAGATGTCTAGATCAAATGTATAGGTTTATTAGAGTTTGATTTATGAATAGGTTTGATCAAACAAGCATCGTAAAGGGCTGTGATTCATATCGACGGACCGATCCATATCGATGGGGTAGATAGGTCGGTAGACTAGTCTCTGCGGAACCCGCGAAGGCTCGAAGGCGAGGGCTCAAACTCGATTCTGAAGGCTAAGGGATCAAACTTGGTAATTTAAGTCAAGGATATGGAATCAGAATTTAGGCAAGTCTGTGATGACCTAAACTGATTACATATACCTTGTGAAGAAGGTCTAAGTTCCATAAGTTGGATGAGGTTTGGAACTTGGTTATAATTAAAAAGGTGTAACTAACTTCACAAATAAAAGTTAGATAAAAGAAGTCAGCTGCATTGTATTTTATACACAGCAAATTGCGATTCGACGGACGATAGGTATTTCACGGATGATGAACCTGTTGCGATAATATGCCTCGGTTAATTCAAGATTATATTGGAAGATTACATGGATAAGGACAGCCAACTACCTCTGACTTATCAAACAAATCAAAGGCTGAGATTATAAGAACGTTGGGATGACTCATATTTTTATCCAATGGTTATAAGTCAAAGGGTGGACAGACTGCACTGTCAAAAAGGAATTCGACGGTGTCGGTCCTATGAACTTGTGACGAATGCAAATCGAGATGGGACAAAAACAAGGAACGGTTACATTTGAATTTCAAATACAAGTCACATGCATTCTTGCCTATAAATAGAGGACTTTCAACTCGAAACAAGATGATGAAAACGAAAACTTTGAAGAGATATTTTACGAGTGAAAAACACCTGTTTGAACTTACTTGAACTTAAAGCTACGATCCGAGAGAAATTCTTCAAGTGTATTACGCATTCAAGCCACATCAAGTATACACACTTGAAGTCTGCAAGCTGCTGATTATTTCATCCTAATCAAGCTGCTACAACTGAATCATTTATTTGATTCAATCTTTATTTTATAAAGAACCTGGTGAAGACAGTGAAGCACGGTTGTGTGAAAGAGCTGTTGTTTGTGGTGGAGGTTTGGTGAAGAGGCAATCCTACCCTTCAAGGACCGGTGGAAGACTCGGGAGCGACAATCCTACTGTTCCCGAGTTTTCGGTTGTGAAGCCATAGTTATTGGTGAAGGACAAGCAACCTTAGGAATCTTTGTAACGGCTACATCAAAGATCTCTAGTGAATTTCCTCCAACATCACAGGAGAAGAGTGGACTGACAGGATTACACCACCTTGAACCACTATAAAATCTGCCTACTTACTTTCAGCATTCATATTCTGCACTTAGTTTATTTCACACATCAACCTACTGAATCTAGCAACTGAAATCACACACTTGCACTACTGAGTATCTAATACTTAGTATCATATTTAACAACAAGTATTAAGGCTTAATTTTGATATAATTCCGCTTTGCACAAATTCACAAACTCAACTATCGGTAGACTACGTTTATCGACGAGCTGCGAGGTATCGACGGACTGCGAACGTATATCGAGGCTTTTGAAGTTGCGAAATTTGTTAACTTAAAATTTTAAGTGTTAAGTTTATTCACCCCCCTCTAAACTTAACCAAAGCCTTTTCAAGGGACCAACAATTGGTATCGGAACGATTAGTGCTTACGTTACGAAGAAATCCTACTTGTTGTGCTTGTGAAAATTCTTTGAAACTTTCTTTCAAGTTCTTGATTTTCAAAGACTTGCATCATGGATAACACTCAGTATGCTAGAACTATGTTGATGTGTTCTCTAGATAGATTTGATGAGTATAAACGTCGAATGCAGGCTTACCTTGCTGCAACTCATGATGAGATGATGGATGTACTAACTGATGGACCACTGGAGATTACCAAGGCAATAACAGTGGGTGATACAACTGAGTACATTCCTAAACCAAAAAGAGAATGGAATGCAGAAGACAGAAAAAGAGCAAACCTCAACAATATTGCTATTGACATCATTTATAGAACCTTGGATAGCAATATGTACATGAAGGTTAAAGATTGCAAAACTGCAAAGGAACTTTGGGACAAGATACAGTTGATCTGTGAAGGCACTGATGCAATAAAGAAGAATAAAATCAGTGTGGTCAAAAAGAGGTTTCAAAAGTTCAAGATGCTACCAAATGAAACCATTGAGCAAATGGAATCAAGATTTAATGCAATCCTGGATGAACTTACCTGTTAGTGTAAGTTATTCAAAAGAAGAAATAAACACCAAAATCTTGGAGGCTCTACACTGCAAAAGATGTTTGGAAAATGAAGGTATTTGCAATAGAAGAAATGAGAAAGTTGCATGAAGAAGACACCTTCAAGTTGTTTTCAGATCTCAAGGCTTATGAATTTAGCAAAAAGCTTGTACCTGAAACCGAAAAAGAAGAGCCAAAAACCACTGCATTGGCTGCTTCACATCAAGAAGAAACATCTGGAGGACAAGATGATCTGCTGGATGAGATGCAGGAACAGATTGCCCTCATGAGCAAGAAAATCAGGATGATGAAGACGGGAAAGGCCCACACAAGAAACTTCACAAAAAGGCCTGCGAAAGAAAGAAAGAAGAAGAATCAAAGAAAGATAATGACTATACGTGCTTTCATTGCAAGAAACCGGGACACTTCAAACTGATGTCCCGAGTTAAAACAAAGTAAGGAACACGATTATCTTTGCTTCAAGCAAGAAGCACGGACACTTTAGACACGATTGTCCGGACCTGCGAAGACCAAGAGTCAACAAAGAAGACATGGCAAGAAGGCTATGGTTGCTTTGAAGATGAATCGGGGTATGAAGTGGAATACGAAAAAGGAAATGAATCGGATGACACGACGCGGTTCTTGATATGGAAGATTATGCTTTGATGGCCAATATGGATGAAACTGCGGGAGGTATACAATACGTATCCATCAATACTCTACTTGGAAGTGATTGTGAATCAACTTGTGGTTCAAATCCTAGAAATTCGACAATAATGAGACTTTGGATGCCATCCTTAATCAGCGAGGATAATACAATCTGGTTATGAGATTGTGAAGGCTGAAAAAGAAGCTCTTGAATTAGAAGTTGGAAGATTGAAAGCTGAATTAAGAGTTCTCAAAGGTAAGGAAAAAGATGTTGGACGAGAATCGGTGTAAGCTGATGATCATCCGGCGACCCACGAATCTATTTGAACCATCTTGCTCCACTACTTTTGCATACAAATCGGAAAGCCTTATGGTGATAAAACGGGGCTTGGATTTGGAACTCAACAATCCAAAAAGAGTGGATCCGGTAAGGTTCTTGAACCTAGCACCGAAATTGGTCCTAAGTTTGTACCGGCCACAAGATCCAACTCCAAGTAAGGTTCTTTGAGGCGGTAAAACCTACGAGAATACTTCAAGGAAGCAAAATCGAAGTCAAAGAAGTCAACGACTCTAACAAAAAGAACAAATCTAAAAATAGGACTCTTGGACCTTAGACCTGCGATAGCGGACACTGCTACCAAGTCTGTTGGACCACAAAAAGGTAAAGGTCGAAATATTCCAAGGATAAGAATTCTAAATCTAAGAATGTTAATCATTCAAGGGATACTTATCTCGGGGGAAAGGTAGGCGTTCCCTACGATGATGATTGGAATATTCACTTTTCTGGCGATAGAAACAACCGGTATAACCATCTTTGCTAGGGTAAAACCTAAGCAATGGAATCGGCAAAGGACTCGGCGGAGAGGACTTATAAAAGGCCTCGGCGGGGACCTCGGCGGACTCCGTATTACGGGGTTTTTTTAACGGACGGCAAACAAATGGTTATACTAATGCTTCTAACATCAAAAGTCACTTCAAACAACATTATAAACCAAAAGGCCAGAAAACATATGTGAATCCTACACAACCAACTGTTAGAACTTATGGATGTGTGGAATACATGTATGAACCAAAGTATGACACTTTTAGGAGAAGACCTTATGGAAACTTACCAAAAGTCATGCTTACTACTGACCACTATGGACCCAAACAGGTTTGGGTACCTAAAATGTATTAACTTTGTTTTGTAGGGTGTACGGTACTTTGACGGTGGATGTTCCGGACATATGACAAAGAATAAGCACTATTTTATCAAACTTTGTGGCAAAAGATGGTCCAAGGGTGAATTTTGGCAACAAGAATACACTGGATATACAAGAGGATATGGCACACTTGTAAGAAATGGACTTACAATCAAGAATGTTGCATATGTGGAAGAATTTGGACTACAACTTGCGAGCCCTTGGACAATTACGTGACATGGGATACAAGGTCACTTTTGACAAAAACAATTGTATTGTCATTAGTGAAAGAGGTGATCAAGTTGTACTTGCTTTGGTAGAAGACAACAAAACATGTATGTTGTGGATTGGTCTACTGCGGTTCCGAAACACACTGCTGATTGTGCATACCAAGTCGAACTCAATTGGTTATGGCACAAGAAGTTGAATCATTTAAACTTTGATGATATCAATCGGTTGGTGAAGAAGAAGGCTGGTGATTGGTTTACACGAGATCACATTCAAAAAGGATGCTATATGTGATGCATGTCGGCGGGGTAAACGAGATAAAGTCAAGCTTCAAGTCAAAAACTAAACAATCAACTAATAGAGTGTTGGAGCTTATGCATATGGATCTTTTTGGACCAATAACTCCAACAAGTTAAGCTGGAAAGAAATACACCTTAGTGGTTGTGGATGATTATTCAAGGTACACTTGGGTGATATTTATGAACAAGAAAAGTGAAACACTCAAAAGCATGCCTAATATTTTAAAGAGATTACAAAATGAGAAAAGTTTGACAGTAATAAAAATAAGATCGGATCGAGTCTTGAATTTCTCAACAAAGTTATAAGAGAATACGTGAACGAATGGTGTCTACATCAACTTGCTTCTTCTTGGTACACCTCGGCAAAATGGGGTTCTTTGAAAGAAGAAACGGGACTTTAAAGGAAGCGGGAAGGACAATGATATGTGAAGCATTGCTACACGAAAGATATTGGGCTTGAAGCGATTAATACGACATGCTATACACAAAACGAACATCGGTGAACAAGAAGGCTGCTTGAAGACACCTTATGAGATTTGGAATGGAAGGAAACCAAATATATCCTATTTCCATCCATTTGGAAGCAAGTGTTTTATACTAAATCACAAGGTTCATTTGAAGACATTCCAACCAAAATCAGATGAAGGAATTTTCTTGGGATATTCTTCGGTCGGTAAGGCATTCGAGTGCTTGAACAAGAGATCAACGAAACATGAAGAAACAATCCATGTTGTGTTTGATGAACCTAAGTTCAACGGTATGGAAGATGAAGATTGTGAACTGCTTGAGAATCAACAAGTCAACGATCCAGATTGTGTTGAAGTTTTGGAAAGATTCAATGACTTAAAAGTTTACGATCTTGCCCTGCTTGAACACCTGCTTGGTGACATTACTGATGCAACAAGCGAAGCTATTCAAGGATCTGCTTGAACCCCTTGTTGTTGAAGAAGCTACGACGAGACCATGCGAAGATGAGGTTCACGATAACCAAACTAACCGAGAATCCTCAATGGTTAAGGAATCATCTGTTTGAACAAGTTATTGGCAATGTACGGCAAGGTGTAAGGACTAGAAGACAATTTGGAAGCTATGTTTACTTGTTTTCTATCTCAAATGGAACCTAAAGTTGTTGAAGAAGCAATTTCGGATCCAGTTGGATAATTGCTATGCAAGAAGAATTGAATGAATTTGAAAGAAATCAAGTTTGGACACTAGTTGAAAGGCCATGTCATGCAAATATCATTGGTACTAAGTGGGTATACGAAAATAAACTTGATGAATGCGGTACCATTGTAAGGAATAAGGCCGGACTAGTTGCAAAAGGCTATTCTCAAGCGAAGGAATAGATTTTGATGAAACTTATGCACTGTTGCAAGATTGGAAGCTATCGGATTATTCTTGGCACATCTTGCATATAAGAACTTTAAAGTATATCAAATGGATGTCAAAAGTGCATTTGAATGGCATTCTAGAGGAGGAAGTGTATGTACGGCAACCTCCTGGATTTGAAGTTAAAGATCAAGAAGATAAAGTGTATAGACTCAACAAAGCACTTTATGGATTGAAACAAGCACCAAGAGCATGGTATGAGACTCATCTCAATTCTTGGTGGACAATGGTTTTACAAAAGGCACCATTGACAAGACACTTTTCAGAATCAGTGAAGGGAACAGCACCCTGCTGGTACAGATTTATGTGGATGACATAATATTTGGTTCTGAAAATGATTTACTTTGTGAAAAGTTTGCAAATCTAATGAAAAGTAAATTCCAAATGAGTATGATGGGAGAGATGAACTACTTTTTGGGATTGCAAGTTAAACAGATGAAAGATGGAATCTTCATTCAACAAACCAAGTACACCAAGGAGTTCTGAAGAAGTTTGGTATGGAAAACAGCACTAAGATATCAACTCCAATGAGTACAAACATCAGATTGGATGAAGATAAAGAAGGCAAAGATGTTGATCAGACTTTATACAGAAGGATGATAGGCAGTCTGTTGTACCTTACTGCCAGCAGACCTGATATATCCTTTGCTGTAGGTGTTTGTGCAAGATTTCAATCTAAGCCTAAAGAAAGTCATTTAGGTGCATTCAAGAGAGTTCTCAAGTACCTAAAGGAGACTTTGGGAGTAGGGATATGGTATTCCAAGGATGGAAGCTTCAAAGTTATATCCTACTCGGATTACGATTATCTTGGATGCAAAATTGATAGAAAAAGCACTACGGGAACTTGTCGAGTTAATGGGAAGTAGGCGGTCTCCAGTTCAACAAGAAACGAAATTCAATATCAACTTCCACTTCTTTGAAAATTTGAATATATAGGCTTTCTTTGGAAGTTGTTGTGCACAAGTACTATGGCTAAGACAATAGTTAAGGGATTATGGAATTGAAGAAAAGGAAATTCCAATCATGTGTGACAACACAAGTGCAATTGCAATCACGAGAAAATCTGTTTTGCACTCAAGAACCAAGCACATTGATGTGAGACATCATTTTATAAGAGATCATGTTGAAAAGAAAGATGTGGTGGTTCTATATATCCCTACGAAAATCAACTTGCGATATTTTCACTAAACCACTTGATAGTGAAAGATTTGCCAAATTAAGGGCCGAACTTGGAATTATAAAAGTTGAGTGATATTCGACAATGTCTTGGAATTCACCAAGGGGATTAGTCTTTGCTATGTTGGGTGAGCTCACTTAGCGAGATTAGTCATTAGTATCAACAATTCCATGTACTTATGTTTGGACAATTGAGCAAATGAGGTTGCCAAGGGGATTGGTCTTTGTCATGTTGGGTGAGCTCACTTGACGGATCGGTCATTGGTATTAAACTTCATCTTGTATTATCGGTTGAACAAAACTAGAAGAAATCAAGGATCGGCGAGTCACTTTGTCGGCGGTACTGCTGAAGCACCTTTATCGACGACTGCCGACCAACCTGCGAGGACAACCTGTTTGAATGGAACATTATTCAGTCAAACTTTACTAAAGTCAAAAAGCAGTTTGGCGGGATATTTATCCTACCCTTTACTACCATAGTTAACACGATCCAACGGTTACAAAGCGTTATGGAGGAGTTATCGAAACACGTGTCAAGACAGAATTCACTCAGATTAATCGTGGTTGACATGGATGTACGTGCACGCGCGTTACAACTACCGTCTGTCTATTTATACGGACCTACACACACGAGATCTTCTCTACTTGCAAAATCTCGCTTTATATCTCTGTTTTTACCTTTGTGTGAACACGGATTTACAATCTATCTTCTTCATCTTTTTTTCTCTTAACAATGGCGGAAAAGATTGATGTCCAGATTGAATCAAGCCAAAGTGTTAGAGGCTTTGTTGTTGATGCAAACAAAACGAGAATTGGCCATCAATATTGGTAGAAGAATAAGGAGGTTTGCGGGATTGGAAAATATACTCAATATAAGGTTGGAAACAATTTCATACACAATGTTATTGATTTACGGAAAAACATGGTTGTGGAAGAAGGAAGTGAAGCATTCAAGACAAGCTTGTGAATGCTTTGAGGAGATTGAAGTTTCCCCTAGTCTGCGAGGGAAGTGTTTGGATTTGAAGAAGTAGTGGATGGTCCGGTAAATCTGAAGCAATGGGACTATCCAAGATGGCTTTTGTTGATCAAATCAAAACAAATGCGACCACCAAATCCATTCCGGGCATCAATTGCGGACATATTGGGAATGAGTACGATCTGTTTGAGCAAACTCATTGCAAAGAACATACTTGGATGGTTGGAAGTATGGACACTCTATCGGGACCCAAGATAGAGTGATGATGATCATTTGCGAAGCATGAAGTTTGATTGGGCTGGTTACTTCATTCATTACATGAAGAAGGTAGCCAAGGAAGAAAAAGATAGGAAAAAGGAAATCCAAGGCCTTGCCCTTAGGATTAATGGTTCGAACCTATTTGAATCACCTGAAGGTTCCTGATATTGAACCTGAGAAGATTAATCAGTCTAGATACAAGAAGGAAATTGATTATGCTATTCCTGGTCTAGATGATGATGAAGATGTTGCTGACCCTGCTGCTGATGATGACAATAATGGAGATGATGGTGATGCTGGTGGTGAGCAGGTCCAGCAAACTAAGAAGAAATCTACTAAACCTGTTGCACCAAAGAAGACCACTGAGAAAAGAAAGGCTGTAGATACAAGGAAGATCAATGAGATCTTAAAGCCTAAGAAGACAAAGAAGCAAACGGCACGGTATTGTGTGTCTGCGAGGGTCCAGTTTGAACTTGAAGGTGCGACCACTGCTATTCTTTGCAAGAAAAGCTGTTGTTGAGATTACGAGGGAACAACGAAGGAAGCTAGTAGAAAGAGAAAGTCTACTAGAACTGAAGATGATGAACCACTTTCCAAGAGAAGAAAAGAAATTATCCACAAAAAGAAACATGGAAAGGGGAAAGAATTGAAAATTTTGGAGGCACAAAGAGTCCAAGAAGAAGCATCAGTAGAAGAGGAAGAAGAGGCTATTGAGGCTGAGCCCTTAACTATCATCAAGCCTGTGGAAATTACTGACTCCTCACCAGAAGAGGTTGTTAAGTCTACTGAAGCTGCACAGGTTGTTGTTGAGCAATCTGTTGGAGATATACGACGGTCTACGACCACGAGCCTGTTTGTAGTATCTTCGAAGACCCACGACAAACCACGAACTGAACTGCTTGTGGTAATTGAAGAATTGGTTGAAGACCACACAAGAGTTGCAAGAACTCGGGGGAAGAGCGATCTGCTTGCTAACCTGGCGATGAGCATGTAAGTCGGGGGAACCAAGTGTTGTACGGATGGAAGTAGTAGGTACAAATATACCACCTCGGCAACTACGACTTTCAAACATCTGTTGAAGAAACAATGAATCTACTTGTTGGAACCTTTGGAGGTCAACAAGGCAGAAGTTGCTCCCGAGAAGATCTTTCATGCCCTTTGAAAGGCATGTGAAAGAAAAGAAGAAAACGAGAAGAGTATGTAGATCCCAAACTTCGACAAGTTGCGACTATTTCCAATGGAAGTTTGGTTTCTACAAGAGACAAAAGCCAGTTCTTGAACTATGACGACTTTGAAGAATGGGCTTTTGACAAGTTGGGAGTAGAGAATTTGTTGGACCTAGTTGATACCACTCTGCTTTGCAATCCAGTTGATGGACTTATTTGATGAACAACAGAAAGAGGAGGGTATCAAGTTTAGGGATCCAAGAGATGACAATGATGATTCATCCTCATCATCAGATTCTAGAGGTGATTTTCCCTCTGGACCAGGAGGAACCGGTGGGACGCAATATTAATAGAACCACACACAACGGTCCAACGATCTTGGTAAGTCTGTGAGGGCCGGCGGACGGAGAGATGGATGAGGATCTACGGGATCTCACCATGGATGATCGGAGGCATTGATCAATGAAGGAGTTAATTTAAGTCTTTGGTAGGCTAGGCGATGAATCTTTTACATTCCATGTTGTAGAGCCTCTTGCACAAGCGAAGGCGAACGAGTGAGGATTTGGATGAAGAGAAGGTTACTGATTATAGTGAACCTAGTGCCAGCTCAGAAGAATCTATTGAATATCAAGATGGATTTGACTTTGAGGGCATTCTTACTAAAACTGCCATTATCCTGAACAAGATTGGTCATGCTGAAGGATTCCAAGTGGATAATGAGGCTATATTCAATCCACAAAGAGTTGAAGAGGAGGTACAGGTTGCTGGGCTACAAACAGCACCTGCACAAAGGTTGGAACAGGAGGTACAGGCTGCTGAGTCTCAAACAGCACCTGGACAAAGGTTGGAACCTATTTTGGGTATGGAGGAAACCCATGTTGTTGAAGAGGCTGCTGTAGTGGAGCCTACTGGAGACAAGACCACTGAAGGGAAAGATGGTCGGCGGAGGCTATGCTTTGTTAATATGGATGAGCGAGTTTCTTTGGACTATGACTTTAGTGATGAGGAGTTCCAAATGCACGAAGAAGAAAATGTTGATGTTGATCCCCCACGAGGCATTTGTACCCATTTTGAAGAACCGACCCTTGATCCTATCTTGGAAGAATATCAAGGACCTAATCTGTTTGGATTAGATAGGAGTTGGGCATTGGTTGTGAGCAATCGAGAGGCCACAATACAATGTTGAGGAGCACAACGTGATGAGGCTACTTGGTGGAAGAATGAGCGGTGAGATACCGGTAGAAGTTTTGAATGAGTTAAGGATTTGTGAGGCATGATATGCAACGGTTAAGAACTCAAGCTTGGATAGACGAGGAAGAGAGATTTGAAGAGCGATGAAACGGTGAATGAAAACGGACAATCTGCGATACGGTTGCTTCAAACTTCACATCTACTCAAAATGCTTGTGAATAATCGATACTAGATGTGAAGGGAATCAAGGTAGGAAACACGACAAAGAGAAGTTTACGAAAGACCAATTTATATCCATTCATCGAAACTTGACAAGCTTGCTTTGAAACACTAAGCTTCTGTGAAATTTCTTTGGAACATCCCAACTTGCTTTGGATTGGATCCTAAAGTTCTTGAAAGGATCAATCTCTTGGAAGAGACCACCGCAATCAAGGATTACGCAATTGATACCGAGGCGAGATTATGGAAGGACAACTAAATAATCTGGTAATCTCTCAGGAGGGTGTTCATGGCCTAATGTCCCGGTTTGTTGATGATGTCACTAAGGGGGAAGAGGGCCAAACAGCAGTAGCAAAAGAGGCTGCAAGACTCTTTGCAAAGAAAAGATGGGAGGATGAGACTAATGCTTACAGACAACACACTTTTGCACACGCGCGAGTTCAACTTGCGATGATCTCCTCAAACAATACAAGAAAGAATACTATAACGAAGGAAACCTTATCATGACAAGGGATATCATGAAGGTCTAAACTCTTTCTTGGGATTAAAATTTTGGGAAGCAAGAGTCAAAGCCTTAAGGGCAACTTACGAGAAGAGGTGGAAGAGGTGGAAGAAGTGGCGGAGGTGATAGGACTTTGCCTATCACAAAAGCAAAGGACTCACTTGATGAATTCAAGGAACTTTACATGAAGTTTGGATTCGAGTGAATCAAATTAATCTTCTCTGCTGAAGCATGGAAGTGGTGGAAAGAGGTCAATCCCTACATTGATTTTACAACGATTGAAAATGAATGGATGAGGGACATGATAGAAGAAATCAGGGCCTACCAAGAACAAGTGGAGAAGGCCAGACAAGAAAGAGAAAGAAGACAGTAGATCAGCATACTTTAACTGCATTATGTTTTTGCTGATTCTAGACTGTAATATCTTTGAACAAATGATTATAATGAAAGATGACTATATTTGTTCTGTTTTGTTTTTATCTTTTTGCTTTCTTTGTTAGGTGAGGGTAGTGGCATCATCACCAAAAAGGGGAAATTGTTGGACCTATTTCTATGTTTTGATGATGAGTGCCGGACTAGGTTGTTATAGTGCAAAGGCAAAAAGATGTCTAGATCAAATGTATAGGTTTATTAGAGTTTGATTTATGAATAGGTTTGATCAAACAAGCAACGTAAAGGGATGCGATTCATATCGACGAGCCGATCCATATCGATAGGGTAGATAGGTCGGTAGACTAGTGCGGAACCTGTTTGAAGGCGAAGGGCTCAAACTCGATTCTGAGAGGCTCAAACTCGATTACGAGAAGCTAAGGGATCAAACTTAGTAATTTAAGTCAAGGATATGGAATCGAGAATTTAGGCAAGTCTGTGATGACCTAAAGCGATTACATATACCTTGTGAAGAAGGTCTAAGTTCCATAAGTTGGATGATGTTTGGAACTTGGTTATAATTAAAAAGGTGTAATCTAACTTCACAAATAAAAGTTAGATAAAAGAAGTCATTGCATTGTATTTTATACACGGCAAATTGCGGTTCGAATGACGATAGGTATCTCGACGGACGATGAACTGCGATAATATACCTCGGTTAATTCAAGATTATATTGGAAGATTACATGGATAAGGACGACCAACTACCTCGACTTATCAAACAAATCAAAGGCTGAGATTAAAAGAACGTTGGGATGATTCGATTTTTATCCAATGGTTATAAGTCAAAGGGTGGACGGTACCTTGTCAAAAAGGAATTCGACGGTGTCGATCCTATGAACGATGACGAGAATGCAAATCGAGATGGGACAAAAACAAGGAACGGTTACATTTGAATTTCAAATACAAGTCAGATGCATTCTTGCCTATAAATAGAGGACTTTCAACTCAGAAACAAGATGATGAAAATTGATAAACTTTGAAGAGATATTTTGCGAAATTTGAAAAACACCTGTTTGAACTTCTTGAACTTAAAGCTACGATCCGGAGAGAAATTCTTCAAGTGTATTACGCATTCAAGCCACATCAAGTATACACACTTGAAGTCGCAAAGGCTGCTTGATTATTTCATCCTAATCAAGCTGCACAAGCGAATCATTTATTTGATTCAATCTTTATTTTATAAAGAACCTGGTGAAGACAGTGAAGCACGGTTGTGTGAAAGACTTGTTGTTTGTGGTGGAGGCTGGTGAAGAGGCAATCCTACCCTTCAAGGACCGGTGGAAGACTCGGGAGCGACAATCCTACTGTTCCCGAGTTTTCGGTTGTGAAGCCATAGTTATTGGTGAAGGACAAGCAACCTTAGGAATCTTTGTAACGCTACATCAAAGATCTCTAGTGAATTTCCTCCAACATCACGGGAGAAGAGTGGACGACGGGATTACACCACACTGGAACCACTATAAAATCTGCCTACTTACTTTCGGCATTTACATTACGCACTTAGTTTATTTTACACATCAACCTACGAATCTAGCAAGCGAAATCACACACTTGCACTACGAGTATCTAATACTTAGTATCATATTTAACAACAAGTATTAAGGCTTAATTTTGATATAATTCCATTTGCACAAATTCAGAAACTCAACTATCGGTAGACTACGTTTATCGGCGGAGCTGCGAGGTATCGACGGACTGCTTGAAGTATCGACGGACTGCTTTGAAGTTGCGAAATTTGTTAACTCCAAAGTTTTAAGTGTTAAGTTTATTCACCCCCCCCCCTCTAAACTTAACCAAAGCCTTTTCAAGGGACCAACAAAAGTTTCAATCTTTCAAGGGAAGAGAAAGGGTTTATAATTTGCAAGTGAGCGTAAAGATTTAAAAAAAACTCTAAGTGTTGTTTATATATGATGATTTGTGTAGTATGAACGTGGTTGAATATGGAAGGATTTTATGACATAATGGCGTGATTTTATGTATGTAAATCGTGATATTCGAGTGAAGTGGGGGACTGGATTGAGGTAAGTAATGATAGATCTCGGGAATCGAGGCGTTTGTAATTCGAAAAATAATATGGTTACCTCCATAATTGTAAATTGATCTCCACGTGTATAATCTTCCACAGTATAATCCTCCATAACTTCCTTATTCTCCACGTGTATAAACGTTGATTTTGTTCACACTTTAGTTTGCCCATGACTCCAGTCTTCATTTCGGTGGAGTGCCTTGGCTAGTCACTTAGCCGGTGTAGTGAATCAGTCACTGAGCTGCTTTATTTAACTATTCCTAACAATAAGTTAAGTTAACTTCGTTGAGTACCACTGCCTTACCTGCTACATCTCCTGTAATGGCAAAGGTTTAATCAGCCGGTTAGGTCACTTAGCTGATTACTCTAGTTAGCCGCTCTTTGATACTTAGTCGATTTCAATCATTCCCAACTCAGTTCTCAACATGCTAAATCTTTCATGACTGAGTGGTTTAGTGAAGATGTCAGCTAATTGTTCTTCAGTGGGTATGTATCTTAAAATTACATCTCCTTTCTCAACATGATCTCGATGAAATGATGTCTCACATCAATATGCTTTGTTCTTGAGTGCAACACTGGATTTTCAGTGATAGATATGGCACTTGTGTTGTCACACATGATTGGAATAGTCTTCTCCTCCATTCCATAATCCCTTAGCTGTTGTCTAATCCATAGTACTTGTGCACTGCACAATAGCCGCTCGTCTATATATTCTCGCTTCAATTTGTTGATGTTGATATGGAGTTTTGCTTTTTACTGAACCAAGAAACTAGCCTGGTGCCTAGCATCTGGCATGTTCCAGAAGTGGTTTTCTATCTATCTTGCATCTAGCATAGTCAGAGTTTGAATATGATGTCAATTTAAATCCTACATCTTTTGGATACCAAATTCCAACATTGATGGTGTTCTTCAGGTATTTGATTATTCTTTTGGCTGCTAGAAGATGTGATTCTTTTGGTTGAGCTTGAAATCTTGCACATACTCCTACTGCAAATGCTATATCAGGTCTGCTTGCAGTTAGATATAGTAGGGATCCAATGATTCCTCTCTACTTTTTCTGATCAACATCTTTTCCAAGAATGACTCTTGCACACATTGGTGTATCTGCTGTGCCACTTGTGTCCATATCATACTTGTGTATTAAGTCTTTTGTATACTTGGCTTGACTAATAAAAATACCATCCTTCATTTGTTTCACTTGAAGGCCAAGAAAGTAATTTAATTCTCCCATCATGCTCATCTGAAATTTGCTTTTCATTAGGTTTGCAAATTTCTCACACGGCTTTTCATCCTCTGATCCAAAGATAATGTCATCAACATAGATCTGTACTAGTAATGTACTTGATCCTTCCTCTAATTTGAATAAAGTCTTATCTATAGTTCCCTTGTTGAATTCATTCTTGATCAGAAATTGTGATAGTGTTTCATACCAGGCTCTAGGTGCCTGTTTGAGTCCATAAAGGGCCTTCTTGAGCTTGTATACTTTATCTTCCTTTCCTTTGAGTTGAAAACCAGGGGGTTGTTCCACATATACTTCTTCTTCCAAGAGTCCATTCAGAAATGCACTCTTGATATCCATTTGATAGACTTTGAAGCCTTTGTGTGCCGCAAAAGCTAGAAAGAGTCTGATTGCCTCCAGTCTTGCTACGGTGCAAATGTTTCATCATAATCTATTCCTTCTCGCTTGAGAGTAACCTTTTGCAACTAGCCTTGCTTTATTTCGACAACTTGTTCCTTGCTCATCCATCTTGTTTCGAATACCCATTTTGTTCCAATGATGTTGGCTGTGTCAGGTCTATCAACAAGTTCCCAGACTTTATTTCTTTCAAATTCATTTAGTTCTTCTTGCATGGCTGTAATCCAGTCTGCATCTTGAATTGCATCATCTATTGTCTTAGGTTCCACTTGTGATAGAAAGCATGTTAGCATATACTCCAGTTGTCTCCTGGTTCTAACCCTTGTGTGAATGTCTCCAATGACTTGATCTTCAGGATGATCTCTTAGCCAATTGAGGTCAGGTTGAAATTGTTCTTCACTTGGTGCTTCTACACCTTCAGACTGTGCATGAGCTTCAAGTTCTGGTGCTTCTTCTGTTGTATTGACATGTGGCCCATCTTGATTTGCAAAATGATGATTCAGAATGGAAGCTGGTATGGTTGTGCTTGTATATACTTCCCTTTGTGTTGCTTTTTCTTCTTGATCCTGAAGATTTTCACCATTTGTGTTTGGTTCATCAAAGACTACATGTATTGATTCTTCAATCACCAATGTTCTTTTGTTGAGTACTCTGAATGCTTTGCTGGTGTCTGAGTATCCCATAAAGATTGCTTCATCAGCTTTTTCATCAAAGGTGTGTAACTGATTCCTGTTCAAAACAAAACATTTTGATCCAAACATATGCAAATATGAGATATTAGGTTTTCTTCCAATCCATATTTCATATGGAGTCTTTCCATGATATTTGTTGATGATTGATCTGTTCTGAGTATAGCATGTTGTGTTTGCTGCTTCACCCTAAAACCTCTTTGGTAGGCATGCTTCTGCGTCATTGTTCTGACTGCTTCTTTAAGTGTTCTGTTTCTTCTTTCTGCTACACCATTTTGTTGTGGAGTTCCTGCTGTAGATAATTGATGTAATACTCTATTTTCTTCACAATAAGTTCTGATTACTTCATTTAAAAATTTTGTGCCTCTATCTGATCTGATCTTGATAATCTTTAGTTCTTTCTCATTTTGAATTCTTCTCAGCAAATCTGGCAGTTTCTTGAGTGTCTCTTTCTTCTTGTTCATGAATATAGTCCAGGTGTATTTGGAGAAATCATCAACCACTACTAGAGTGTATTTCTTACCACTTATACTTACTGGTGTGACTAGTTCAAACAAGTCCATATGTAAAAGATGTAGAATTCTTGTTTTTGATTGATAGGGCTTTGATTTGAAAGAGCTTTTGATTTGTTTCCCTTTCTGACAAGCATCACAGAGACTTTCCTTCTTGAATGTGATCTCTGGCAGGCCTTCAACTAACTTGTTCTTTGATAGTGTGTTGATGGTCTTGAAATTTAGGTGATTTAATCTTCTATGCCAAATCCAATTTGGTTGATTGTTTATTTTTGACAAGTAAACATGTTTCTACGCTTTAGTTGTTCTCCAATCCACCACATACATGTTGTCTTCTCTTCTTCCCCGCAAGAACCACTATGTTGGTTTGGCTGTGAATCACTTTGCATACTTCCTTGTTGAAGAGTACATTGTAGCCTTTGTCACAGAATTGACTAATGCTTAGCAGATTGAATTTTAGTCCCTTGACATATGCCACATTTTGTATCTTCAAATTGTTCTTGAGCATTATGCCTTCCTCCTTAATCTTTCCAGGGTTTTCTTTGCCTCCAAAAGTGACTTTAGGTCCATCAAAAACTTTGAAATCAGTGAGCCATCTCTTGTTTCCTGTCATGTGTCTGGAACATCAACTGTCTATGTACCAGGCATCCTACTAAACAAATTAATTATGTTTAGGTACCCAACACTGTTTCGGTCCATACCTGTTAGCTTGATCATGCCTCATACTCCAAGTGTATATCCAAATGATCTTCTTTTTGGATAATTAAAGTCATCAACTTCATATGTATAAGGCATGGCAGAATAGCTTCTGATATTTCTACTGAAGGTATCCTGATACTTTTCTCTACTTTTTGGTGCATTTGCATCCTTCTTCACTTTCCAATATGCAGTGGGAAACCTATGTTGCTTCATGTGTCTAGAAACATACCTAGATTGATTTTTCTTAAACACATGATGCATGTCATGGAATGGTTTCTTCTTGTATTTTAAAGGTGCCACATTCCAATCATCCTCTGAAGGATAAAGTCTTCATTTACCTTTTAGAAAGTCTTTGCTTTTGTTTGACTGGATTGATGGTTTAGTCTGCTGTTTCACTGCACTGGGTTTTGACTTCACCGGTGCAGGATGAGTGGTTGAAATTATGGTCTGTCCTTTTCTGAACTTTGGTCCATTGTTTCTATTCACATCTTGACTGTTGTAGCCAAGACCAGATCTGGATCCAAACCTTTTTGAGGGTTTGTAAGCTGGTGCATTTAAAGGTGCAGTGGTGTTCTTAACTGGTAGGGGGATTTTCTCAACCGGTCTGTCAACACCAGATGTATGACCATCTGCTGCTTGTTGATCATTTGAGTAAGTCTCCTTACTTGTTAGTTCAGCTTTTGCTTTATCCAGTTCTTTCTTTAGTCTCTTAATTTCCTTTCTTAGATTCTCACACTCCTGTTCCGGAATTTCATGATTCGGCTCAATTTGTTCAAATTTACTCATGAGATTTTGGATTAGGTTTGCTGAATCTAAGGGGAGAATAGAAGATTGTGCAGTGTTAGATGTGGATGAACTAGATGATGAGCATGAACTAGATGTTACCTCAGTTTCATTTGATTCTTTGGCCATAAGACATAGATAGCCTAGGGCTGAGCTTGGGTTGGGTTGGGTTGGGTCGACTTGGGTTGGGTTTTTCCATAGTATAAGTCGGGTTGGTTCAAGAAAAAACTAACCCAAACCAAACCGAACGACTATAAAACCCAATGGGTTGGTTTGGGTTGGTTTCGGGTTGGTCTGGGTTGGGTTTTGGGTTTTCATCCATAAAACATGCATCGATCGTAAAACTTTTATGCTATAAAATCCACACACATGTATACATCAAAATTCGAGTTTCATATCATATGTTCATAACTATAATCGTTAAAGAAAACAATTTTTTAGGAAAGAAACATTAAAATTTGATAATTAAGAACCAACCAACAACATATAGAGATAATAATTAAATACGAATAGTCATACATAAAAAAAGCATAAATAGATTTTTTTTCTGAAGAAAGGTCAAAGAATCGTAGACGGAAATCGAAAATGAAGTGATAGCAGCAATATGATAACTCCCATTTACTTTGGATGGAATACACACACACACACACACACACACACACACATATATATATATATATATATATATATATATATATATATATATATATATATATATCGGGTTGGGTTGGGTCAACCCGAATAAAAAATAAAAAACACTAAACCAACCCAAAATATTTTCGGTTCGGGTCAAAGCCCAACCCAAAAATTTTGGGTTTCAATTGGTTTGGGTTTTCGGGTTGGTTCGGTTTGGGTTTTGGGTTGGATTGGGTTCATTGGGTTTTCTGCTCAGCCCTATAGATAGGCCTTTTCATTGTCTGTGCTGTCATTCTCATCATCAGAATCATTTTCAGATGATTCTTCATTCTTTTCACTGCTCGATTCAGCTTTGAGTGCCTTCTTGCTTTTTCTCTTTTCAGTTGTCTTGTACTTCTTCTTATCCTCAGGTTCCTCTTTTTCTTCAGGACAATCACCCTTGAAGTGTCCTTTCTTATTGCAGTTGAAGCATCTGTATTCATCATCTTTTCTCTTGGTGTCTTTGCTTGTGCTTGACTTTTTGTTTGTTGATGATCCTTCCTTGAATATCTTCTTCTTTCTAAACCTGTCAAAACGTTTTACTAATAAAGCTACATGTTCCTTCAGCTCCTGTGTCTCTTTGCTGTTTGCATTAGCTGCTTGACTTTGCTGGGGTGCAACCAGTGCACTGGCCTTATATGCCTCTGCTGGTACAATGTCTTCGCCATTCAACTCAAATTCATGAGCCTTTAGTTGAGACATCAGAGTCAGGGTGTCAGTGTTTGCAAGATTTGTTGTTCCTCTGATTACTGATGTTATGATCTTCCATCTTTCAGGTAAGCCTCTCAAGATCTTTAAGCACACTTCTTTCTGAGAATATGTGTGTCCAAGCTGTTGTAGTTCACTGATGATGCTTGAGAATCAGTTGTCCATTTGATCAATGGATTCACCAGCCTTCATTTTGAAGTTTTCAAATTTCTGTTTTGCAACGGGTAACTTGTTTTCTTTAACTCGCTTTCGATCCTTCATTTATCGGTGCCGACTTGTCTCACATTTCCTTTGTTTGTTTTGCGATCTTTGATTCTCATAAACATGTTGCTATCCTGGCTCTTCAAGATCATATCTTTTGCAACAAAGTCCAGATTTGCTCTTCTCCTGTCATCCTTGGTCCAATCTTTCTTGGGTTTATCCACTTCTTATCCTTGATCTGCTCCTGTGGCAATCACAATCATGATCATGATTGGGCCATCATTAATTACATCCAGCATCTCCTCACGAGTTGCTGCAAGATGAGATAACATTCTTATTTTATATTCATCAAAATTATTAACATTGAAAACATGTACTTTTGACATAAAGTTTCAGGAATCCATAAGTGCAGATAAGAGATATTTATGTATATGAGTAGAAAGCACAGATTTGAAAACTACTTTGAAAATATGTGATCTCCTTGTTACCCGAAATTAGATCTGAACAGGTTCTGATACTAGGAACACTGCTCCGATACCAATTGTTGGTCCCAGAGAAGGGTAAAACTATAGTCAGGAATGCAATAAAGTAAATTGACACAAGGCTTATAGTTGTTCAGGGTGGTGTAATCCCTTAATCCACTCTTCTCATGTGATGATTGGAGGAATTCACTATTGTTTTCACAGATACAATAGTACGATTGTCCTTGACTTCACAAGCTTCACAATCTACTAGACTATCACTCCTTGACTGCAATAGCTTCAGTGACTCAGTCTCTTTCACTGCTCCTTGGGATCAAATCCTTCAGCAGTTATCACAAACACAACTCCTTCTCAGATGGCTCTGATTCAGTTGCTTGAGTGATATGAATTGGATTCACAAACTTGTTGATCAGTCTCAATGATTGATGTTTGAATTGTAGCTCTCAGTTTTGAGTTGATCACTGGATATTTCTTTTTTGCACAAATAGAAGGCTTTCAATTTTGACAGAGTTTTTGCTCAGATTTTTCGTTCTCTTCTTGTGTTGTTTTTTTTGTCTTGTCAATGTCTTCTATTTATAGCCTTGATTATCCTTGATTTGAATTTCCGTTTGTTGGCTATATTAATGGAGAGAATAATCCTTGATTTTATTCTTGATTCCCCCTTAATTGTATTCTCCTTGATTTCAGTGATCGGATTTTTTCTTCAAACGTTTATCAGAGAATCCGTCCTTGATTGAGCCTTTATTGATTGTGCATTTAATGCTTGATCTTCTGTATTTTCTTCATACTTCAATAATCTAATTGAGTATATTTTACTCAGCTGTTCTCCGAACGGTCAAGTGATCCATCTGACTCAGCTGCTTATATCTTCCTTTACTGCTTTGTCTTCACTCAGCCGAAAGTCAGTTTACTTTGCCGATTCACTATTTCCTTCATTCTTTCAGTTTAAGGAGAATCCTTGTACTTCACTGATCCTTGATTTGGGTGAGATCAGTGTACACCATATTTAAACATTAAGTTTCATCACTTGAAACATAATTTAGACTTATCCAAGGTCATAATAGACTTCATTGGTTATAAGTCAGACCATAATGTCTTCATTGCTTCTCTCTGGTACTTGGCTGGCTTTACTCTGCCGAAAATCTGTTTTTGCTTTGCCGTCCTACCAACTAGTACAATACTTGTCTGACTCAACTTATACAACATGTCAGACTCTAAGTAAAGACTTATACAGAGAATTCTAACTTATTTCAGGCTTGCTGTAACAGCTAGTATGGCCATCATCAAAACATAACAAGATGTTCCTAACAGTTTTCGTTTGATTTCTTTTTGAAACATATTTCATTTTGATTTGTTTATGTTCTCTATGAATCATGTTTGTCTTTATGGATGAGGTTTGAATTTGTATTGAGTTTGTTTGTGTTTGGGATGCATCATTGAATTTGTATGGAGTGAGTGTTGACGTCAACTAAATGGATGCCCGTATTGCAATGAAACGTCATATGGGGACGTTGTGAGTGTCAGAAGTTGTTAGCCTCTGTTTCTTACAACGTCAGCTACTTTGCCGTTTAAGTGGCAATTAAACGTCAGAAATACTGACGTTATGACTTCCAAGTAACAAGTAACCACTTGTCTCTAAGTACGTCAGTACATTTGACGTTATACGTAATCCTAAACGTCAATATTGGGGATGTTGTGCACAGAGTCCACTCTACCGACGTTGATAGTATAATACAACATCCGTGGGGGCGACGTAATGAGTTCCAGTATGTTACAGGCTTCTGGAACACAACGTCTAGTAATATGACGCTAGTGTATGCCACGAGCAACATGGCTGCTGACGTTTTATGTCTTAGCACTGCATAAACTATAATTTGGACCGACATTTTCAACCTAACATCATAAACAATCGACAAACCAAAAAAAGTACAACATTGCAAAACACCTTACAAATGTTTATCATGAATCGTTCTCAAAACACCTTTACAAAAGATTCCATCAAAGTAAATAATGACAGTTCAGAAAATTACACAACCAATGACTTGTCATCGACAATCCATCAAGAAAAATACACAACCATGGACTTGTCATTCAAGGCAAAATATACAATCAATCAAGGCCATAACATCACTAATATAAGTCCATATGATTCGGCAGGTAATGATTGTTGTCCTCGACAACCCATGAAGTGAGTCTAGGAGAAAATTTCTCAGTCCATTCACTTGCTTCTTGTGTAGCAAACTTATACCAAACCCTAGGCACCCTAGGCATTGGACAAGTAACTCTCATAATCAGACGAACGAAATGATTCCCATCGCACAAACCCATCCATATATGATTAGGGGGCCAAACAGAAGGTTTTCTGAAACTTGGGAGAAATGTTTGAGATCCATGCGTTTTAGACAATATGGTTAATGGAACACCATACACGTTGCACATTGCCCAACCAACGTAGCTTTCAAAGTACTTATCCGATCTGCATGATCCTACTTCATGATAAACTGAAGAAATGCATGAATCATAAAAAGCTGCATGCCCCTCAAATAAGGATAAGTAATGTTCCTTGTTTGTAATCAATTCTTCTTTCAACGTTTTTCTCACCGTAGCCCATTCTTCATCATGAAGACCTAATGCTTGAGCTATGACTCTATAACCACAATTTCCATCAGTAGTAACATCAAGAATCGAGGATATATGATCATGAACTTGTTCTGGGATTTGTCCAATATACCATTGTAAGACTTTTCCTTTTTTCTTGGTATAAGAGCATGTGTATGGAGCTCTGACTCTTGGACATGCTTCTTTGTTTTTCTTAGAAGAAACACCTTTAGATAGAGGTGGATTTGGGCCTTCAGAAGCATTCATTTGGTTAACACTCGCTAGTTCTTCTTCAATTCTCTCAAACATACACTTTTGCCTCTTAGTAGAGTGGTCTTCAAGAATCTTCCGCTTGTTTCCGGATCCCTTAGGCCGACCACGACCAGTTGACTTGATTTTTGGCTCTAACAATGTTGTTTTTGCCGGTTGACAAAGGTCA
The DNA here is from genome assembly GCA_036785695.1 of Gentiana straminea. Taxonomy (NCBI): domain Eukaryota; kingdom Viridiplantae; phylum Streptophyta; class Magnoliopsida; order Gentianales; family Gentianaceae; genus Gentiana; species Gentiana straminea. Next base: position 1,239,773 of record JAVUPR010000355.1, on the reverse strand, counting down.
CGAATCTTCACTATCAACCTTTGCCTCTTTCACACTTCGACCGTTTTGAGTTTTTTTTCCAATGCATGCAAGACTGGAACGTAGTCTAACTCTGATTCATTTGGAGGTTGGCCTGCGACATCAAGAGTTTTCCAATGAACATCTATTGAGGAAAGGGGAATGAATCCATGTTTCTTCTTAAACCGTGATATCTCGTGCCTACACGGCAATCCTTGCGTCTTTCTAAGAGAACATCCATAATCCTTCTTCGATTCACCACCAGCATTCTTTCCCAACTCTCCAAGCAAAAGCTCCAATGCATGGATGGATATATGATGCAAAAGCTCTTTCAACAACGGCTCTTCCTTGAATTTTTTTGGAACCATGAATAAAGAAGTCTCAAATGATTTTGTAATGTTACATATCTCTTGATCTACCATTTGAACGCCGGCTTCCCAGTCCATCACCAAGTCACCCATCCGTTTCTTAGCCAATTTTTGAAAATGGAATGCATTCCCTCCACCCTCGAGGTACTAGTGTTTCCTAGGTGAAAAATTGATTTGGTCCATGCCGAAACAAATGTCTCCCTATGTCCTTTCAACCATGTATCTGTAAGGTAACCCATGGCTTCTTCAGTAATGTCTTCTTGCATTCCTCTAATCGGTCATCCAACTCTTCCTCCGTACCAGAGTTAATAACATCAACCCATGTTGCCATTAGATTCTGCCAATCATCACTCGTCGTCTTTGTCTTCAAGTTAGACACAAGACCCTTCTCAATATGCCAACGGCATAAGAGATTCTTTGCTTTCGGGAATACGACACGAATTGCATTCATCAATGCCTCTTCTCTATCAGTGACAATACAATAAGTATGCTCAATTTGGTCCCTTATTTCATTTCGTAATGTATTGAGAGCCCAAGTGTAGTTGTCTTCCCTCTCCAATCCAAGAAGTGCAAACCCAATAGAAAATGACATGTCCGTAGATGTGACACCAACTATCTGCAAAAGAGGCATCTTGTACTTGTTCGTCTTGTATGTGCAATCCATAAGCAACACGTAAGGGAAGCACCTAGCAAGACACAAGTTATCGTTATGTGCCCAAAAAACATATTTCACTACATTCTCGATATGTCGGGAATCAATGAAGGCGTTAGTATTTCCGCCAAGTTGTATACCTCTTGCATCACTGAATGATCCTCTCGTGCTCTCTTTCTTAACCTCGAACGAATGTTGTATATCTTATTGGCTGACGTGCAATTATTTTCATCTATCCTTCTAAGTTCCCTCAGTATGTACTTGGGGTTCTGGGACATTCTAGCAACGGTTTCAGTCTCTTCTCTGCTAATTCTTCCGAGATATGCATGGCCCTCATCAAACTTGACCGTATTGTGATTATGAATCCCATTCATTACTTCTACGGTCCAGAACAACTTCACTCTATCCTGTGTGGTTTTTAGTACGAACGGACATCCACACTTCCTTGACGATGAATACCTTGGCTTGTTCTTACCGGAACCACCTACTTTTTTTTTCATATTTCCCACATTTGCAATGGTCCCGTTGTTCACCTCCCCTCTCACACTGGTTCTTTATATATGGTGTCCGTTTCCCAGATAAATCCGATCTCAACTTCACAATCACGACCCCATTATCTCTTCCCAGCTTTTGAATATGTTTGGTTACATCTTCATGGGTATCAAATACCTATAGCAATAAAAGTATTGAATAAAATTCAATTTTCAAACACAAAAGTATTACAATAATTTGCTTAAGGTACGTACACGGTCGGTTTCAAAAAGTGAAGTCATATCAGTTGATAATTCTTCAGGCATTTCATCACACAAAGCAAGTATGTCATCATGAGGAATGTTAAGAATCTCTTCAGGATTGTCATCATGAGGATTGTTAAGAAACTCTTGATCTTCCTCAATCATTACATCAGCCAAATGCTACAAAAAAAACAAGTTTGCATTACCAACAATCAAGTTACACTTTTAAAAAAACTAAATCCAAAGAACAATTGTTATTAAGTTACCTCAAAATACACCTCATCGTAATCATTTACCCCCGCACCATCGCATGGCTTCTTACCATTGTCCTCACTTGGGTTCTATGCAAATAACATAAAAACCAACAAGTTAAGTGTATGCCAATACGAAGAAGTGGTAAAATCAGTGTGATTGTCTGTAACGTCGGAGTTGTAGACGTTGTGAGTGATCCAGGGCGTCAAGACAGGTGACGTCAAGACATCTACCAAAACACAAGCCTCTGGCTTACAAACTTCCCTTAATACGACGCCTGTAATCACTTACAACGTCTTTAACCAGGACGTTGAGAGTGCAATGTAACGTCGGAGTATCCGACGTTTTGGTCTTCAGAAAGGGGATGCCCAGTTATGTAAAGAGACGCCGGCGAAACCCTATATACCATCGGAGAATGCACAAAAGCATGATCATTCTCCATAAATCATGCTTTTACATGCTCTTCATGGTGTAAGTCATTCACCTATTTCATGTTTTGAAAAAAAAAATAGTTTGGTTTGAGAAATTACCATTCTTGATGTCATGTGTTCTTCAAATTGGGTTGAAAATGGTATACCTTCAAGTGATACTGCATCATTATCTTTATTGGTATTCATGTTTTCAAGTGTAAGAGATGGTGAAGATGGGTTCATCTTAGGGTTTATGGCATTTTTTTGTGTTGGAGGGTTGAAGAAGATGAAGACGATGGAGGGTTTTGGTTTTAAGAAAGAAGATGATATGGTGATGTTAAGATATGAAATTGGTAGTATGGGATTAATGTTGTTAGATATTCAAATTATGTTTTGTGGATTAGTTGTAATGGTGGATTATAAGAGGTTAATTTGTGCAATTATTATTTTTCAAGGACTAAATTGTAGTTTATGTTTTTGTGGTGCAGAGAGTAATTTTAATATTTTTTTGGTGGTGTGGGAGTAAAGAAATGATAAAATATTCAATGTGGTGCCAGGAGTGATTTATAGGGTGTCAAAAGTGATTGTGGTGCCGTGAGTAAAAACCGGGTACCAATAGAAACCGCCTATCTTTTATTCTTACGGGTAGTGAGAATGCATGACAAAATAGTGACAGAAAACGTCAAAAAGGACATCAACTGTATTTTATGGCATTCATGACAATTCCATTAATAAAAAAGCAACGAAACAATGGTAGTGAATGGGGAACATTATCCAAAAGTTTAATCAAGGCGGCTTCTATCGGCACCATCAATTTACTATTGACACCCTTTATTTTATTATTTTTCATTTACTTTCCTATACCACCAAATCACTAACGACACCACATCCATTTAATAACATTCAAAAAATACACTTTAGTCCCTCAATTTTTATAAATTATAAAATAACACTTCATAATATTTTAACACTCTTTAATTAATTTAACCAATTCATTTTAACATAATACTGACTTCTTTTTTTTCATTTGAAAAAAAAATCGCCGGAGAAGATGATATATTTACGAAACTTCACCAGAATTTCGCCGGAAAAGATAAGTATATCGCCGGAAAACCGTAGTTGAAGCATTGGTTGCAAGAATCAAGCTAAGAAGAACATAACTTTGAACCAAATCACGTATGTATCTTTTTTTTAAAGAAATTTGCTGGTAATTTGGTAGAAATTGAGGGTTTTAATGGTTGTTTTTTGAATTTTCCATCAGGAAACAACCGTTCCTGCATTTGCAATGAATATGACTCATAACATCACTTGTACTGACGTTGATTTGGTGCTACAACGTCAGGACAACTGACGTTTTAAACTATCTGAAAACTCAGTCAAACGTTGAAACGTCGATAGGCCTGACGTTGTAATAGCAAGACGACGCCAGTATGGGTGACGTTTGCGTAACGTCGATTACTCCGACGTTGTTATACATTTGGAATGTCAGTTTGGTTGACGTAAAAATTTGTTCCGACATTATTCATACATTTGTAACTTCGACAATTTCGACGTTTATGTTTACATAAAACGTCTGTGTTGCTGACGTTTCTAGTATCGGAAAAGGGATGCTCGAAATCGCCGGAAAACCCCTTGCTTTCATCGGAAAACACATAATAACATGATTTTTCTCCACAAATCATGCTTTTACATGTTCTTAATGTTGTAATTCCCGAAAGACAATTTATGTAATTGTTTTTATAATTAATAAATGACAGATTTATTCTCAACTTATTATTTGTTTGGTGCTTATATATTGTACACTGCTGAAAACCCCAAGTCGTATCATATGTAGCCATATAACTTAGTGTGTGTCACACATGAGGATTAAGTTTATTGTGATACAGTTGAACTATTAGTCCGTGGTGAACTTAATTAAAGTATGTGGTCTATTAATTAAACCACCATTAATGCGCCCAGAACACTTTAAGTGTGACCGTCTTATCCGGACCGTCAATATTGGTATCTAAGTGGGGCATTTATATATGATGTAGTCAAATAGGACTGGACCGATTTAATCTGTATATCTCATATAATTTTGTGATTGAGAAATCTTATTAAATCACAAGATGATCATATATGGATTAACCTTAATCCTGAAGTGATTGCAGACGCCTGCTTGTTTCAAGATAGGGTTTGATGTGATCGTTAAGGGTCGTTAAGAGGCGCGGCCCGAATCACTTTCATGTTGGCACTATTCTGGAATGAGTGAGGAGTGTGTGTCTCACAGATATGGAATCCATTCCTTCCTGCATGAAGTAGAAAGAAAATCCCCTTATTTGTTGATCCTAGAAATTGATCGGTCGGCTGAGTTCATAGTGGTTATGAATTAATTGATCACTAGTGGGTTGATGGTAAATAAGGATACGATGTAATGAAGAAGGTTTACGGAAATAATCCCGTTTCGTTACGGATAGTATATGGAGGGTTGGTCTGTATGTAATGATTATATCAATGGACACTTATTGACTCGACGCTTTGAGAATAAGTTATATCTATAATCGATAGAGTTCAGTTTTGGATTTATGGTGGCGTAATTCCGGAATTAATAAGTTGAGTAGAAATATTCTTTTCGATGAATATTTTATTCAATTTATTGTAGCTACTCGTTATAAGTCCATGGTCCCCGGGTTGGCTCCTAACACGCGAGTGTTTTCTCGTTTTGTGGAACCTCGAGAATAAATTAAATAGTTGGTCTATTTAATGAATATGTGAATATTATTTATTTGGTAAATAATATATAAAATAGAAAAGACATTTTCTATTATCCCAATTGGCATAAAAAAAATGGCGCCACTTTTATTTGGTTTTGGGACAAGAAATTTTCTCCTAATTAATTATAATGTGGATAATGTAATTATTTATGTGTTAAATAATTATAAATAAGAAATTAGTTTTCTTATTGGATAAATGTGAAATTTGTTTTTCTATTGGATAAAGGTTTTTATTTTCCTAAAAGGAAAAGATAAATTTGTGTGTAAAAGATAAATTCTCAAATTATTAGTTATTTTCCTATTAAAAGAGAGTTTCTTCCAATACAAAATAGACCTAGAAAACCAACGCCATTTTTAAATAAAATAGGCGTCGCCTATTTGAAAATTTTGGAGAAATTCTTGTCCTAGCCATTGGGAAGAAGAAAAACTAGGTTTTTCTTGAAGGCATATTCGAGGAGGTTCGAATGCGGGATCGACGTCCACCAGTCGTCGCTTGGAGATACAACTCAGAAGATCACGGCTTCTCTCTGGTTGGGTAAATGTAGTTGATTAATTAATCATGTGAATCTTATCGCGGTAAAATCGAAAAACGAATTTTAATTCATTGCTTCTGTTGTGCATGATCGAGTGTCTCGATCGGTGCTGTGAATCAGATCTGACGATCCAATTATGGATCGGATCCGGATTCGGGTTTTTGTATATCCAGCATGTGGTATCGGAGCCAAGTTAAAGCGATTTTGCGATCTTGATTGCATAATTAATTAATAAGGAGTGAAATTGAATAAATATTGGATCTTTTATATGTTTATTATATATATGCGTGGTTGAATGTTTATGGTTGACGAGATGGATTGGGGTTGGTACTTGTTTACCGTTAGATCTATTGTAAACCCAAATTTCTGGGTGTAGAAAATTATGTTATTTATTTGATGTAAGTTAATTTCCTAGTAATTAGAATTCAGATAAATTCGGCGCATCTGTTGTATTTAAATTTATTCGAAAATCATCATCACAAGCTGATCCGGCATCGCGGTGGTGAAGACTTGAGTTCTGCAACCTCAAGACCCAGGCTGAAAAAGGAAGAATAAAAACACAGCAGCTAGGATTCGAACCCAGGCTTTCGCGGTAAAAGAAAGGACACAGCAGCTAGGATTCGAACCCAAGCTGTCGCGGTTGGCTGATGAAGGAATAATAAAAACACAGCAGCTAGGATTCGAACCCAGGCTTTCACGGTAAAAGAAATGACACAACAGCTAGGATTCGAACCCAAGCTGTCGCGGTAGAAGAAAGGAGTGCACACCAACTTGGCTAGAGCTTCCCTATTCAAAAATCGGATCAGAAAAATAATATACAGTGCGTCGGACGAACAAATTAAGGATTAGTAAATTCTTTAAACGTAGGGTTTATTTATTTATTTAATTTTAATTTTATAGAATAGACACGGGGGTACCAACGGTCCATCTCAGTGGTTTATTTTTCGCATTTATTTTCTCTTGTGATTATTATGTTATATAACCATGCTATGCATCATATTCATGAATTCCACTCCTAGCATATTCATACATGTAGAAAATTAATTTTGGCATTAATTAGACATGTATGAAAACGACAATTAATTTAGATTAATCATAAATTAAATTAATTAAAAGGAACGGAATTTTATCATGATATAAAATTCACATGATGAACTTAATTTGGGATTAAGAAATCCTTCGGGGTTTTGGTTAAATAGTGTCTATATAAATTAGAATTTTGATAATCAAAATGGAAAATCATGAAAAATTGGACACCAACTAGACTGTATTTGGAACCGATAAGTTGGTGGTTGTTTTTTCTTGATTTATTGTTTTTCGAATTATTGGAAAATTCTATAATCCCAAAAAAAAAAACTTTTATCATGACAAAATTAGGACTTTAAAAATTCTTTTGTGAATTTTAGTTGTGTAGTGTCTACACAAGAGATTTCTAACGAAAAATTGGAAAATCATTAAAAGTGTCACTATTTAAACGGTATTTAGAACCGATAAACTAGTGGAAGCTTTAATTTTTGTGATTTATTGCTTTTCGATTTTATGGAAAAATTCATAAGTCCTAATATATTAGGATTTCAAAATTCTTGGTGAATTTTAATTGTGTAGTGTATACACAAAGAATTTATAAATCCATAAAATTGGAAAATCATGAATACAGTGACACTAGTTAAACGGTATTTAGAACCGATGAACTAGTGGGAGGATTAATTTAAATATTCATGATTTATTGTTTTTCGGATTGTACATAAATTCTGAAAATCCTAATAAGACTGCCTAATTTTCAAAATAACGAGTGGGAGCGGTGAAGGTGACAACAAACCCCACGGCCTCTACTGTTGACACAAGCACGTGAGAGAATGGTGACGTCTCATGCCGCTTTGATTTCGGCCCCCTACGGATGGCCTTCACCGCCATCAAAATTCAAGGCTTGGACTCCGAAAGGATAGTATTTTGAGTACTCGTCGAGTCACTGACCTACCCTACGGCGGCATACTCGGGGCGTACTTAAAAATCTCAAACAGTAGGTCACACTCACAAGGATATTTGTGCAAATATCTTGGCTGAAAAAGGAAGGTAATCAACAATTAAATAGGAGATGTTCGATTCTTAAATGGTTTAATTGTTGAGAGAGATTGTCTCAATTTAATCGTCGCCTCTTTGACCTACCCTACGGCGGCACTGTGGTGTGAGATTAAATCTTTGGAATGGTAGGATAAACTGCATGCATGACATCACGTTTATAATTCCTAAAATCATTATTTGTTGTGGTGTATGATTTGATTTATATTTCTGTCATAATTTATTTTAAAACTACATATCATCTCAAAGTAAATAGACTGCTTAAGTGATTAAAATTGACTGATGATGACGTCGTAAAAGTGGAAAAGTAACAAGAACGTTGACCTCATAAATCAAGAATGCAATTAATTTTTTCGGTGGAGGATTTCCCTCTTAAGCCTTCAAACTTAAGTGACATTGATGATTATGTCACTGCTGTCACTCGTGTTGAACGAGAGACAACCGATATAGTTCAAAGATGACGAGAATGATTTGATATCAATCTCACCAAACATCGCACGCTTTACAAGTAGTGTCTACTCTTATAAACTCGCTAGTTCAAGGCCATTTCCTTTTATAGAAAGCCGAGAATAGGAAGGCAAATGTCTACAAGTGTACGCCATCTAAACTAAATAGATTAAAGGCTAAACCGAAACATTAATGAAAGAAAGCATAGGATAAGGAAAGTGATTTCGGATCACTAACCTATGAATCCTTAAAGACTTTCTTAACCGAGTAATTTGACTCGGAAGCTAAAGTTCTTTTGTAAGAACAAGGTAGCTGGGCATTCATGATAAAGAGTAGACAACGGGAAGTTATTTCAGCCAACATAGTGGGAGTGATATAAGGAAACAAATTTCGGATTTTAATCCTTGAATATCACAGAAATTTAATTTCTGTTTTCAGATTCGTTGGAACGAATGGATTCACTTTCAAATCGATAATATAGTTGCCTCAAAGAAAGTGAATATGACATTTGTATACGATTCTGAGACTCGGACTTTTGTTTGATAAAGTCAGAACCACTAAGTAATGTTGAAAAGGTATATGGAACACATCATAAGCTATTAAGACAAATGGTTTCCGTATTAAGATAAACGATTCTTCAGCATCTATTAATTAGTGCATGTATCCTAAAGATAAGATCTGAAGACTGGCTAAGGGTGATTCCTATCTCACAGTCTAAGAACACTATCTCAAAGGAAAAATGACTGAGTAACCTTTCGATTAGGAAAGAGTAATAAAGATAAAGAAGCATCATAGCTTGTTCATATTGACCTTTGAGGTCTTATGAAGATACGAGCTAGTGGGTTGAGTAGTGGACATTTTGTCTGATATCTGTTAACGGTGATTTTTACGGTTTATACGACTTTATTTCGTAGCAATTTCCTTTGTGTTTTATTACTTTTTATAGAAAATTAAGTGTTTAAATGATTTATTGAAAGAATGCGTATGGAAATGATTTAAATGCAAAGTTGAGCTAATTTCGTGATTTTATTAGCAATTATCTATTTATGTATGTGATGTTACACTTTGCACGTTTTTATTATTGTAGGTACAACGAGCATATCGTGGACGAATCGAAGAGTTGAAGGAGTTCGAGCAACAATTTATTTGAAGATTAAAGAGAAGGATAAAATAGGAAGTATCTTCTATTTTTATATTAGGGTTTAGATTTCTTTTACCCTAATCTCGAAGACAAGCATTATAAAAGGACGGAATCATCAGCATTCAGAAAAGACATAACAATTCACCCTGAAACAAAAATCGGCGCAGAACCCGAGAAGGCACAGTTCGGTCGACCGAACTGCACCTCTCGGTCGACCGAGCTCAACATTATTATTAATTTTTTTTTTCATTCGTTCCGAAGATGAGTAGAGGCTGAGCAGCCTGGAACAAGCTTTGTGAAGCCATCTCTGCAACATCTTGATTTCTTCTTTGGGATTGTTTGTGAGTTTTAAATAAAGTTTGTTTCTTTATTATGTTCATATTGTTATGCAATTTAAATCGAGAGATGGTTGCGATTTGATGTTTAACGTTTGATGAGAATCGTTGTTAGACTTAGATCACCGTAGTAAAGATTAGATTTTTAACCTAAAAATAACGAGAATTGTTAGGTTAATTTCTAGGTTGCTAGATTGAGAAATCTTACGCCTTTGTTATGAAAGCGTTAATCTTTAAGATCGAGAGATGAGAGATTAATAGGCGAATTATCTAAGAGATTAGAAATTCATACTTTTGATAGGTGAACCACAATCTTCATCAAATCTTCACTAAACAATCTAGAGAGGAAGTTGAGGGTTGTGAGATCGGTGGATCATTGTTTGTTCGTTTTCAATTTATTTGTTATCATCTTAGTAATTTTATTATCTTTTTAGAATAGAATTATTTTCATTAGTTTGGCTCGTAACTATCTTTCCTGGCTTTGGATTCTAGATCCTCTGTCCAGTTTATTGTTTTCGTTTTTTTAGTTCTGTTTTGTTTTATTTTCCGTGACAACTTTAGAGAAATTAAGAACTAGACCAACCTCGATTCCCTGTGATTTGACTCCGGTATTAACCTCTATACTACGATCCCTGCACTTGGGGTAAACCGGATTATTTTATTACTTGTTTGTTTTTCATTAGATAAAATCCGAGACAAGTTTTTGGCGCCGTTTCCGGGGAATCGGTACGGTTGTCTAGTTTTATTAATTTTTCTGTTTTTCTGTTACTAACTTTTCGTAGGTAGTTCTCTTTTTCTGTTTCCGTAGCTTTTTCTGTTTCTTTATCTTTTCAAAAAAAAAATGTCATCAACTAGGAGTCTGCAAGATCAGATCGCCATGCTGCAACAGCAGGTGGCAGCCTTTCAAATGTCGCACAATCCTATGAATCAGACCCCGTCGTTTCCTTAGAACTCTCAAGTTCTGTTCTGTGGAAGTTGTTGTCAACCTGGCCATATGATTGGCCAGTGTCATCTTCTTCCCACTCCTGCATACCAAGTTAATGTTGTCCAGAATCAGGGACAGTACAGTCCAGTCATATGCCAGCTATGTGACAATGTGGGACATACTTCTCGTTTCTGTCCTATGGGTGGACAGAGCGTTTTCAGTGGCCAGCAATATCAGAGGTTTAACAATCAGTTCTCTGGCCACAGCAATTTTCAGAATCAGGGTTTCAATCAGACTTGGAATTTCTATCAAAACCCGAACTTCAGTCAAGACCAAGATATCAATTTTTCCAATCAAAATCAAAGTTGGTCTGGCCAAACTTTTCCACACCACTTTCATAACTCTCAAGACCCCTCTCACTATAGTAATCTTGAAGCTAAATTGGAGGAGCAGAACATTACTATCCAACTCCTTTTTGGTAGGCTTGCGGATATTGGGAGACGGATCGGGCAAATGGCTCAAGACCAAGGCATTGACCTAACTCCCGCACTCCCCTATGATGGAGAAGATACTTACAATTATGGTGCAAGTTATGAGAATCAAGTCCAGTATAGCCCTAACTATGCACCAGCATACAATGGTGGGAGTAGTAACTATCCTTGTTCTCTGTTGGGTCAAGAGCAAAGCAATTGGCAACAAGGGACGATTAATGAGCTGGAGCCTGATATGGATCGGCTTAAGTTACAGAGGTTAGAAACTTCCTTCCCTCCTGCATGGTGTGATGATGAAGACGGTTGTCCTATGATGGATCCGACATCAGAGATGGTTGAAGATGTTAATCACCAAGAAGGTGAAGAAATACACCCGGTGTTGGAGAACATAGAGGACGATGTGCCTAAATTAGAGATAAGTCACCCCGAGGAAGTCGCATTTGAGGAGCCGTTGAGGCCAATAAGTGTTGAGGTGGTTGTGGACGAGCGAGTGAGCGTAAAGGAGGTGATCTTCCCACTTGATCACTATGTCATGAACTGGGAGGTGGAACCCCCTAATCCCGTTCTTCTTTTATTGGGAAGATACTTCATAAAGGTCCTTCGAGCCATGGTTCCATTAATTTCCTATGAAGGTGAGTTGGATGGCTCGTATGCTGAATATTCGTTGAAGAACCATGCGAGAAGGACGTATCCGTTTGATAATGGATAGTGAGCTAAGTGTGTCTAGCCAAATACACTAAAGAGAGGCGCTTGTTGGGAGGCAACCCAATATTAAGAAAAGTTTTTGCTATTATTATTTTATTATAGTTTTTTGTGTTGAATAAATAACGAAAGATAGTTTTCTTCTCGTTGTAGTAGTTTTGTTTTGTTTTGTCTTGGGTTTCGGTGTCGGTTTCTGTGGTTAGGTAACTTGCATTTTCGTAATTTGAAAAATCAATGTGTTTTCTTCCTCCTGCCGATGTTACATTTTTGCACTACTTTTCACATAGATTCGGTTATTATCAATTTTTTTTTGCATTGCTTATGCTTTGTTCCATGATACTGCCTTGTCTATCATCTTTTATGCCCCTATCCCCGAGGTACGTTTTGTTTGTTTTTCAAGTGTGCAGGATATTTTCGATAGCAATTGTGAGCTTTTAAACGATGTCAGTTTTCCGGTGGATGGTCCACAATCTACTGATTTCTTCAAGCGTTTCTAGATCTGACTCGCGACCACTTCCAGAATTGCCAAATTCGAACTACAATCAGCTAAGTTTTTCTTATTCTGCACAACATGAGGACGTGTGGGGGAGTAAGGGATTGGTTGTTTGTACCTACAAAATGTGCTTAATTTATTATGCTTATTATGCTTACCACCATTCTTCAAAAATTCAAAAAAAATTCAATTTTTTTTAAACAAAAAACATCCGTCCCGAGCATGAGTTTATTTTGGCTTACTTACTTGTTATATTCCCATACTTGTGCTCAGTTGACTAGTATTTTAGCATAGACCTTTGATAAATGAGCCTTTACTCGAATTCTTTTCACGTAAGCCTCTTCGATGACGAGCTGAACTTAGGAAACTGTACCCATTTAAACCGATGATGTTTGATTCTGGTTATCAGACCGTTCGCTTAGTGCTAATGTCATGGAAATTGTAATATGTGCGTAGTTGGAATTGAAGTAGGAAGTATCGTGAATATACCGAAGCCTGAATGTGATAAGTGAAACGTGACAATTGTGCTTTAAAAAGTTTGTTTCTTTATTAAAAAAATGAATTAATTGGGTGTGTCGGAAGCTGGTCGATGATTTGAGTGAGGTAGGGCGTATCTCGAATGTCCTATACCACTATGATGACCAAAAGCTCACGACAGTCAGAAGAAGCTGCCTTATGATTTGAGTAAGGTAGGGTATATCCCGAATATCCTATTCTGCTATGACGGGCAAGAGCTCATTCTGATGTGTGTATAAATGTGAAAGATTATTAAATCAACTTACATAAGGAATTTGGTATGAATTGATATAAGACTTAGTTATCGCCTACCTTATCCCCAGTATAGGCCAAGGTATATGTTGTAGGGAATATCCTCTGGGTACAACTGAAAAGATTTCGAAAACACATATATTACTCTAGTCATGACGTGAGTAGTTTTGTAGGGCGTATGTATAGTCAGGATGATTCATTATATGTCTTAAATGGGTTTTGGTTGGTTAGCTTGACTTTAATTGTCAAGTGTGGAATCAGTGGAAGTTGAAGAAGGCTTTGCACACACTACACATTCGAGTAGTTGTTTATTACATTGGATGTATGTTTTTTATGCTAGTCGACCAGTTGTGATTTGAAATATGGGATTTTATGTGGTTCAATGCTTGAGTAAGTCTATGTTTTCTTTTGTTTTTCTCGGGACGAGCAAAAACTAAGTGTGGGGGAGTTGTTAACGGTGATTTTTACGGTTTATACGACTTTATTTCGTAGCAATTTCCTTTGTGTTTTATTACTTTTTATAGAAAATTAAGTGTTTAAATGATTTATTGAAAGAATGCGTATGGAAATTATTTAAATGCAAAGTTGAGCTAATTTCGTGATTTTATTAGCAATTATCTATTTATATATGTGATGTTACACTTTGCACGTTTTTATTATTGTAGGTACAACGAGCATATCGTGGACGAATCGAAGAGTTGAAGGAGTTCGAGCAACAATTTATTTGAAGATTAAGGAGAAGGATAAAATAGGAAGTATCTTCTATTTTTATATTAGGGTTTAGATTTCTTTTACCCTAATCTCGAAGACAAGCATTATAAAAGGACGGAGTCATCAGCATTCAGAAAAGACATAACAATTCACCCTGAAACAAAAATCGGCGCAGAACCCGAGAAGGCACAGTTCGGTCGACCGAACTGCACCTCTCGGTCGACCGAGCTCAACATTATTTTTTTTTATTTTTTTCGTTCGTTCCGAAGATGAGTAGAGGCTGAGCAGCCTGGAACAAGCTTTGTGAAGCCATCTCTGCAACATCTTGATTTCTTCTTTGGGATTGTTTGTGAGTTTTAAATAAAGTTTGTTTCTTTATTATGTTCATATTGTTATGCAATTTAAATCGAGAGATGGTTGCGATTTGATGTTTAACTTTTGATGAGAATAGTTGTTAGACTTAGATCACCGTAGTAAAGATTAGATTTTTAACCTAAAAATAACGAGAATTGTTAGGTTAATTTCTAGGTTGCTAGATTGAGAAATCTTACGCCTTTGTTATGAAAGCGTTAATCTTTAAGATCGAGAGATGAGAGATTAATAGGCGAATTATCTAAGAGATTAGAAATTCATACTTTTGATAGGTGAACCACAATCTTCATCAAATCTTCACTAAACAATCTAGAGAGGAAGTTGAGGGTTGTGAGATCGGTGGATCATTGTTTGTTCGTTTTCAATTTATTTGTTATCATCTTAGTAATTTTATTATCTTTTTAGAATATAATTATTTTCATTAGTTTGGCTCGTAACTATCTTTCCTGGCTTTGGATTCTAGATCCTCTGTCCAGTTTATTGTTTTCGTTTTTTTAGTTCTGTTTTGTTTTATTTTCCGTGACAACTTTAGAGAAATTAAGAACTAGACTAACCTCGATTCCCTGTGATTCGACTCCGGTATTAACCTCTATACTACGATCCCTGCACTTGGGGTAAACCGCATTATTTTATTACTTGTTTGTTTTTCATTAGATAAAATCCGAGACAATATCTGCTCAAAACACCGATTAGTTTATCTGAATATCTTGAGGAATCTCTGATATTACCAGAGAAGCGAGTATTCCATGCTCATATATGGGCTAAAGCATAGTTTTTGGGCACTGATGCTCGGCCTACCTCCGAGTGAAACGTTTTCACTGAAAGGAAAACCATGGATTACCTTATATAGTTATTGATATGCTACAATACACCTCTTAACTCGATTAAGATATTGGTTGAAAAATAATGGTTCACATTATTATGTAATACTGAGAAGTCTACCTAGAAGTGTTGAAATAGTGTCCTAAACCCAATCGGGTTGGACCGGATCTGACCGGGTCGGATCATTTCTACTATTTCTTTATGTTTTTACATATATTAAATGGCTTTTCTGTTGTCATATACTTGTTCTTTTAAAGAACCAATTATGAATTGTTATATGATAACGTCCTTAGTATTAAACCGTGGTAGAGAAACCATGATAGGCGATTATGGTTGATGAGATCTCTAATCATTTTATTAATTTGGTACTTAAATATCTCTAGGCTTATGTACTATGAAACAGCGCATTGATAGTACAAACAGACTAGCACGTATTAGATGTCTTCTGTCTTTTAGGGCAGGGATAGATCCCGTCTATCGAAGTGTAGAGACACTTGGACTGTACGTGGACGTGTATTAGAGAATGCGTACGTTAGACTGACCCACTTACACTGTTAAGTGTCACGCTGTGTGGCTGTTGTGTAATTATCCTTCGAGAGAGCCATGGGGCGATCATGCGGTAGTGATTGGGTGTGATACTGAAGCATGCGGAGTATATATGTTTGGTCGTCTGGGAATCACGTACCCTGTCAGTAAGGGTGAATATCCGAAAGGGCCTTCTTATAAGGAATGTCTTACTCTCGTGAATCTTTGCAAAGTGGAAGTAAATGAGTTACTTCGAGAGAGCTTGATATCCAGATTATAAGATACGGTCGTTGATGTTTTGACACTCGACTAACGACCGTATGGATATTATTACAACGATAGGATTGTAAGTTACACGGTAACTGTTTCACATGAAAGGTAGTAGTCATTGCATTTGACTCTTCCGATGATTGGGGGTCACGGTGTGTTGCTAGAAGCTATCCCGTGATCGTTAGGTATGAAGGGCATTTTCGTAATTTGCACTTTGTGCTTACGGCCAACATATTCGGAAGCCTATCGGGTCACACACATAAGAACATCTAGCCGGATTAAAATGTGGTTATAGTTGATAACCAGATAAGGAAGGAATTTATCTCACGACTATAAAGGTTATAGTGGTAAATTAATATGGTGGTATTTATTTATTGTGAATAAATATAATACAAGATATTAATTATATTTATTAATTAAATATACACATAATGTATGTATGTCGAAATTTATTGTGTATATTGATACACATGGATTTTGTGAATTAACTAATCATAGTATTATATTAATTAAAGAATATTCCGGATGCCAAAATATTGGTAAAGGGACGCCATATTCACGCATATTTTGAGTGTATAGGATACATTTAAGTTGTGAAATTTAATTAATAAGATTACCATAATATTAATATTAGATATTAATTGATTTTGGAAAAATAGATTTATGGTAACAAGATAAATATAGTCAATATAAGATATTGACAATATCTTGGAAATATTTAATATAGGAAAATGTTTTCTTTCTCCTCAATCTACTAGGAAGCTAATCCCAATCAGATTGGGAATAGAAAGGGGCGCACCACTCTCTATATAAACAAGGGTGTGCCAAGCTCTTTTGTACAACACAATTCCAAGAGCTAATAGTTCTTGTGAAAAATAGAAAGTTTCCTAGAGAGAGATTTATGAGTGAGAAAAAGTCGGTCTAGCAGCCGAGTTTTTCTGGTAGCAATCCATGATGGGATTCCGGTGGGCTGTTCGTGTGGACTAGCGATAGAGGCCGAACACTTGGGCGGCTCCATGCACAACTACTCTCCTTAGACGGTCAAAGCGTCGATCTTTTAGATCAAGCAAGGTAACCACCATCTACTAGTTTATTTGTTTATTGCTTAATCGAAGTCGATCCTGGTCAAAGGAAATAAATTTTTGAATTCCGCTGCGTTCCCGCGTAGATTTCCTAACAAGAAGATGCTTATGAATTTGTGGATAAGGAGTGAAGTACATTTACTCCACTTCCGTAAATAGAGGCATTTAGTACTTGTGCTTGAAGGTAGGACTGGAGATTTTGCATGCACGTTAAGATGATGACTGTTCGTGAAATATCTTAATACAATGAGTGAAGGTTGGTTATGAGATTCCTAAGATCGGATAGTGACGGTTGTACTGTCACAACCTTTCTGAAAGAATGTTTAAATAACAACCGTAGACCTTAAAGTAATGTTACTCAAAGAGTTACTATCTAATTTAATCAGACCACATCCAACATTGGTTGTTGGGGGTTACGCTGATAAATACTACTGAACTAGATCAGAATGTCAATCCCCACAAATGTAGTGGGAGTATGGTTTATCCATTAACTCGCTGTGATTATGCAGACTTTACAGTCTGCTGGGGGTGATTGATAACCTATGGTCTTTTGGAAGGACTGTATAGGATTCTGATAAAAGAAGGTTGGTTTAAAGCCATAAACCTGTAAAATGGAGTTTTGGTACTCAATTATGTTCACACTTTTGTAGAACCACTTGAGTGTCTCAGGCCCAGTGGGAGTAATTGGATCTATGTGAAGAAGAGATGAATGAATGAGAAAGTTCATCTTTCAAAGCAAAGCTAAGTGGTCTAAGGGTAATTACCTGACAAGTAGAGAGTTAAACATGGGTGATGCCCTGAAACTTTCTCACCATTCAGCCTTTCTTGATCCATTGGAAAGCAGAAAGATTACCAGGGGTGATGCCCTGAATCTTTCTTGCCATACAACGGAGCTTGAATTCATTCGGAACAAGAGAGTTTTTCACTTAAAGCCAATGGCAGATTGATTTCCTATGCTTATTATATCCATTGGTGGATTAAAGCAAACCTCTAGGTCATTAAAAGTCACATGTTTGAAATGTGAGGGTTTGACCAAAATATTGATGAGTCTTTCATAGATAGAGTATCAATGTTGGTAAAGTAGTGAATATTGGTGTTCATAAAGGTGACACTGCAACAGTTGTAAGCAACATGGGTGTGTTATCTGAAGTCTGGAACTGATGTGCCAT
The DNA here is from genome assembly GCA_036785695.1 of Gentiana straminea. Lineage (NCBI taxonomy): Eukaryota > Viridiplantae > Streptophyta > Magnoliopsida > Gentianales > Gentianaceae > Gentiana > Gentiana straminea. Next base: position 1,221,742 of record JAVUPR010000355.1, on the reverse strand, counting down.
GGTTATCTAATTTAGAGAAGTAGACTATATTCTTAGAATTTGATTCGGTTGAATTCATGAACAAGTTGTGGCAGTTTCCCATCCATCTTATTGTTTAAGATGATATAATGCATTTTCGTATGCAACATTCAACGAGAGGTTTCCTACCCAACCTCTCACGGAATAATTCTCTCAAATCTTCGAATATAGAGAAAATGGGATAGATCCTCTTTTGGATAGAGAATGCTAGATTATTAAAAGTCAATTAAAGGTGAATCTTGGATTTGAGTATTGATAGCGGTATAGTGCATCCTCAAGTATCTTTAGAGAACAAGGAATCATAAGCTTGTGTATTCGGGTGCAAACCTGAGTGTTGTTGACTACACTGTTTCTGATTTTAAGTCGGATTAAGGATGATCGTGAATCGATCTCAGGCTCAGTGTTTACTCATAGTGATGGAGCTATAGTCTGGAGCAATCCAGCACTGCCAATTTGACTCTGTTAGTCAAATATATAGCAGCTTTCGGAGCAGCTAAAGAGGCGGTGTGGCTTGAGAAGTTCTTTGTTGGATCGGGAAGTGATTACAGGTCTCGATGAGCCGTTACCATTTTACTGTGAAAACAGTTGAGAGGTAGCTCATGCAAATAATCTTCGCACTCACAAGAGGTCAAAAGCATATTGTAAGTAAGTACCACCTGATCAGACAGACCGTGCATAGAGGCGACGTTTCGGTCCTAAAGATCGCCTCAAAACCGACAACCTAGCTGATCAGTTTACCAAGTTGCGTGACATTTAATGTCACTGATAAGCGCTTGGCAGGTATGAAATTGAGAGATATGTCTTATCTGCTTTAGAGCAAGTGGGAGAATGTTGTGGATAGATAGAATAAGGGTGTGGTGCTCTAAAAATAATTGTTGTTTTTTCTTTACGGGCAAGTGGGAGATTGTTAGGTGTAGTGCCTGAAAGACAATTGTTGCTTGTCCTTACGGGCAAGTGGGAGATTGTTGGAAGTAGCTCCCGAAAGACAATTTATGTAATTGTTTTTATAATTAATAAATGAGAGATTTATTCTCATCTTATTATTTGCTTTGTGCTTATATATTATACACTGCTGAAAACCCCAAGTCGTATCATATGTAGCCATATAAATTAGTGTGTGTCACACGTGAGGATTAAGTTTATGGTGATACACTTGAACTATTAGTCCGTGGTGAACTTAATCAAGGTATGGGGTCTATTGATTAAACCACCATTAACGTGTCTAGAACACTTTAAGGTGTGACCGTCTTATCCAGACCGTCGATATTGGTTATCTAAGTGGGGCATTTATGTATGATGTAGTCATATAGGACTGGACCGATTTAATCTGTATATCTCATATAATTCCGTGATTGAGAAATCTTATTAAATCACAAGATGATCATATAAATATACTGAATTTCTTACTTTTCATGCAGGATTAGATCCAGTAACTGGGGGTCTGTGGCTCACTGGATTAACCTTATTCCTGAAGTGATAGCAGATGCCTGCTTGTCTCAATATAGGGTTTGATGTGTTTGTTAAGGGTCGCTAAGAGGCACGGCCCGAATCACTTTCATGTTGACACTATTCTGGAATGAGTGAGGAGTGTGTTTCTCACAGATATGGAATCCATTCCTTCCTGCGGGAAGTAGAAAGACAATCCCCTTATTCGTTGATCCTAGAAACTGATCGGTCGGCCGAGTTCATATTGGTTATGAACTAATTAATCACTAGTGGGTTGATGGTAAATAAGGATAAGATGTAATGAAGAAGGTTTACGGTTATAATCCCGCTTCGTTACGGATAGTCTATGGAGAGTATGTCTGTATGTAATGATTATATCAATGGACACTTATTGACTCGACGCTTTGAGAATGAGTTATATCTATAATCGATAGAGTTTAGTTTCGGATTTATGGTGGCGTAATTCCGGAATTAATAAGTTGAGTAGAAATATTATGTTTGATGAATATTTTATTCAATTTATTGTAGCTACTGGTTATAGGTCCATGGTCCCCGGGTTGGCTCCTAACACGTGAGTGTTTTCTCGTTTTGTGGAACCTCGAGAATAAATTAAATAGTTGGTCTATTTAATGAATATGCGACTATTGTTTATTTGGTGAATAATATATAAAATAGAAAAGATATTTTCTTTTATCCCAATTGACATAAAAAATGGTGCCACTTTTATTTGGTTTTGGGAAAAGAAATTTTCCCCATATTAATTATAATGTGGATAACATAATTATTTATGTGTTAAATAATTATAAATAAGAAATTAGTTTTCTTATTGGATAAATACGAAATTTGTTTTCCTATTGTATAAAGGTTTTAATTTTCCTAAAAGGAAAAGATAAATTTGTGTGAAAAAGATAAACTCTCAAATATTAGTTATTTTCCTATTAAAAGAGTGTTTCTTCCAACACAAAATAGACCTAGAAATCCAACGCCATTTTAAAATAAAATAGGCGTCGTCTATTTGAAAATTTTGGAGAATTTTTGTTTTCTCATCCTAGCCATTGGGAAGAACAAAAACTAGGTTTTTCTTGAAGGCATATTCGAGGAGGTTCGAATGCGGAATCGACGTCCACCAGTCGTCGCTTGGAGAAACAACTCGGAAGATCACGGCTTCTCTCCGGTTGGGTCAATCTTAAACCTTCATGTAGTTGATTAATTAATCACATGAATCTTATCCCGGTAAAATCGAAAAACGAATTTTAATTCGTTGCTTCCACTGTGCATCACCGAGTGTCTCGATCGGTGCTGTGAATCAGATCTGACGATCCAATTATGGATCGGATCCGGATTTGGGTTTCTGTATATCCAGCAGTAATAGGGTAACCCGTTGACCTATTTCAAGTATTGAAATATAAATCAAGATTTTTTATGAAGTTTTGATGTGATGAAGAAGATGAAGGTGTGTATAAAATATATGTATTTTGAGATGATGAAGGAGATGAAGATGTGTAGAAAAAATATGAATGTGTGTAGATCATGGATGAATGGTGTGTTGAAAAAGATTAAGAAAAGGATTTGTGATTTTTTTTTTCTTTTTCGGGTATGAAGATGAATTTTATGATGAAGATGAAGAAAGTTGTAGTATTTGGGTTAATGTTGATGATTTGAATTTGTGGATTTTTATAGTGATGAAGAATCCGAGAAAATTCTTAGCATTCCATTATCTACCAAAAGATCGCTAGACAAATTATGTGACATCCCTATTTTTAAGGCTCTTCTATCGTGTAGTATTTTATAAACGATGTCTTTTCTACGTTGATTTCAAACGTCTATCTTATCGTATTTTAAATGTTTCAATTTATATTAATTGTCTTCTTTGAAGAATATTTACTTAGCATATAGTAATATGTGTACTATATTTATAGTATATGTATGTGTTTATATGTACGTAGGCATACATCACATATATCCATTATGTTGTTATATGCAGTATGTGCGCGAATATATATATGAAATATGTTAGTGTATACTATTACGTGTATACTAGAGTTCTAATCGATCGAATATTTTTCATTCATTAATTATGAGTACAAGAGTGTCTTTTTATAAGAGATTACAATGGGGATAAATTGGGAAAAATATAATAGTGAAAAGCCCTAGCTAATGCGTGGCTTGTTCCCCAAGTTTGGGGTCTTCGACTGCTGCTTCAATACGCCCCCGCAATCCCACGGGAACGGAGTGGACGTGGAGATTGACCTTGAGATCATTGAACCGAACATGGCCCAATGGTTTTGTGAGGACGTCCGCTATTTGATCCTTCGAGGAAATAAACGCCACTTGGAGATGTTTCCGAGCAACTAACTCGCGGACGTGATGAAAATCAATTTCGATGTGTTTGGTGCGAGCGTGGAAAACCGGATTAGCGGTAAGGTAAGTGGCACCCATATTATCGCCCCATAAAGTTGGCGGGTGAGGCAACACAATAGACATTTCCCGGAGAAGCATGGTGAGCCATTGGAGCTCCGCAGCAGCATGTGAAAGAGCTTTATATTCGGCCTCAGTACTACTCTTGGCCATGGTAAGCTGTTGTTTTGAGCGCCAGCTAATGAGATTGGGACCAAGAAAAATACAAAAGGCGCCAATAGAATGGCGATCATCAGGATCAGAGGCCCAGTCAGCGTCGGTGTAAGCCTGCAAAGTAACCGAAGGTGAGGAACGGAAGAGAAGGCCATCGCAGATCGTATGCTTCAAGTAACGAAGAATCCGTTTGACTGCTACCCAATGCGTATCACGAGGGGCATGCATGAATTTACTAACCTTATGAACCGCAAAGGTGATGTCGGGACGAGTGAAGCCAAGGTACTGAAGACCACCCACGATACTGCGATAGAGGGAGGGATCGTCAAATGGTTTCCCATCTTCACGGCTCAGGCGAAGATTACTGGCCATAGGAGTTACACAGGTCTTCGCAGCATGCCAGCACGAGATAAGAGATTGTAAATATATTTATACTGAGAGAGCAGTAAACCATCAGAAGTATGCAAGGCCTCGATGCCAAGAAAGTAAGAGAGATCACCAAGGTCTTTGACAGGGAATTAAAAAGATTGGTGGTCGATCACCGCACGAACAAGACCATGAGAAGAACCTGTAATGATGACATCATCAACATATATCAAAACATAAATAGAATTTGCACCACGGGAATATATATAGAGGGAAGAATCAGCCCGGGACGGAGAGAACCCAAAGCGGCGAAGCACATCGGTAAAACGAGAAAACCAAGCCCGAGGTGCCTGCCGAAGACCATAGAGACTACGTTTAAGTTTGCAAACATGAGAGGGAAAATCCGGATGAATAAAGCCCTGAGGCAGTTGCATATAAACATCCTTAGAGAGAAATCCATGAAGAAACGCATTCTGAATGTCGACCTATCGAATAACCCAATTACGCGAAACAGCTAGTGATAATAATGTACGTATCTTGACCGGCTTTACAACCAGACTAAAGGTGTCAGAGAAATCCACACCAGCCTTCTGGTGATAACCTTTCACAACTAACCATGCCTTATAGCGCTCGATGTGACCATCTGCATAACGTTTGATACGGAAAACCCATTTATTGCCCAACAAATTATAAGAAGGAGAGTACGGAACAAGATCCCACGTGTCATTCTGGACCAAAGCATTAAACTCATCTTTCATGGAATCCCTCCACTCTTGGTGTTTCAAGGCTTCAGTTACCGAGGTGGGTTCAAGAGAGTCGGTTTGGACAGTAAAGGCTCGAGGGGGAGGATGACGAACGAAGTCAGGGGGCAGTTCTTTGGGTTTTAAAGTATTCGTTTTGGACCGAGTAACCATTTGATGGGGAGGAGGAAGGAGGGATGGTGGGTCGGATGAGGATATGAGAGGAGTGGAGGACCGGGCCGCATCCGTAGAAGGTGGAGAGTCAGAAAAAGTCGGGACCGAGAAGGAGGAAGGATGATCGGAGGTCAAGTTTGGGAGTGGAAAGGATGAGGGAAGAGCAAGCAATGAAGGCAATAGGACTTTGTCAGAGTCATAAGTGTTGGAGGTAGAGGAAGGAGCGATGTATGGAAAAGAGGATTCATCGAAGACAACATGGCGAGAAATGTATATCCGACCACTGGAGAGGTCAAGACATTTGTAACCGTGATGATTAGGACTATAGCCAAGAAATATGCACGTTTTGGAGCGGAAGTCGGTTTTGTGATTGTTGTATAGGTGAAGATGAGGCCAACATGCGCAACCAAAAACACGGAGGAAGGAGTGGTCAAGAGAGCGGTGGTAAACCATTTCATAATGGGATTTAAAATTTAGAATTTTTGTGGGTAGGCGATTAATGAGGTAGGTAGCTGTGAGAAAGGCGTCTTCCTAATAAGAGAGAGGAAGATTGGAGTGGGCAAGAAGGGCTAGACCAGTTTCGATGATTTGTCGGTGACGACGCTCGATGACACCACTTTGCTCAGACGTGTGAGGACAAGTGAGGCGATGATCAATGCCTAGTTCAGTGAAAAAAGTGACTAATACGATGATATTCACCACGCCAGTCGGTTTGAACAAATTTTATTTTGGTGTTAAATTGGCGCTCAAATTGCTTAAAAACGGATTCTACATCAGATTTCAGACGTAAAGGATAAAGCCATAAATACTTGGTGTAATCATCCAAAAAACTTACATAATATTTAGAACCATAGATAGACTCTACTCTTTGGCATAGGGGCCCCATACATCAGAATAAATTAATTCTAAAGGACTCGAAGAAGTAAAAGTAGACAAGGGTAAAGACTGACGATGGCTTTTAGCCATTTAACAAGAAACACATATCGTTGTAGGGGCAAGAGAAGGTGAGGGTGTATTATTTTGACGCAAAGCATGCCTAAGGACATGAAAGGAATAATGACCAAGACGTCGGTGCCACCGAGAGACATCAGTACGACTGGATACGAGAGGTTGAGTGGAGTAGTTATTGAAGGAGTTGGAGAAGTGGTAGAGGCCGTCTTTTAGAAATCCCCGATGATGGATGCGGTCCGAGTAGTCCTTCACAAGAAAATAATTATGATGAAACTCAAAATATACAGAATTATCTTTGGCAAATTGAGATACAGACAATAAGTTTGTATGAAAGGAGGGTGCAACAAGAATATTTTTAAGCACATAAGAATGATTAGGCGTAGAAATAATAGAGGAACCATAATGGGTTATAGGCAAACTTGTACCATCAACAATGTGTAATTGATCAGGACCATCATAGGCATCAGCCGAGAGATTCAAATTACAAGGATCATTCGTAGTGTGATGTGTAGCACCCGTATCCGGTATCCAGTTGTTATGATGAGGATATTGGGATGAAGCTAGGTTGGCTTGAGGTGGTTGTGGATGAGGCGGACGAGGCTAGTTGGGAACGAAGTTGGAATCAAACTGATACCAGCAATCGTGAACTATGTGGCCATACCGTTCACAAAGTTGACATTGAACCAAAGGGGGCTTGCTACTGAGAGTACTGTTGAGAAAAGCGGCCGGACTGTGGCTGAGGATATTGACCACGACCCTGGCCTCGATGAGAATTACGCCCCCGGCCCCGATTGTGCTGCTGACCAAATTGACCTCCATGACCTCTATGATTCTAAAAGTTAGAGGCTGCAATGTTGGCTGCTGGGGCTGATGGAGAGTTCGCCGGAAGTGATGGTGAGACCGGCGGTGGTTGGTTGTGTAAAATTCGAGCTTCGGTTGCCAAAAACATGGAGTACACCTCGTCTAAAGTCACATCAGATTTCGTGGACAAGACGACGACGAGGGATTCATAGTCAGATCCAAGGCCAGCAAGTATATAAGCAATCATGTCATCAGACGGAATAGGGTGGCCTACAAGATTGAGATCATCGGATATCCGCTTAATTTGCATAGAATAATCAGTGGCTGAGGACGTTGATGAGAGACAAATTAATGATCATTATTACGACATTTTACCCCAATATTGATACCACTTTGAGCATTATTGTACCAATTTAAGTCAATAATTACTTAATTTTATCCAAATATATAAATAGTGGTTATTATATAAATTATCGTATTTTTATAAGTTTTTATTAGTTTTTGTACCGGTTTAGTAACCGGAGTGTCGTGTCGGATTTACGTTTGGTATTTTGGTGGTTTATTGCAGAATTATAGGTTGACCAAAATCCCGAGTAATGACACGTTTTGAGGCCTAAAAGAGGTATTTTTAGGGATATAAGAGTGTGCCACTAACTTAAGTGGTCAAGTGGACAATCGATTCGTATTAGTGGGAATCGAATTATATCTTCGACGAACAAATGGCTCATCAAAAAGGCATTTTCTGAAGAAGGGTCCTTCATGAAAGTTGTAGATCTTTGAAAGTAGTAATTTTTATATAAATTATGGTATTTTTATTGTATTTTATTTATATTAATAAAAATAAATTCCCACAGTGCAAATACTGTGCTTTTGGACTTTTATTGTCAGAATTACTCGTGGTTCATTTCTTTGTGTTCAGGTACAAAAGATAAGATTTACTGCGGAAGCAGAACTGAATACTGAATAACGAGATGAGAGTTATGTCTGATACTTGGAGCCCAAGGATTTTCTGTTAAAACTTTTGGTGTCGATTTGCTCGTGGTTCGTTTCTATGTGATCGTGCAGAAAAATTAAAATTTACTGACGGAACGAAACTGAAGATTGAAGTCAGACGCAGAAGATACGGATTTAAAAGAGAATGCCGGATCAATCCGGTGAAAAGCCGGATCGATCCGGCACTTCAATTTGTGGCTATATATACAGCAGCCATTCCATGAGCAACTTTGCCCCTCTTTTCTCCCCTCTTTCTGCTTCTTCTCGTTTCTGTTCTTTTCTTTTTTTATTTTATTTTATTTTTATATATATATATATGATATAAATATATATATAGTAGATCATGTATGTATATATATATATTCTATGTATGAATATATATGATATGTATAAATATATATGTGATATATATATATAGATCGTGAGCTACTCTCTTTTTCATCTCTTTTCTCTTTTTATTTTCTTTTCGGGGCCCGTATATACATATATATGTCTATGTATGTATGTATATATGTTTTTCACATATATAAATAAAATGGTTATAGTATCGTTGTAATGGCGGAATAATTATCGAAGATTGTTGATTTCGAAGCTTTGGCATGTTAGATCCGGTGGAAACGACCCCGATTCGATAGTCATAACCGGTAATATATTCTAAAATTGTTATGTTTATTATTTCTATTTCTATTTATATATGATATTAAACTAAAAATATATCTAGCCAAGATATAAATCTGAATTAGTTAATCTTTTGGTAAAATGAATGATCGACTCTGGTAATCATGATTAAAACCAATTATAATGAATCTTTTTCTATTTTGCAACGTATTGATAATATATTCGGATTGACGTAATTAATCATGATGAATACCACATATAACCTGACGATGAACTGACCAGAGAAGTTAGGATATGAGATAAAAAATAGAAAAACCGGAGGGTAAAATTGGCCGAGTGAAAACGTGACAACGGAACCCGATTTCCTACCCGGGGGCGATTTGTCCTGGAAAGATGAATCTTATTGAAATTTGTACTCGAGATCTTAATAATGTTAAAATCACGGTTTAATTGAAACTACACCGTTTGTGTTAAATCAATCCGCTTGACAACCGGAGCCTCTTGAATAACATCGGCCGTCTGACGAACGGAATAACCTCTTTTATCCGGGGTAGATTTGTACTCGGTACCTGTTCAGACTAACTAAGATTAGCATGGGGCAGTTGTGGACCTTGGACTGATGACAATTTGACATATGACAATTTCATACGCTCGTGTGAGGAGGAGTTGTCTAGCTTAGGAGTACACCGATTCATATATAATTTACACCTTGAATAAAGGAAGATCTGTCTCATTTATTTCTACTAAAAAGATATCGTAATTCAGTAACGTATTCTTGGCTAGATCCAAAAATATATATATTATCTATTTTTATATTTATATATTTATTTACTGCTTTACTAACAATCTAACTACTAACATAATCTAACCCAGGAAAAAGTAAAAGCTGCGACTTAGATCGAGTTAATAATAGCTTCTTGGTGTTTAACCCCACTTAAAAGAATTACCATGTTTTCCCGAGGAATACGACCCGACTCACCGGACTAGCACTACAATTTGACCCGGTACACCGCCGGTTAGGATCTCTGTATAGCCTAGAAAAGGTCCGTCGGCTTTCGACGCCGTTTCCAAGGTTAGGTTTAGGTCTGTCGGTATTATTCATACATAGAATATATATATATACATACATGATCTACTATATATATATTTATATCATATATATATATATATATATATATATATATATATATATATATATAAAAAATTTAAAAAAAAAAGAAAAGAACAGAAACGAGAAGAAGCAGAAAGAGGGGAGAAAAGAGGGGCAAAGTTGCTCATGGAATGGCTGTTGTATATATAGCCACAAATTGAAGTGCCGGATCGATCCGGCTTTTCACCGGATTGATCCGGCCTTCTCTTTTAAATCCGTATCTTCTCGCGTCGACTTCAATCTTCGCCGTTCCGTCGGTAAATTTTAATTTTTCGCACGATCACATAGAAACGAACCACGAGCAAATCGACACCAAAAGTTTTAACGAAAAATCCTTGGGCTCCAAGTATCGGACATAACTCTCATCTCGTTATTCGGTATTCGGTTCTGTATATATATATATATATATATATATATATATAAATTGGTATCTTTCCAATACGTGAGTACCAACAGAAAATAAAAAATAAAAATAAAAAAAAATTAAAAAAAAAATATTCGCACTCGGTAAATACCGAGTGGAGTCGGTAATTACCGGTAGAGAGAAAAAAAAATGTGGTTTTTTTTTATCGATTTCGTGTTATTTTCTATTCGATATTTTCTATTCCACAAGAATTGTCAAATCGAGTTATGAAAACGGCCGAAATCAGTAATGAAACACCATCTGATTCAGGTTTTATCTATTTCAAGTTATTTTTCTATTTTTCGATAGTTGATGACCAGAAGTGGTAAGGCCCCACTCACTCCTTATAGGCCTGATTTAAACACTTACGAAAGGCCAGTTAAGAGTAGAGAGTAAACGCGGTCATATCAGTCAGGGAAATCCTGACCAAGTATCATTTTCAAATCGAAATACGAGAATGATTTGAAACTAGTGATGAAACACCCGAACGAGGGCTTGATCATGCCCAAGGGAATATTAATAAATAAAATAAAAATAGAAATAATCGAATTGGAAGCGGGTTGGAAGGAACCAAGTTTGAAAGGGCCAATTCAACCCGAACCTTATCCACTCAACCCAAATTCATCTCGGTTCAACCGATAAGGCAACACCATATCCAATGCATATTTTGAAGAAAAAGGTACGAGAATGATGAAACACGAGTCATTCGAGGAAGCTTTACCATATTCATCTAATGACAAGGGTAAGGGAGGTATACATTCTATCCCTATTACAAAGATGAAGTTGGATAAAAAGTATGTATGTTTTCTTGACGATTTTAGTAAGGGAGAAGTTTGGGAGTTAATCATGAGAGCGTTGTCTTCAACACTTACAATTCATTGAAATATCCATGCATTACACTAGAATCTTGTTCTTGTGTGTACACTTTGTGTTTTTTTTTGCTGTGGATTGTACTAACACGCAGGTAATTGAAGAAGATGACTTCAGCAATAATGTGAAAGCTCGTAAACCTAAAGCTCGAAAATCAAAGGAAAAGGTCAAGAATCGTTTGGATTGGTGGGAATTGTCTAACCTCTGTTGGAAACCGGTATTGAAGAAGGATGCGGTGCGTGAGGATGACCCACCACCGGTGCCTTAAAAACGGAAGCACGGTAAAGTCTGGCTATAGACTATAAATGTAGTCAATGACGGGTACTATCCTTCCTTTTTACTCCTTAAGCATTTATTTTTAGTAGATTATGTGCTTAATTGTTACGTGCTTTTGTGAGTAATTGTTAGAAGTATCCCGTTTTGTTTAGTATATTATATTAGTTAATCCTTATCATTTTGGTCGAGCAAACGACGTTAACCAAAAGAGCTACCGGGAGGCAGCCCGTAAAAATGTTAAATATAATAATTACTCATACTTTGGATGATACTTTGCTAATACTTAGGATTGATTTTCATTTTGTTTCACCAAGTCTTAGGATGAATGTTTGAATGTCATTAAAAAGGGAATGATTAGGCGGTTATCCGAAAATCCTGATGGAAAAAAAAGAGAAAATTCAAATGCATCATTTCTTTAGACTTAGGTTGTTAGAACGATTTGAAATAACCCTTGAGGATCTGGGTATAAAAGACTCAGAGTTAATACTTTGTCACACATTTCATATCATGATCTAGTCTGTTTTAAATTTCAAAAATAATGTGTGACATGTATTAGTTCAACTACTGTGGAATATTGTGTGTTTTAAATCAATAAAAGTTTATGTGGTGTGTTTATCTACCCTTTTGCATTACACTGTCACACTCCACACACTTTTATTTCATTTGCACACACAATGGTCATAACTTTAACCCACCCTTTAATATCATCCGAGTATTTGTTTTGACTTGTTTTAGTGCACCATTGCTTTCCCAACAACTTATTTACACTCACTTTACATTGAGGACAATGTAAGTTCGTAAGTGGGGAGTGGAGTCGTTGGTCTAGCAATGGAATTAATGTTTATTTTGTATCAATAAATCCCTTAGTTTTCGATATTTTTCGAGCATTATTTAGTTGATTAAAATAAATTGTATAAGGTATATATTTCATGGATTTGAAGATATAATGATCAATTTGGATGTGTATAACCAACGTGAACCGTAAGTGCATTGTAATTCCAAATATATTTGTGTAACATGAATTCCTTCACGTAAAGCCTTTGATATTGAAGCGGAAAATTTTAAACTGTATCCATTCAGTATCCTAGTGGTTATTCTATAGATAATTGCAGTAACTTAGTACCTAACTTTTGAATGTGTACTTGTGAATATCGAAGGTTTGAATGTGATAGGAAGGATATAAGTTAAAGAAGAATACCAAATTAAGATGAACTATCTATATGTCGGTTGTAGCTACCAATGATTTGAGTGCGGTAGGGCGTTATCACGAAACGTCCTATATCACTATGAGGTTTAAAAGCTCCCGACTGCCTGATGATAGTAGTCCAGCTAGGGTGTTATCACGAAACGTCCTATTGCTGGGAATGAAGGAATATGCTACACATGTGAAATTAAGTTCATCAAAAGAAAAAAAAGGAAAATAAAAATAAAAATAAAAAAATAAAAAATTTTAAGCGTGGTTGAAAACTTAGTTATCTTCTGACTATATGCTTTAGGGATTATCCTAATAAGTACACAGAAGGACTTTGTGTGGAACTGTTACTGCATATACCTAGGAAAGTCATTAGGACCGTCTGAATGGATATTTGTGCGTTTGCTTGAATTATTCAAGAGATGATAGTGGAAATTGAAAAGGCTTGTCACACACACACACTCTGTTATACATTTATATTAAGGTTAACGCCTGGTTGTAATTCTAATGGTTTCAGCATCTGGTTGTCCCTTATATCTTATATCTTCATGAATTTATCTCTCATTCATTTTGTTTTATCGCTTGTTTTGTTCGAGGACGACCAAAAGCTAAGTGGGGAGTTGTGATGAGAGACAAATTAATGATCATTATTACGACATTTTACCCCAATATTGATACCACTTTGAGCATTATTGTACCAATTTAAGTCAATAATTACTTAATTTTATCCAAATATATAAATAGTGGTTATTATATAAATTATCGTATTTTTATAAGTTTTTATTAGTTTTTGTACCGGTTTAGTAACCGGAGTGTCGTGTCGGATTTACGTTTGGTATTTTGGTGGTTTATTGCAGAATTATTGGTTGACCAAAATCCCGAGTAATGACACGTTTTGAGGCCTAAAAGAGGTATTTTTAGGGATATAAGAGTGTGCCACTAACTTAAGTGGTCAAGTGGACAATCGATTCGTATTAGTGGGAATCGAATTATATCTTCGACGAACAAATGGCTCATCAAAAGGCATTTTCGAAGAAGGGTCCTTCATGAAAGTTGTAGATCTTTGAAAGTAGTAATTTTTATATAAATTATGGTATTTTTATTGTATTTTATTTATATTAATAAAAATAAATTCCCACGGTGCAAATACTGTGCTTTTGGACTTTTATTGTCAGAATTACTCGTGGTTCATTTCTTTGTGTTCAGGTACAAAAGATAAGATTTACTGCGGAAGCGAGCGAATCTTGAATAACGAGATGAGAGTTATGTCGATACTTGGAGCCCAAGGATTTTCTCGTTAAAACTTTTGGTGTCGATTTGCACGTGGTTCGTTTCTATGTGATCGTGCAGAAAAATTAAAATTTACTGACGGAACAAAACTGAAGATTGAAGTCAGACGCAGAAGATACGGATTTAAAAGAGAAGGCCGGATCAATCCGGTGAAAAGCCGGATCGATCCGGCACTTCAATTTGTGGCTATATATACAGCAGCCATTCCATGAGCAACTTTGCCCCTCTTTTCTCCCCTCTTTCTGCTTCTTCTCGTTTCTGTTCTTTTCTTTTTTTATTTTATTTTATTTTTTTATATATATATATGATATAAATATATATATAGTAGATCATGTATGTATATATATATATTCTATGTATGAATATATATGATATGTATAAATATATATGTGATATATATATATATAGATCGTGAGCTACTCTCTTTTTCATCTCTTTTCTCTTTTTATTTTTTCTTTTCGGGGCCCGTATATACATATATATGTCTATGTATGTATGTATATATGTTTTTCACATATATAAATAAAATGGTTATAGTATCGTTGTAATGGCGAGAATAATTATCGAAGATTGTTGATTTCGAAGCTTTGGCATGTTAGATCCGGTGGAAACGACCCCGATTCGATAGTCATAACCGGTAATATATTCTAAAATTGTTATGTTTATTATTTCTATTTCTATTTATATATGATATTAAACTAAAAATATATCTAGCCAAGATATGAATCTGAATTAGTTAATCTTTTGGTAAAATGAATGATCGACTCTGGTAATCATGATTAAAACCAATTATAATGAATCTTTTTCTATTTTGCAACGTATTGATAATATATTCAGATTGACGTAATTAATCAGGATGAATACCACATATAACCTGACGATGAACTGACCAGAGAAGTTAGGATATGAGATAAAAAATAGAAAAACCGGAGGGTAAAATTGGCCGAGTGAAAACGTGACAACGGAACCCGATTTCCTACCCGGGGGCGATTTGTCCTGGAAAGATGAATCTTATTGAAATTTGTACTCGAGATCTTAATAATGTTAAAATCACGCTTTAATTGAAACTACACCGTTTGTGTTAAATCGATCCGCTTGACAACCGGAGCCTCTTGAATAACATCGGCCGTCGACGAACGGAATAACCTCTTTTATCCGGGGTAGATTTGTACTCGGTACACTGTTCGGACTAACTAAGATTAGCATGGGGCGGTTGTGGACCTTGGATGATGACAATTTGACATATGACAATTTCATACGCTCGTGTGAGGAGGAGTTGTCTAGCTTAGGAGTACACCGATTCATATATAATTTACACCTTGAATAAAGGAAGATCTGTCTCATTTATTTCTACTAAAAAGATATCGTAATTCAGTAACGTATTCTTGGCTAGATCCAAAAATATATATATTATCTATTTTTATATTTATATATTTATTTACTGCTTTACTAACAATCTAACTACTAACATAATCTAACCCAGGAAAAAGTAAAAACTGCGACTTAGATCGAGTTAATAATAGCTTCTTGGTGTTTAACCCCACTTAAAAGAATTACCATGTTTTCCCTGAGGAATACGACCTGACTCACCAGACTAGCACTACAATTTGACCCGGTACACTGCCGGTTAGGATCTGTATAGCCTAGAAAAGGTCCGTCAGCTTTCTGACGCCGTTTCCAAGGTTAGGTTTAGGTCTGTCAGACGTCCTTTTTTCGCATGGACGCCAATTTGGTTCTGAGATGGACGAGCTGTGCTCGTGATTGAGAAGCAAAGGCAGTCTGAAGTGCCTTCCAGATGGCTGCCGAGGTCGTGCAGCTGTAAACCTGTGCGAGAATTGTCATCACTTAGGGAGGAAGTAGTCGTAGAGAGGATTAGACTATCCTGTTTAATCCAATGTTCATAGGCCGGGTTGGGTTTTTGAATGCCTTCTTCAGTAATTGTTTCCGTCGGACATGGAAGAGATCCTTCGACATAGCCCAAAACTCCCTGTCCACGCACTTACGGTTGTAATTATGCCCGCCATAATAGGAAATTTTGTCGATTTAATTTGGTGAGATGAAGAGATGAAGGTGGGATATTTAGATAGAGAAGAAGAGGCTGCTGCTTCCGTGGTGGAAGAATTTGGAGTTGCAGAACCGTCGGCCATGGATTCCAACGAGAAGAAAGGACGGGAACTAGATTAGGATTTAGGGATAGGGAGGGAATTCATGAGAGATAAGTTGTAAGGCTCTAATACCATATTAGAGTTCTAATTGATCGAATATTTTCCATTGATTAATTATGAGTACAAGAGTGTCTTTTTATAAGAGATTACAATGGGGATAAATTAGGAAAATATAATAGTGAAAAGCCCTAGCTAATGCGTGGCTTGTTCCCCAAGTTTGGGGTCTTCGATTCGTCGCTTCAATACTAGTATTATACATGGATAATCATGAAACCAAATTTAGGAAATAAAGAACCTCGTAGAAGTGTCTAATAGACACGTGGATACATGCAGGCATTGGAAGATGTATATGTATATTATTACAAGTAAAAGTTCTTATCGTGCTATGCACGATTAGGCCCAATCCAACAAATGTAATTATAGAGGACCATATACTGTGTAATTTTCATAGGTAAAGCCTCTTAAAAAGAGAAATGTGATCTAAGATGTTATTTGTATTATGATTCCTAAGTTATCAACATGGTTTTTCTTGATCACATGCATCTCTCCAACAAGAAAGTACAAGTATTCATAAGATGGTTGTTTTTATCACATGCATCTCTCCAACAAGATTATTGTCTTTCACAGCTTTCAATGGGAAGTAGGTACCAGTAAGCCCCTAAAACCATAAGACAGAGATGAAGGAAATAAAGAAATCACACTTTCTGAAATACAAACAAAAATGTTAAGCTCAAACAAAAGTACATAATCATAGTGTCACACACTGTTTTTCTTAGTCAAATGGATTGCCAAAAGGTACAGCATTGAGATCAAGTTAATTAGCAGCTCCTGCCCAAGCTGATAGAGTGGCACTGCAGCTCAATAACAATGGTTGGTTCTCTTGACCTATGCAAAAACGAAACCTATGTTGGAAGTAGCGTCCGAAAGACAATTTCTGTAATTGTTTTTATAATTAATAAATGACAGATTTATTCTCATCTTATTATTTGCTTCGTGCTTATATGTAATACACCGCTGAAAACCTCAAGTCGTATCACACTTGAGGATTAAGTTTATGGTGATACACTTGAACTATTAGTCCGTGGTGAACTTAATCAAAGTATACGGTTTATTGAGTAAACCACCATTAATGCGCCCAGAACACTTTATGGTGTGACCGTCTTATCCGGGCCGTCGATATTGGTTATCTAAGTGGGGCATTTATATATGATGTAGTCATATAGGGTTGGACCGATTTAATTTGCATTTCTCTTATAATTCCGTGATTGAGAAATCTTATTAAATCACAAGATGATCATATATGGATTAACCTTAATCCTGAAGTGATTGCAGACGCCTGCTTGTTTCAAGATATGGTTTGATGTATTCGTTAAGGATTGCTAAGCGGCGCGGTCCGAATCACTTTCACGTTGGCACTATTCTGGAATGAGTGAGAAGCGTGTGTCTCACAGGATATGGAATACATTCCTTCCTACTGGAAGTAGAAAGACAACCCCTTATTTGTTGATCCTAGAAACTAATCGATCGGCCGAGTTCATATTGGTTATGAACTAATTGATCACTAGTGGGTTGATGGTAAATAAGGATAAGATGTAATGAAGAAGGTTTACGGAAATAATCTCGCTTCGTTACGGATAGTCTATGGATGGTTAGTACGTATGTAATGATTATATCAATGGACACTTATTGACTCGACTTTCGAGAATAAGTTATATCTATAATCGATAGAGTTCAGTTTCAGATTTATGGTGACGTAATGCCGGAATTAATAAGTTGAGTAGAAATATTCTGTTCGATGAATATTTTATTCAATTTATTGTAGCTACTGGTTATAGGACCATGGTCCCCGGGTTAGCTCCTAACACGCGAGTGAAGTCTCGTTTTGTGGAACCTCGAGAATAAATTAAATAGTTGGTCTATTTAATGAATACGTGAATATTATTTATTTGGTAAATAATATGTAAAATAGAAGACATTTTCTATTAATTTTTAGTGGCTTGTGGCGCCACACATGTAGATAAATTAGGAGAAGAAATTTTCCTAGATTATGTCACATGTGTGATTAATTAATTATTTATTTGATAAATAATTAATGGATAAATTAAGAGATTGATTTTCTAATATTTATCTCTTATCTATGGCAAATATCTTTTCCTTTAGGAAAAAGGTAATTGTTTTGTGAAAACGATAACTCTCTCTTGACTAGTTAATTTCTTATATAAAGAGAGTTCCTCCCAACACAATGGATAATCAATATTGGCGCCACTGTCAATAAAAAGGAAGAAAAAATTAGTTTCTTGTTCAAGCCATTAGAAGAAGAAAAACCTAAGTTTTTCTTGGAGCATATTCAAGAAGGTTTTACTACGAGGATCGACGTCCACCAGTCTTCGCTTGGAGATACAATCCGGAAGATCATGGCTTCTCTTCTGTTGGGTAAATCTTCAACCTTCTTGAAGTTATATTAATTAATCATGTGAATTAAATCGTGGTAAAATCGCATGCAAATTTAATTCGTAGCTTCTGCTGTGCATGATCGAGTGTCTCGATCGGTGCTGTAAATCAGATCAGACGATCCAATAATGGATCGGATCCGGATTCGGGTTTCTATATATCCAGTATGTGGTAGCAGAGCCAGGTTAAAGCGATTTTGCGATCTTGATTGCATAATTAATTAATAAGGGGTGGAATTGAATAAAAAAAATTGCATCTTTTATATGTTAATTATATATATATGCGTGGTTGAATGTTCTTGGTTGACGAGATGGATTGGGGTTGGTATTGTTTACCAGTTAGATCTGTTGTAAACCCGTTTTTTCGGGTATAGAAAATTATGTAAATTGTTGCAATTTTAATTTCCTAGAAAAATAGGCTTTTTTCGGCTCTGTTACTATTTATATAAAGTCGAAGCAATTCATCAACAAATAACTTAGGGGCGCAACGGTTGAGGAGTGCTACATCAGATCAAGAGCTCTAGGGTTTGAAACACCTTAGACTCGTTTTATATTCAATTTTTCCCAGAAACGTTGCTGTTTTATTAAATAAGAAAAAAGGTGCAGCTAGAGGGATCCGAAAATTAATAAAGAAGCATATTCGGTTTTCTATTATAAATAATTAGTAAACCCATTAGGTTGGGTTTAAGATAATTTATTTATGATAGATTAGATACGGGGTACCAATGGTCCATCTCAGTGGTTTAATTATTTGCATTTATTTTCTTATGTGATTATTTATGTGATATAACCATACCATGTCGTGCATTATATTTATGAATTCCACTCCTAGCATATTCATACATTTGGATAATTAATTTTGGCATTAATTAGGCATTTTGAACACGTAATTAATTTAGATTAATTTAGGTAATTAATAAAGTTAATTGAGCAAACGAAATTTTATCTGGATATAAAATTCACATGATAAAATTAAAATTTATTGGGTAAATTTGTTTTTGAGATCTTAAATCCTTCGGGGATTTAGTTATGTAGTGTCTACATAAAAAAATATTTTAATAATTGAAAATTTGGAAACTCGTGAGATAGGACACTAACTAGACGGTATTTGGAACCGATAAGTTGGTGATTGCTTTTCATAATTTATTGTTTTCGGATTATTGAAAAATATTCCAAGATCCTTATCATGACAAACAATTAGGACTTTAAATTTTTTTTGTGAATTTTAGTTGTGTAGTGTCTACAAAAAAGATTTCTAACGGAAAATCGGAAAATCATGAATGAGGTGACGGTATTTGGAACCGATAAACTAGTGGGAGCTTTAATTTTTGTGATTTATTGTTTTTCGATTTTATGAGAAAATTCATAAGTCCTAATATATTAGGATTATAAAATTCTTGGTGATTTTTTAATTGTGTAGTGTCTACACCAAGAATTTATAAATACGAGAAATTGGAAATTCGTGAATAAGTGACACTGGTTAGACGGTATTTGGAACCGATGAACTAGTGGGAGGGTTAATTTAAATATTCATGATGTATTATTTTTCCGGATTGTAAGGAAATTATGAAAATACTATTAAGACTACATATTTTTCAAAATAACGAGTGGGAGCGAGAAAGGTGACAACCGACCCCACGGCCTCTACTGTTGACACAAGCACGTGAGAAAATGGTAACACCTCGTGCCACTTTGATTTCGGCCCCCTGAGGGTGGCTTTCACCCCTATCAAAATTCAAGGCTTGGTCTCCGAAATGATAGGATTTTGGGTACTCGTCAAGTCCCTGACCGACCTTGAGGGGGCATACCCGGGGCATACTTTGAGATGTGAAACAGTAGGTAACACTCTAAAGGATATTTTAGGAAATATCTTGGCTGAAAAAGGAAGGTAACCAACAATTAAATGGAGATATCTGATTCTTAATGGTTTACTTGTTGAGAGAGATTGTCTCAATTTAATCGTCACCTCTTTGACCTACCCTCAGGCGGCACTGTAGGCGTGAGATTAAATCCTTGGAATGGTAGGATAAACTGCATGCATGACATCACGTTTATAATTCCTAAAATTATTATATGTTGTGGTGTATGATTTGATTTATATTTCTATCATAATTTATTTTACAACTACATATCATCTCAAGGTAACTAGACTGCTTAAGTGATTAAAATTGACTGATGATGACTTCATAAAAGTGGAAATGTAACAAGAACGTTGAACTCAATAATCGAGAATGCAAATTAATTTTTCAGAAGAGGATGTTCATGATGCAACTTTCCTAGGTGTCCAATCTCATCGGCAGTGTACCGGGTCAATTGTAGTCTAGTACAGTAGTCAAGGTCGTATCCCATAAGAATTTGTGAGGTTAAACACTAAAAAGCTTGTATTAATTCGATCTAGGTCACAATAATGCTACAGTTAGGTGATTCAATGATTCTAGTAACAATAAGGGTGATAAATGATAAAAGAGACCTAACCAAGACAATGTGTAGACTAGTAACCTCTAATAGCATCATGGGGATGATTTTCTTTCAACCTACGAATGGTGTTCAAAGATGTGAACGGTGCATTCCTAAGCAAGTAGTTTCTCCTCATACGAGTGTATGAAACAACTCTATACCTCATCCTTGGCCTAGGTATCATAAACCTAATGAATTGGTATGATAAGAACTTGAATGCAATGACAATGCCAACTATCCCCGGATAAGAAATCGAATGCCTCGAGAGGTCGATTTTACCTTCCGCTTCTCCTACCCTCTTCCTATACTTAACATCCCCTTTCGGTCTTCGTTAAATGTGTAATTGCAATGCAAGCAAGTCATAAAATGCAAGTAGGAAAATATTCACAACAATTGAAGCTAAACAGCATAAACAACCATTCCCTATCAACATAAGAGAATAAACTAGTTCTACAACATAGTCTTGGCTAGTTTAACCTAGCCACCCATAACTACAAACATTAACATATCATGATTAACATTCATAGCTATAAGAACACTTGAATCAAAGTAAATATTAAGAGTTACCAATCACAAGTAAAGAGCTCGAAAATGGTGTTCTTCATTCAAGCTTCAAAACCTTCAATAGAGTTGATACATTAATGTATTTTGACTCCAAACAAAACTAGTAGAAGTAAACTAAGAATCCCTAATATTACAATTGCAATCAAGAGTTAATTTCTACATAAATTTGGCAAGGAGAGCCCTTAGGAGGCGGAGGTGCCTTCAAGGAGAGGGAAATTGGAGAAGATGAAGTATATTTTCTATTTTT